>VXBA01004919.1:514598-557675 GCA_013399895.1 Serilophus lunatus
CTGGCGCTGCTGGCGCTGCCGGCGCTGCCGGCGCTGCCGCCTGGCCACGGCGGTGGCAGTGGCAGTGGTAGTGCTAGTGAGGCACAGCCGGGCTCCTCACCGCCGCTCCTGCTGCCGCCGGGCTTGCGGGAGGAGCTGCGGCAGAGGCGGCGCGACCTGCGGCGGCTGGCGGCGGCGGCGGGCAGCGGTGGGGAGGCGGCGGCGACGGGCGGGCTGGGCTGCAGCGACCTGAGCCGGGCGACGGCCGTGAGCGTGTTGGGCTGGGGCTTTACCAAGGTGGTGGCGCGGGCGGCGCTGGCGGGCAGCGGCACCATCGCCCTCAAGTCGGTGCACGGGGCGGGCCGGGAGGTGCGGCGGTGTGTGCAGCGGTACGGGGCGCCGGCCGGCTGTCGCCGCCTGGCCGCCTACAAGCTGCTGAAGGAGGTGACGCTGCTGCAGCGCCTGCAGCACCCCGGCATAGTCCAGGTACGGCTCGGGGCCGTGGGAGGAGCTCCTTCGGCACGGCCGGGCGCGGGGCTCGGTGCTGGCACTGGGAGCGGCATCGCCCCGACCGTCGCTTCTCTCCCGCAGCTGTACGGTCAATGCTATGAGAACAGCAGAGATGCTGAGCTACGGGTCACAGCCATGCTGGAGCTGGGATCCCCCCTGGAGATGATTCAGCTCCTGCAGACCCCCTGGGAGGAAAGATTTAAAGTAAGAAAACGAAACAAAAGAGTCTTATCAGTCGAGTTCAGACCACAAACTGGGTAAATGTGAAGAGCCGGTAGTGCCTGCTGGGGCAAACGGGATTCTCCTGCTGACGCTGCTCCCGCAAATTGTCCGTAAATGGTTTCGCTTTCGCTCCTTTTAAATCACATTTAAGCAGCCCTAGCCTGGCGTCTCACAGCAAAGTTTCCTTCTCTCTAGAGTGATATTAAAAGAACTACATCTGGGAGGAGACAGACACAAATTCATACTCAGTGCCGGGGGGTGGTTAATACCTGCTATCACACTATATTGTTAGTTTTTCCTCTATATTATGTATATGCAGAGAGACTTTGGTCACTCAGGACATTGGATCTGACTCAGGAAAGCCATCACACTGCACTACGAGTCTGTTTGCTGTGTGTTACCTATTTTAGGCAGCAATCTGAACAACCTTTCCCTCGCTTTGTTGTTGTATTGTGTTTCTGATCTTAGCCTTTCAGGTATTACTGTAGTACAAAAACTACTAATCTATTTTCTTCCTACTGTAGGTGCTAACCTCACAGCTCTGCTAGTGAGATCTACCTCGTCTCCTAAGCATCCTGCATAGGGACCCATAAGCTCCCCAGAAACATAAATGGCTTATCACATGGCACTTACTTTGGTTATAACTTGTATTACAGTTTTTCTAAAGTGCTCATTTGGGGGTTCACTACTACTTGTTTGGATCCCAGGAAGAAAGAGCATCACGTAGAAGCATGGGTATCTTAATGCCAGCAAGAAATGCTTTGGGCAAAATAAAAACACAACAAAAGTTCTATAATAGAATCCCTGCCTTATGCCTTATGGTCCTTATGGTTGGAAAAGGAGCCATACCACCCGAACCAGAGGGGGAGTGTGGCAACTGTGCTCGCTTGGCTGTGAGATGTGGAGCTGGGATTCTTATGATTGCTTCACTAAACAAGTTAAAATAGCATCAGAGCTTTTAGAGTAATTTCTCTTGCCTTGTGGAGCTCTGCTTCTGCTTACGAACAATTTCTACTGGCTTTTACATAGCTTTCTGAGCCCTTCATCTTCTCCTGTACAACTAGAAACATATAATGCTGGATTAGCTGGTTGTAAGGTTTGGTACTGTGGCATTAAAGATTTTAATAATCTCTTTACTGATGAAGACACTAATTCAGAATTTACACTGGTACTGTCTAGTCCTGTTTCCTAATTAGGGCATCTAAACATACGGGATTCCCCTGTGATGAGCCACATCAGATACCAGCAATTGTTCTAGCTGTTCCAAGGGAAAAAGTCCTCACGCCTGCACAGATCGGTATCAGCAGCAGTGTGGGGTGGCGTGAGGCTGCCTGGCGCACCTAGCTGAGGATATAGTTTGTCTGATGCCAGGGCTCCTGTTACTGAATGAAAACTACTGCAAAAAGCTATTGAGCAAAGTGCTGCTGCAGTATAAACGCACTCTTCTAGCTCTAGTTTGTTTAAAAATCATTGACTGAATTTTCTGCTGGATCAGGTATTGTCTGACCTTTCCCTGCTGCCAGAGAATTGACATAAAATCAAATAGCTGGCAGTAAATACATTGTATGCTTTGACTGATGCTTCAGAAGCATGGTTGTGTGCCCAAACTTATATTACTGAGTGATGCAGCAAGGCATGAATCTGGTATTAATGACCATGGAGTCTGTATAGAGCAGCATGAGGGAAAGGAGGAGAATCTATTAATTCTATGCCAAACTGGGAAAACCCTTCTGATTTCAGCTAGCAAATCAATATAACTCCTGAAACATGAAGACTGCTATTGTTTTCCTCACAGCTTTCTCGTCTAGTTCTTCTAACTGCAAATGCCTCTTTTTGTATACACACATTTTTAAAAAATGTTGCTAAACTACTTAGCAGTCAAATCCTGTGGCACTGTTGATAATAAATTCTGTAACATACATATAATTACCTTTTAAATTCTATATGCTTTCCCCCCCTTTTAATTTCATTGAATGCACTTCCCTTTGTTCTACTTCCAATTTAATAGCTGGTTTTCATCTGTTTTTTTCCATGCATATTCATCTTCTCTTTCTCAGATTTGCCTCAGTCTTGTGAAACTGCTGTTTTACTTGGCACACTCCCCCCTGGGTTCAATAGTCCTCTTGGATTTCCAGCCGAGGCAGTTTGTTATGGTGGATGGAAACCTAAAAGTGACAGACATGGATGATGCCAGCACTGAGGAGCTGTCATGCAAGGAAGATAATGACTGCACACTCGACTTCCCTACCAAAAGCTTCTCTCTCAAATGCTCTGTGGTTGGGAAATGCGAAGGAATAAATGAAAAGAAGAATCTTTTCAATGCATATCGGTATGTCCAGCTAGATGGGGGAAATTCTGGGGTGGTTGAGCTCACACTCTGCCATGTAGCCTCTAGCATCTTATGTTTCTTCCATGCAGTGATTCCCTCATCTCTGTCAAAGGGTAGTTAAAAATCACTTTGAAGCAAGTTATTTTCCTTATAAGGCAGGAAAATAGTGCAGTTGTTGTCTGGTGAGAATGAAGGCATCTTTCTTCTGCTGCTCCCTTTCCCCAGCGCCCTCTAGAAACTTGCCCCAAAGCTTGCACCTGTGAATTTACTGTTTGCCAAACAAGCCCTGATGTTTGACATCCACAGGCTGTGTTTGCTGAAAGCAGTGGCAGCATGGGCTGCCTGCCAAAGCCCACCAGCTTTGAATCCTCATTGTTGGGAACAGGCTGGCTAACTCTTCCCTTGAACTCAGAACCTCCCTGTAGAGACTATAGGCATCTATGGAATAGCAATGGAACAGGTAACGGGATTGAGACTGCTACAGCACTTCATGTGCATATCAGCTGAAAATGTGGGGGTTTCTGCTCACCAGTGATGAGGTCAAGTTCTCCTAGGTCAAGTATGGGGAAGAAGTCTTGGCAGCTGGATAGTTACACAGGAGAACTTAGTTAGGGAGCCTGAACTTCCAGGATTCAGTGTTAAAGGGCAAATCTCTGCATTGATTATTGTAGCCTTGCAGTAGCACTTGTCTCATGTGCACTTGCCTCCATAGAACAGGAATTTTATGAAAGGGTCAGGAAATTAGTTGTCCTGCCTTTCCAGGGGCATTAAGAATGCCAAGCCTATTCAGGGCAAGAGAAAGGTCTTGCATGAGTCTTTCATGCTTTTTTGTTTTGTTTTGTTTTCCTTTTGTTGGGGGAAATGCATTGCTTAGTGTACAAAAATGGCCCTGGGGAATGAGGGGAAGCTTTGTTGCGTGAACATTTGCAAGGTAAATCTCATGTGGTACTTGGAAGCATGCTATACAAGGACCAGACTTTCAGCTCTGCTCACTGGAACCGTCTGTGAGGCACCAAGATGTGCTCAAACATAACTTCATAACCAAAGCAGACTTACCAGTTACATGTGGATAATCAAGTCACGGGAAAATGTAGACAACTTAATCACTAGGGAAATTAATCTTCTGTATTCTAATCTGTCTGTGGCATTTTTTTGCAGGTATTTTTTCACCTATCTTTTGCCACACTCTGCACCACCAGCTTTGCAGCCCCTTTTGAGCGATATTCTGAATGCAACAGGTGCCAGCTAATATTTTTAAACTTCTTTACTGGGATTCTCTAAATGGTATTTCATGGAATTATGTTTGTCATATTTTTCCTTACATGTAGGTGATTTACAATACGGAATAAATGAAACCCTGAAAGCTTTTGAAAAGGTTTTACATCTGTACAAGTCTGGGCTCTATCTGCAGAAAAGACCTCTTCTTTTAAAAGGTACCCAATTTTGAATACTTTTGACGAGTGTAACTACTGAGGGAGTGAGTAACTCAGTAACTGGTCAAATTCTGATCTCCCATAAATTCAGGCAGTATATGCATCAAAAAGTGTCTTTTTTTTTTGAGCAGCCTTTTGTTTTTTTTCTTGGGAGCTATGCATGATTGCATTGCTTTGCGAAGTAAAAGCAGTGCAGACAATCTGGCCTACAGATGGACATGTGTTTGCACTGCTTCTAAATACTCCTCATTATGAGCATCAGTGTTTCTAGTGACTGTAATTGGGACAGCTTAAGCAACTAAACCAGAGTAGCAAACTGAATGTCTCCTGTCTCTTCTTGGGATCATCTTATCCCATGGACCAATAGGTCAGTTTTCTGGGCTGATGTAGAAACTTTCCATTTCACTGGGTAGCTTCTTTCTGTTGAGCACAGGTTATTATGGGAACATACAGTGGGGAGGTGACAAAATAGAGATGAGTGTGGCAGGGTGACTGGGACCTCATATCCTCTAAATTTCTTTTTCCTGAAGACCCTTGTATTGGACCTGGAGATTGATAAATGAGTCTTTGAGGCGCATTCCTCTGAAAAGGACCCATTTAGTAATAGAGAGATGAGGTTGATCAAAAGGAAGGCTTCTTCAAAAGTCCAGTGGTTACTGCAGCTTGAATTTTCTTGAGTGTTCACAGGAGATAGTTGGGGGTCATGGTGCTTTGCAGAAGGAAATCTCTTTACATGTGAAAGAAATAGAATTTGCACCATTATGAACAAAGATATCTAGTAATTTGCACATAAGAACTACCAGCTTTAACAGGAATTACTAGTATTTCCCAGCAACACCTACCTGTTGGCTTCGCAACTGGCCCAGTACCGGTGCACCAATGTGATCACCATCCTAAGAGGTGTGGGAAGGTGGGGAGAGACTCTTAGCTGTCAGTGAACAATAGTGTGAACGGCACCTGCTCAGGCTTGTCAGGCCTTTTGTCTGGTCCCTTTGTCAGGAGCAGGATCTGTCCTCTCTTTCCCACACTGGGGTTCCTAAATCTCCCGTTTCTATGGGTGGGTCAGCGTGTGCTCCATGTAGCTCAGCACTCGATCTGTGATGAGCTGCTTCTGCTGTTGAGGCTGAGGTGTAGGAGGGGCTATTGTGAGGTTGCCTTCTCTGGTTAAGAAATAGAGGGCCTGTGGGTTTGTGCAGCAGCCTCCTCCCCTCATGCACCCCTGCGGTTGCACCCGCTATTCCTTCACCCTTGAGAGCTCTGCCCCCTCTCCTACATCTGTGTTGGAATTGGTGTCCTGTGCTCCATAGTAGAACCAAAAGGCAGGATTTGGATTTCTTTTAATTTTGCAGCTCCACTCCTACTCCATCCAGTCAGGTCACTTCAGTCTATCATTATCGTATTGCTTTTAAGAATTTCACTAAAGTACAACACAGTAAGTGTGTGTAGCTTAACTAGTCTCTGAAAGTGCACTTTCCCTAGACACCTTCTTTTGTTCCCAGACTACATCGCCCTAAAGGGTTTCCGAACAGTGGAAGGAGAAGACTACAAGTGCTGGCCCTCCTACAGCCACCTGGGATGCCTGCTGTCCGTTCACAGTGCTGAGGAAGCCGCTGCAATTTGTAACTCCCAAGCACAGTGTCAGAGTTTTATCATCACCCAGCAGAGGACATGGACAGGTGAGCTTGAGCAGATGTGACAGGGTATGGCCATGTGGTGCCCCTGCTTCCTCAGTTGTATGTGAGGATGATGCTGCTGCCTTCCTCCATAGTGCCTTGAGCTGACAGGTGCATATAAAAGCTGCTTTCCTTATTCTCAAAATCAGATGGCTGCTGCTGTGGGCATCCAGAAATCACCTGTGTATTTTTAAGGAGACATGCCGTCAGCACCTTTTTTCCTCTGCAAGATTTGCACAGCACTGCTAGATATTGTTAAACAGTTACTTATTTCTTGCGGAGATGGCTTCACTTTGGTGTTAGGCTAAACAATCCCTCTAGTATGTATAGTTTGCAAAGCTGTGGGGTTTTTAGAGATGAAAGAAGCAATATAAAAGAAGGTGGTTACTATTGTTATAATTAAAAGAATCATAGCTTACAAGTTGTTATCCCCTTTATCAAAACTAAAGCCCCAAGCCAAGGGATTTCCAGAATGTCCCTGTAATTAGCTCTGATTATAGCCTCTTAGAGTTAGCATGTTTTCAGAATTATTATGAATTATCTCATTTAGCTGACACTTCAAGGATGAGCTCGATTGTTTCTTAAAGTGAAACACTAAATGAGGTAAATCAGTGTTTTCACTCACAATGGTGCTGAAGAATTGCATTTTGTCAGCTCACATGACAATTTAAAAAAAAAATCTACCAAAAATGCAGCTTTTCTGTGGGCTTGTGTGCAATTATCATGTGGTGAACTAGTGACATAAGAAGGCTTACACGGACGGGACATAAATCTCTTCAAACCAGCTTCACACAAGCAACGAATTGTGTGAGTTGTGCCTAACACATCTCATCTGTCATCCTCATGGAGCAGCTGTTAGTTGCTGTGTGTGATGCCTGGAATCTTGCTTGAAAACGAGTGAGGATGCAGGAGAAGCACATGGGACAGAGACTCTTTCTGCAGGTGCTGATCCCTGACATCCCATACCATGCCTGTGGTCTTTATCCCTTCCTGAAATTTTTTTTTCCTCACAGTTTTACAGCTCATCTTTACAGCCAAAAATGTCAAAAGTGTGTGGCTGAAATGTTGAGTGCCTGTTTGCCAGTTGGATTAATGAGAGCTGTAGGAACGTGCTAGTCCTTTTTAGAGAAGCTTGGTAAAGCAAAGCAAGATGTAAAAGCCTCTGAGGCCGGATGATACATTCTTTGTGCACACTCTGTGAGCATCTGGAGTTTACTGGGAGGGTAAAACACATCTACAGCAAGGCAGAGTGACCCTCTGTTGAGCAAGCAGTGTGTTCCTGTGTCTTTTGCAATAAATAGCATGGGTCAAGGTGAACTTATCTCCTCTATTAAACTTGTGTTTTTGTTTCCTTTCCAGGACGCCCACTCGCCTCATTTCAGAGTAGCTGGACTGATTTAATACCAGATACTAATGCCGTAGTCTATATTAAACGCTCGGCTTCCTCAGGGGAAAGACTTTAAAGACAATGAGATCACATAAAATGATCCTGGGAGGAACAAACCGCTGGGGAGAATTTCATCTGCTGGAAAGAATGACATATTTTATTTTGCTTTGGGATGGGATCTCCCTGCCAGCTCAGATAGAGTCAAAGGCTGCTGTCTCCTTGATCAAAGCTCAGATTTCTCATTACTGCTCCGCTAGCTTGTTTTCTGTTCCCACACTGCTGTTCCACATAAATGGTCCCAGTTTTAGTCAAATGTCACTAGACTATGCAATACTTAGCTTTGCTGCTTTGGCCAGGTTGTCAATCAAGAAATAGAAATAGCTGCAAGGAATCCAGCTTGGGCAGGCTTAGTTATTTCAGACACCTCCAAAAACCTATGGATAACGCACTTTGGAGAAGGCAATGGCTCTTTCTGCAGCTACCAACTAGGATTTCATACCACTGCAAATGTAAAGGATGGGATTTCAGTGATAGGGCCAAGGATGCAAGGGGTGGGGATACATAACCGGAGGTTGATGATGGGGGTGGTCTTCCTAGGAGGGTCCTGACTCAGTGCCTTCCAGTGCAGGGGAGGAAAGTGGTTTATAGGTCAACTCTGGATCCAAATATTTGCATGTTTGGATGCAGAATTTGAGTTTGATCCTATGTGATTTCTAATACCAGCTCCCCATGTATCAACCTTGAAGGTTTTTTGTTACTTTCCGTGAAAGATAGAGACTTTCAAATTATTTATGTGTAAGGTGTGACTTTGTATGATAAAGAATGACTGTTTATTCTAAGCATCCTGCAGATGTTTTTTTCTTTAATTATTTACTGCAAGGAAATGAAGAAATGCAAATATTTCCCACCTTCAGTTCACCTAGAATCATCTGCTACTGACGCCAATCTATGGGTGCTCTAAGCAGTGTATAAGTGTTTCTGAGCCCCTTGGACACTTGCCTCAGACCTCATGACTCAGAGAAATTCCCTGGCCTTGTGCAGGAGAGCCATGCTGCAGACTCTGCATGATGCCACTTTGTTTTTTGCTTAGCCCACAGTGGAAATGACAGCTTTGGGGACACAGCCATTGACTCCTTGTAGCCTACAGCTGGCACCCCCAGAGTAAAGACACACGAACTCTTGTGCTGTGTTTTTGATGATCTGGCCTTGTGTTTCCTAGTGGAGGACCTCACCTTTCAGCTCGTTAGTACTCAATTAACCCACGGCAGTGCCTTTGCACGGGGGCTTTCACATGCACTATAACCCCTGCAGCTTACTCTGGGGCTCGAAGACTCCTTAGTAGTGATACCAATTAATGAGAATTCCTAGTTAGCACAACAAGAAGGCTTTTCGCGTTTGCTGCTGGCATTGTTAAGACAGGGCTTTTTAAATGGATAGCCACAGACCACTCTCTTCATTACAGTGAGTCCTGTGGAAGTTGAAGGAAAAGTCCTGCTAGGGGTCTGCTATTGTTTTACATAATCCCCACTGAGGATGGCTTCAGGCATTTCTGTGTGTTGCTTTACATTAATAAAAGGTAGTGGGAATTTATTCCATATCTCAGCTTCCTGACGTACACACCAGAAGTATTTTCCAAAGCAAGGGCAAGGGCCAGCCTGGCGTCATTGCAGAGAGTGTTAGAAAGATTTTCCCATCTTAAAAATAACTCCTGATTCAGAAAAAAAAAAAAAAGTGTACTTTTGTTGTGTAATGCTGCTTTCACATTGCAGATTTTTCTGTCAAGTCTTCGTTCTAGGGCTGCCTACCAGGCAGTCAAGTCCAGCCCTCAGCAGATGGTGAAGGTGCAGGGTATGGCAGTGTCACATGTGTAAGTGTAGGTTTCAGCATCAAACTTGCAGTTAGATCCTGGGAGCAGAGACCATGTCATCCTGTCTTGAAAGTTTTGAGCAGATGGTGCTTAACAAGTAATAATAATGATAAATAAATAGGGAAGTTAGGCTTCAAGGAATCATGATGCTTGATCTGCTGCTGCTACAGCAGGTGACTTTTGTAGGCTGTTTAGGCCACCCTCTTCAAATGAGTAGGTGCATTCTTAGAGCCTGAAGCCTCATGAGCACATTCCTCCTGCTAGCACAGAAAAATAACTGGGGCACAAGCATAGCTTTACATGCAATGCTGTCCATGTCCTAAAGCCTTAGAAGATGCTGCAAACATACTGGTAAAAGTATATGCACCAATTTTCCTTGTACTTCTGTGCAGCTCCCCATGGCACTGGTGGGCACTCCAGTTTCAATCTGATCTGGGCTGACATCCCACTGCAGCCCCATGGTGCCCAGTGAATGTTGGATGATGGAAAATATTTTCTCACCCTGCCACATCTAGAACTATAGTTTGACATGTATTTGAGGAAATACTGGAAAAAGCAGTTTCCACCCTTCTTTATCTCAACTTCTTGCTGTTATCATCTGCAAAGAAACCTTTACCTTTTACTGTGCTAGTTTAAAAGCACGTAGGACTATTTCTCTGCTAGCTTGTAATCAGAAGTTTGTGACCCTCAAGCTTCAGGCAGCTCACAAGCAGTTCAGGTGCAGCTTCTGCCCCAGGTCTGTGAAGCACCCAGGCTGCTCAGGGCAGGCTACAGGAGAAAGCATCTTCCCTACAGCTTTTGGGCCCATGTGGTTGTTTTGTAGTGCATTATCTTTATGTACCATCTCACTCAGTCTTTATTCATTCTATGCTTTTATTAAATTATAACTGCTTCAAGCAACTCTAGACTTTCAGTGCCGGTGAAAATTTCAGTACACGCTTAAAAACTGTGTTTCAGTAACTACGGTATATACAAACTCTGACAGAAACATTTGCTGCCCTCAGGACGCCCAGTTGCTGGAGTCAATTTGTCTGCTATCGCTGATCAGTATTTCAGCCACCATTGTGGAATATGTAACAGAGGAAAGTGCTTGGAAAGAAACAGCAGGGGATCAATTGCAATGGAAACCATGTGTGCTGGAGGAATAATATTTACCTAAATGTGTCGATCACATCTTCCCAAAGGGTGCTGTTAGGAGAGAATGGATATGAAATGTTGCATCCATAGATAAAAGTGAGGGATATTGTTTTTTTAAACACAAACTTTAATATTCTTAATTAATTCTATATTGTTATAACAGAGATAAGCCACATCTATGAAGGATAATACCATGTACTCCAAAGATAGAAACCACAGTTTAATTAATAGCAACAGATGCTGCACTGCTCATGTTCAATATATTTGCCTGGGCGTTTACATGACTGGTGATTTCACAACAGACTGAAAAGCAGAGCAAGGGAGACAGAGCCCACTAATGAGAAAGTAGCTCCTGGTGCATCAGACAAGGTTCAAGTACCAATGAATGTCATATTCTTTCTTACATGGCATATTCTGCAAACTATGATGCTCTAAGTAATACTTCAAGTAACTCTCAAATAGATCAACTTTCAGGTTAGTTTGGGAAAAACAAGAGGAATTTATCACAGGCAGCTGTATCAGCCCAAATCACACATCTGGATGAACATTGATTTCTCTAAGGGCTCCTATAAATTCACGTACCAAGCACTGATCTTCGTGTCTAGAAATCAGACAACTTTGGTCCTACTGGGTCAAAAGAGCTGGTCTGGGCTCCAGTTTGAGGAATTAGTGAAGTGTAACTGCAGTATCCAGAATGGCCCATCATGATGGATTTGTGTGTGTGGAAATGGGAAAATTCACAGAAGAGAATTTGATGAGAGGTAACCATGAGCTCCTCTGCAGCATGTACTTAGTACGGGATGGTAGATTTTCCCTGAATTATAGTTCAAACAGGTCTGGGTGTACCAAGGAAGGATGGTAGCTGGAAGCAATGGCTGCCAGACTCCCCTGCTTGAAGTTCAGTTCCTGGGTCTGCCTGAGAGCCCCAGGCAAGGGTTTGTGCTTTGAGGCATTTGGAGCTTCAGCCCTCCTAGCCAGCCAACCCAGATGGCAAAAGTGCTGGGTTTATTAGTAGGGAAGATTTCTTGGCTTAGCTTTGGAGGAGATAGAGATGCTGATAGCATTTTAAAAAATATATATTCTTCAACTTTCTGGGCTCAAAGTTATGCTCCTTCACTGAACTCAATTGCCCTATCCTCACCCACTCTGAAGTACCATAACCACTATTCTCCCCCACCCTCAAATCTATACCTGGTGGCTGCACACTCCGGTCTCTCCCTCATGTCATTTACTCACCCATCAACTCCCCAGCACACCTACTTGTTAACCTCTTGTAGACCCACACTCTCAAGATCCACAAAGGGCCCCACAGCATTTTGCCCTTGCAGCCAACACATAGAATCACAGAATCATAGAATCATTGAGGTTGGGAAAAGACCTCTAGAACCACTGAGCCCACCTGTTAATCCAGCACTGCCAAGTACACCACTAAACCTTGCCCCTAAGTGCCACATCTACATGTCTTTTGAACACTGCCAGGGACGGTGATTCCACCACTTCCCTGGGGAAGTAATGCTTGGGAGTCCTTGTTTCTGTGCTGTTGGAGGTGAAATAGCCCTGTGTGTAGCAGGAGGGCACATCTGAAAGGTGTAACCACAGGATCAGCCTGCCTTTGATTTGTAACTTCTCTTTTCATTTACCATCGATGGTTTCTAGATTAGCAAGTGCTAAATACAATCTAGTAATTGCTTCCTGCAAACAACCCGGGTTAAAGCTGTGCAAAACCACATTGCCTTTACTACATTGTCTTAATCGCATAGTGCATCACACCTTCCAAATCCAAGTCTAGACAAGGCTTAAGAAAATGTGAATTCCTACATTATGTTACATATATCAGTATTTATTGTCTAACCCCAGCACAATCAATAAGACTCTAAAGTGAGCTTTTTGGCCGAAATCTGTTGCCCTACTTACCGTACTGAAATGTCAGATACAGCCTCAAAATGAAGTTAAACACCAACCACCCCCAAAATGACAAAATAAACACCCAAATTTCCAAATTCTTGTATCTTTAAGTTATATCTCCTACATAATGTCTTTAGCAAGCGAATTGTTTTTCTTTGCTGGGAAAAATCCTGCTGCAAATTCCCTCACAATTTCAAATGACAGATCAGAGAGTTCAGGCCTAGATTAAAAGCTTGATAATGAAACCTGGGGACATAAGTTTATCATCACATTGAATAGCCAGAGAGGCAGTTTATGAATGTCTTAGGAACACTGGGGTTTAAAGGAAATTCTCTTGGACCTCCAATGGAAAATGCCAAGAAATATTTCAGAATTGCTTCTGTGTCTCGTCCAGTGCCATTCCTCATTCACTTGTGGAGAGAGTCGTGTATTCCCACTCCTAATTAATCTTGCCCTTGTTTGTTTGTTCTGATTCTTTAAATACACAAGAAACAAGAAACGGTCTCTCCCAGTGGAGTTAATGCCATGGTTTGCATTTTTCTGGGCTTGACTTTTTCAGTTTGTCTAGCAAAACTATTGTTACATGAACTATGACAATTAATATCACCTCTGAAACAAGGCAGTAGCATCAGCCTAAATTCACTTGTACTATAGAGTAAAAAACCCCAGAAGTGTCAAACCCAAAGTTTTATTGGCACAGTTGAAGACATACTCTGGAAATTGCCTAATCATTGCAATTGGTTTGTTTGTTTGCTTGCTATATGGAAACAACAATTAAAGCCTCTACCAAGACCCTTATAAATCAGTGAAATATTCTTTGGTTCACCCAGAGAACCTCCAGTAAAAGCTGCTTCCAGCATAGAATAACTAACTTTTCCTTTAAAAAAATGTAATGGTTTTTATGAACTACATTTTATTAAATAGTTTTTTATTTTATTTTAACCAAGTGCTTCATCTTTGAAAGAAATCAGTGATGTGTTATTTTAACAGTGCTTCCTCCATCTTAGTAAGACAAAATGGCAGCATAAAGATTAGTCTCTCATCCTCACCTTCTGTTTTCCTGCTGATAGTGGCTGTCATTCAGTGCTAATGGAAAAGCCTGTATGCACATGCTGGTAATGCCTCCAGGAAGAGGGAGGACGGTCTGCAAAGCCTCACTGCAAAGCATCCTGCAGGATGTCACCAAGGCTATCAAGGGAGCTGCCACCCATTGGGAGGGGTGATGGAGAGAGCATTCCCCTTGTCGCAGTCCCTCACAGCATCACCCTGACACTGCTCCACCAGGAGATAAGGAGGTGGCTGGGGCAGTGGCCAGCAGTCAAGCACTGCCAAGGAGGCATCTGCCCACAGGAGGAGGCAGGGAAGCAGAGTAGGGAGACTGCCCACTTGTCTCTGCCTCTGGCAGATTACAAGGAGACAGCGCTTCTGCACCCACAGACCTGGGCTGGAACCAACTCCCTGCATTTTGACATCTTTCAGCTCATAACCTGAAGTATCCTTGTCCTAGGGCCGAGTCTGATGGTGATGTGCTATGAAATGCAACAGCCAACGTACACTGTAGCTTCTGTTTGAAATACAGGTATCAGGAATTCTTTGTTTGGAGCCATTGTTTAGCAAAGTATCTTCACTCCTGCTAGTCTGCAGATGAGCTATCTTGGGAAAGGAGAATTGTTCCCACGCCAGGAACTAAATCAAAGTTATACCTTCATCCTTAGAAGTACAGTTTTACCTTGCCTGACCCTGCCACCCTCCAGAGGACCCCAGACTTGAGAGGATTGGCTTTGCACTTTCATGCACAGAAAAGAATAGGGAGAACAAACAAAACACCCCACCCTCTTCCACTTATGTAAGATCAGAAAGAGAGTGTAGGCTAAGCCCAGAGGATTGGATTTATGGCTTCAGAAGAATGTAGTTATTAAAATGTTATGAAAGTTTTCTTCTCCTTTAAATGTATAAATATGCAGATGAAAGGAGCCATGTGATCTGGCCACTGGCCATGCTGCTGCAGGCTCAGTCTAATTATCAGCTGCCAGCTCCGCTGCATTTTAAGTGGTGAACATGATTAAAGATACACAGACAATTGAAAAAAGTTAGATCGGTTCTTCAGGCCTGCTTCTATTTTATAACCACATGGCAGCTTGGCCTTGAGACTAAATCAGCCCTTAGAAGTGGAGGGAGAAAAGTTCTGCTGATCAGACGGGTTGTTTTCAACCACAAGCTCCACGTGCTCTTGAATTCATCATTTTCAGAGCAAGCTACTTGCCGAGGCAAATTGTTTCCCTTCACTTCTCTGAGCAAAAGGGGACTCTGAAGGGGTGAAGAATGCAGGTAGGACCAGGTGTTTAAGGGGGTTTAGGCACTGCAGAAGCATGGCCTGAATATTCAAACTCTCCCATCCAGAGAGGTACAAACTTGTTCAAAACGAGTTGCAAACCCAGCATTTTTTCTAGGGCTTCTCCTTTCCCTCAGGTTAGGAAATACTGTCAAGAAACACAGATGGTCTCTTGCTTGTGGGGGAGAGCTGCAGTCCTGCGGGCAGAACAAGGAACTGGGACTTCTCTTCCGGAACTGCCAAGTTTTTGAGTTGAATGTCATTGCCATTGCAAGGCCGAACAGTCTGGTGATATCTGTCCTTTTGTCATCCATATTCACTGAGGGACACAGCCTGGCTTTGCAAAGTGACAGACCCGTCAAGTCTCACATGCTGGGTGTGAATCTCATGCTGTGTGTTTTTGCCTCAGTGCTTCTCACAGCTATGGCCAGGTCTTGTGCTGTCCCCAAGCCTCACTCCTGTCCCAGGGCTCAGCATAGTGGTTGCATCTGCCTGGCTCTGCCTGGGAGCTGCTGTCAAGCTGCACCTGTCTGGGGACTTGAAGAGTGGCAGGCTTATGAGTAACTTGTTTTAGTGTTATTTCATGGCTCTCCAGAAAGACATGTCTTTCCAAAAGACAAAGATTTGGCTGTTTTTTAGCACTATTGCAAGTGTGGCACAGCTACCCCATACAGTCCTGGGAGTGAGTTGGTGTCTGAACAGCTGCCATGGCCCATCTCCAGACTGGCTGTAGTCACTCCTGCTTGCACATCCCTTGGATGAGCACAGAAGCTCCATGCTGCCTCAGTCTGCTGGGTCTGTGCATGTCAGATGGGCGCCCATGCATTCAGCACATCCAGGAGGAGGCAGCCTCTTAATCCAAGTTGCAATTTTTGCTGGAAGGGTGCACGTTGCTCGAACCTCATCAAGAAATCCTATTTTTGAATGTTCTACTATTGCTTCAGCATGGCCTTGGTTGTAGCTTGGATTTCAAGATTCTTCAGATATGTACTGACTACCCATCCAGGTTCCCTGAAGGGACACCCTGCCTCAAGGCTTCAAGCGTGCCTCAGCTCCCAGCAGCCTGCTGTGGCGTTTCCGTGAGCCTGCTTTGCCAGGAGCAGTTGCTGGGGTGCCACCAAGCTGTGCCCCGGGGCACTGCCATCTCTGTGAAGGAGCTGTGGTTCTCCACAGCCACGTGGCCATGTCCCCATGCTGCAAGAACACCAAGCCACTGGCATGTAGGTGCTGTGCTCAGCCACCTCTGCCACAGCCACAATGCCTCACTAGCGTTTCATGGACAGCTGAGAAGCTGTGTTGGCTCTCCCTGTAATCAACAGAGAGAAACAAGCCTCTTCTGGGGCAATGCATTTGACCCCTGTTATATATATATATACTCTTGCACAGGATGGATTACATCCTCAGAGCACCTATTGATTATAGAAGCAGTCCAGGGTGACTAGTTCAGACAGACTTGTGAAATGAATCCTACTCCAGGAGCCTAGTGCCAATACTTGTCTGTGTAAGCTAAGAGATACGGCTGATGCACTCCAAGTGCTGCTGGAAATGTGACTCCACCCTTCTACAGAGCCAAGGTCTTCATATGTCAGAGGAGAGGGAGAGGGGAGCCAGGCTGTCTCCTTGCCCCCCTGATTTACGAGCTAGATACTAACAAAGACACTTCATCCTTTGAAAAGTAGCAGCACACAAATGCATGTAGTTCTGTCTTCTCAAGATTATGGCCTCCTCCAATTTCTTGTTGATTTAACTGTCATCCATCCAACCAATAAATTGAAGGGAGACAAAGCTGGAAGATAGAATTAATTATTATGTCTCACACCTCGGCAGCCCCACAGTCCCCTGACCTACTGCACAAGCTTTGGGGTTCTAGCCTGCTTATGTCATGTTTGTCAAGACACAAACCAGTTAACAAAATGCATCTTCTCTGTACCAAAATTATGCCTCAGGAAGCCCCACTATAATTTTTGTTCCTCTCAAGTTTCCTGGAGCACCACTGCTGTTCCTAGATAACCAAGGCTCCCAAAAGACCCAGTTAGTGATTAAGGATTTGCTAAGATGGAAATTTGCATTTTCCCTATTCTGCTCATCCTACACTGCTTCCCAGATCACATTCGCCCATTTAGGAATAAAGTACTGTTGTGTACTAACTGCTCATTAAAGTCTGTTTCAAAAAATTATCTCTTTCGCTATTTGACAAAGTAAACAAGCCTCAACCTGGAGATTATCCCGTTGCAAAAAATAAGCAAAATGGGGCTGTTATTAGTGTGAACTATCCTATAAAGGCCATTCCATACTTACTCAATACATACAGTCAGGCCACAGAAATCTGTTTTTTCTTACGCATTAATGATACATAAACATGGTATTTTTCCTAGTCTCAGCCAGATGCGTCTGCATTATTAGCCTACTCTCACTAATGTAGTCTCTGGTAGAGAAAAAGAGGATTAATTGCATGCAAGGAATTGCAGGAATATATCCATTTTAATAATACTCTGTTTTTTGTTCTCAGCATTTGTTTGCATTTAAACATGAGGAAAGGGCTGGGAAGGGGCTGCCTGTCAGCCTGCTGGCTCTTTCCTCTGCTCCTCCACAGCTGGTTCTCAGTCACAGTACAGCTGGGACTTCTGGGAGCCTTTGCCCCTGAAGTCAAACGTTATCTGTAGATTTCCATCTCAACCCTGCTATCAACCTACTATTTAGCCACACTTCAGCCATATAATAACATGAATTTTGGGCTATTAAACTGTTAAATGGATTGTTTCATTGGCTGGGGAAAAAATATATGTGACTGCATTTACAAACCTAGTTTACATTTAAAAAAAATCATCTCAATATTTATCAGTAAAGTGCAGGAAAGAACACAAATAATTAAATCAGGGAGTGAGAACAAACAGGAGCGTCTGACTCTGGGTCTGTCAAGCCAAAGAAGTATCTCATCACTGCCAAAACAGTCTCACAAATTCCTTGTCTGCCCTTGCCTCCATGCTTCTGCCAGGAACTTTGAGGTCCTGCTCCCTGAAAACCAGTTTCACTCACTAAAATGGTAGAAAACTTTCTGAGCAAAGAAATTAAAATAAGTGTGTGAGGCTAGTGAGAAAAAAACTGGCTGGATAAGTGCCAGAGGAAGGGGGAGGTTACTGAGCAGATAGAATATATTGCTAAAGAAAGGCTGGATAAGGGACAGAGGGATGTGGAAAGAACAGGAGAAAGGGCAGACCTGTGGTAGGGGTGGCTCAGGGTAACATGGTACAGGATCATGGCCTGTGTAGTTTCATGCTCTGCTAAAACAAATCTGTGAATCTGTGTTTATGCAAAAGCTTTACCACCACTTCCCTCGCACCATCCCCTGCTGTTTCACAGCCAGCCTGATCAACAGGCATTAGAGAGCCGGAAACAAACCTGAAACACACACTAGTGTTAGGTCATGGGAGATCCCTGCTATGGAGAATGTGGTTGCATGGATGTGGTCTGGAGGCCAGGGAGGCAGTGAGAACATGGGTGACAGAACAAGGGAGCTGCACAAAACCTGCTTTTCCTTCCATTGTCAATGCAAACTGAGGATGACTCAGCTTAATTTAGAAATTGTCCTCTGGCTTTCCTCCCTGGGGCTTGGTCCTTCCACACTAAGGCTCCTGTGCTTACAGTCCTTCTGAACTGTATTTAATGGGACACAGAATCATCACAGGATAGTTGAGGTTGGAAGGGAGCTCTGGAGGTCATCTTGTCCAAACTCCCCTATTGAAGCAGGGCCACCTAGAGCCAGTTGCACAGGATTGTGTCTATATGTTTTTTTTATTATCTCCAACTCTACAACCTCCTCAGACAACCTACTTGCAAACACCATGTGAACAACACGTGTGCACACGCTGGCTCTCTTCTACAAGAAATTTCAGGGAAGACTTCCAATTTGAATATATGAGATACTGCATTTTATCACGATGCCTGGACTCCTGTGCTAGTTGTCTCAACTAAACCTGCTCTGCCACGTCATTCTAAAATTACTTTGTTTGGCATCGACTTGGTCCCCTTTTCACCAAATGGAAATAACTCTGCAATGGAGATACACCCTAAGAGCCACTCCCATCTTCCAGACCCTGCAATGAGCCAATGCAGGAGCTTACCTAGAAGAAACCAATTCTCTTTTTGCCAGGTCAGTTTTCTGCTAGTTTATTTCCCTGAGCTGACTTACCTCATGGTCAGATAAGCATCGTGTCAGCAAACAGGTATGCAGGAGGGAGTGAGACAGCACGTCAGATGAAACACTTGGTTACGGATGTTTAACTATTGTGTAACAACAGCTTGCACTTTTCAGGTGTCTAATAGTAAATCTCTTGATCGCAGAAAACCCAAATCACTAGATACAATACTGCACAAAGGGATTGCGCAGACCCATTAACTTGTATTTTGAAAGCATGGTGAGTAAGGCCAGGATGATGGAAGTGCTAAGCATTTTGTATAACCCCAGCTGTAAGAAGTTGCATGCACCTTTTCTTTATTGACTCTTGTTCTGATTACTGACAGCAGCAATCTGCTCTCTCACAACAGGAGCAAAGGCAGCCATACCCTTCCTCATTTTCTGCGGCTGTGGGTACTCTGCTGAGGTGGTGGCTGTTATGCACCATCCCTGGTGGAGGCCTAGAGAAGATCTCATGTGACCTTGGATGCTTCGTGCACTGGTTATTACACCATACTATGTTGTTGAGAGTTTTCTTCTAAGGAAGAGCTGTATTCTCCACAAGTCCTAGCTTTTGGTGCAAGAACCAGGCATACAGCCCCCATAACGTTGTGGTTTAACCCCAGCCAGCAGCCAAGCCCCACATAGCCACTCACTTCCTCCCTACCAGCAGGATCAGGGAGAGAAATGGAAGGGTAAAAGCTGGAAAACTCATGGGTTGAGATGAAAATAGTTTAATAGGGAAAGCAAAAGCTGCACACACAAGCAAAGAAAACCAAAGCATTAATTCACTGCTTTCCATGGGCAGTCAGGTGTTCAGCCATCTCCAGGAGAGCAGGGCCCTATCACATGTAATGGTTACCTGGGAAGACAAACACCATCACTCC
The DNA here is from genome assembly GCA_013399895.1 of Serilophus lunatus. NCBI lineage: Eukaryota > Metazoa > Chordata > Aves > Passeriformes > Eurylaimidae > Serilophus > Serilophus lunatus. The sequence goes on from VXBA01004919.1 coordinate 534,434, forward strand.
AGATTCCTCCCCTTCCTCCTTCTTCCCCCCACTTCATATACTGAACATGATGTCATATGGTATGGAATATCCCCAGTCTGTTGTGGTCAGTTGTCCTGGCTGTGTTTGCTCCCAGCCTCCCATGCACCTTCAACTTCCTTGCTTGGCAGTACAAAAAGCAGAAAAGGCCTTGGCTCTGTATAAGCACTGCTCAGCAGTAACAAAAAATTTCAGCACAAATTCAAAATATAGCCCCATACCAGCCACTGGGAAGAAAATTAACTCTACCCCAGCCTAAACCAGCACACATTATCATAAGCCTGCTTTCAACTACTTCCAACCCTTAGTCACCCTTGCTGATGGCAGCTGGTGGGCAACTTTGTCACTGTGAGTCTTCTTTTGAAAGCTTCTCCCAGGATTGAAGGCAGCTGAGGCTCCCCAGAGAACTGGTGTGCTCAAAGTCACTCATAATGGGTTTTGTTTCCTCACAAGACATTTGTAATTTGGGTCTGTGTGACACACAGTAAATTTGAAAGGGATAAATGCATGAAGGGTATAAATCATTTTGACCATGCAGCTTTCTAACAGAGATGAATTCTTCCCCTTTTCTCAGTCAGAGAGAATTCACTGCCATTACTCAAGTCCAGGCTAAAAATTGTGAAGGAAATATTCAGCAGTCTAAACAATCAGAACACCAGGTTCCTCTACAAATTTCTAAAAAAAAACCTCCAAAAAATCAAGATGAAAATACCCCAAAAAGGAACAAAAAACAAACCAAAGCAAAAACAATAAAAAGAGAAGACCAAATCAGCAGGTGGCGCCAGGACAGCTGTAGATTAACATTGGTGTAGACCTGACCCATAAGTGAACAGCATCTCAAAGAATTCGTAAAACTGAAACTAGCACTCTGCACAAATTAAACAAATGGGTGTTGTGATCCATAAATGACAATAAGGAGCTGGGATTTAGGAGGAACTTGCTTTGCGTGCTTTATTCTATAGGCCACCTTGCAGCAATGGCACCAGGCTTCCTTTCATCAGAGATGAAAAATTTTAATGTTTCCTACATGTTAACAAAGGATACCTTCTAGCATGACTTCCAAGACTTGCTGGAATTTCCAAGCTCTCCTTCCAGCATTGCTGGTGGAGGTAATGACCCTGAGCTGCATTGCTGTGGGCTCCTCTCCTTGACTGGCTGACTCAGTCTTACCACAGCAGAGCTGGGTGGAGCTATGCTGGCTCCACGCTCTTGTTGTCTACACAAGGAAAACAGTGACTGCTATGAAATTATTTTAAGATGATTTAATTAAACTGATACCAATCTCTCTAAGGTAAACACAAAACAAGAAAAAAAATGCATCCTGGCTTTAAATCCTCTGTAATGTAGCAAATGAATGGTAAACAGAAGGTTGAAGGGAGGGTGATCTGGCTTGTGCACGCTTAAATTTGGAGGCTGCACTTAGTGTTTGATGTAAAGACAGGTAAGCTGCTGCCTGGCATTGACAGAAGGTAGTACAGCAAAAAAGCAAATTTGCAATAGTGAAAATATTCTTATTATTCCTGTTGAAAGTGACAAAAATTCAATTCTCCTTGCATTTTAGAATGAAATTAGAAAGTTTCCCAGGAAAGGCAAGATGAAGAAAGAAGATGGTGCCAGTAGTGGTTTAACTGCATTTATCCTTGACCTGAGGAGCACAAGTAGGGCAGTATAGGAGAGAGCCTGTGGAGGAAGAGCTGCTGTGGAGAAAGATCTGGGGGTGGAAGGAGGCAGGAGAGGCAGGGACAGAACAGCAGTGGTGATGCTCTGTGAAGAGGCTGGGCTGCCTGAGCTCAGGGCGTGGCAGATTGCCGACTGGAAGGATGTGATTGGAATTGTCATTGTAGATCCATTGCTGGGGCTGGCCAGGCTCTTCAAAATCCTTCCCACCTTGGCCTCTGGGCTGGTGGGCTAGGTGAGTCTTTCAGCTCCTCCCTCTCTGCAGCTTCCCTGAGACCATGGAGACTCCAGTATAAAGTACATATATAGAAATGGAAAGCAGACAGTCACAGACTTTCTGCTGCACTGGCTGGGATGAGATATTGCAGGAAGCAACCACATCTTGTTCGTCAAAGGCCAACTGCTGTGCTCTCCAGACAGGCACCTCATGCCAAAGGCACCATATGGAAGTTTGAATCATCGACCAGTCGTGCTGTGGAGTTAGAGAGGCTGCGGGACAGGCTTCCCCGAGAGTGCAGGAAGGACAGATTATGTAGGCTGTGACACTGGTGTGGAACTTGGAGGAGCACACGAGATGGGTTGAGAATGTTTGGTCAACAGATTTCCTTGCCATTTGCTCAAGTGAACTAGCTCATAGTGCTTATTACTTGCCCAGGTACAGACTCAGTGCTGATGATGGGTTTGCTAGGTCCTGCATGTCACATCTCTGGTGCAGCTGGAGGAGGAGGAAGGGGATGCTCCAAGGGAGCACAAGCCCTATGAGGACTGGCTGAGGGAGCTGGGGTTGTTCAGCCTGGAGAAGAGGAGGCTCAGGGGTGACCTTATTGCTGTCTATAACCACCTGAAAGGAGGCTGTAGTCAGGCGGGGGTCGGTCTCTTCTCTCAGGATCCCAGTGACAGGACGAGAGGACACAGTGTTAGGCTGCGTCAGGGGAGGTTTAGGTTGGATATTAAGAGAAAATTTTTCACAGAGAGAGTGATTTCCCATTGGAATGAGCTTTCCAGGGAGGTGGTGGAGTTACTGTCCCTGGATGTGTTCAAGGATAGGTTGGATAATGAACTTAGTTACATGATTTAGATCGTTTAGATGGTCTAGATGGTTTAGATGATGGATTGGTGTTGGATAGGTTGTTAAGTTAGATAAAAGGTTGGACTACGGTCCAGACTACGGTCTTTTCCAACCTTGTAATTCTGTGTAATTCTGTGTAAGGGGGCCGCACTGCAAGCTCCCAGCACTCACTAGCTCCTTCCTGCTGCTGCTGTGGGCAGTGCTGGCATAGACCATTGCCTGGCCACATTAAGGTCTGAGGTAGAACTACAGTGTGTTATCTCTCACCAAGCCTCATCAGATTCAGTGAACAATATGGTGTTTGCTGTCCTCATTTGTAAGCCAGATTTGGCAGACACAACTGCTACATTGCTATCAGCCTATGGCATGCCCCTATGAAAATCCAGAATCAGAGAAGAATTTCTGTATAATACAGCCAATAAGAAACAGGGGTAGATTGGGGCAATTTCTTTAATTGTTTTAGTGAGTGAACTGAAATTTTACTAGTTTGAATGATCCTAACTTGTTCATACAGGCAGAAAAACTAAGGCAGCCATCTCCCATCACCCACCAAGTTTGTAGCAGAGTAAGATAAAAACCACTAAATACTTGAAGGTATGATTGCTCGTGTTTCCTGTACTGACTTGGGTATTCCAAAGACCCTGATATTGTTGGTAAACTAACACTTGAACATGTATTATTGCCACTGGCTGTGACAGAGAAGAATCACACCTTGTCCTGCAATAAAATATGAAGGCAGCATCCATGCTGGAAAAGTCATATGCTTGCTTAAAGTCTACAATATAGCACATCAGAGGAGTCATACAATTAAATGATTTCACTCTTTCCACCCTTCATTTAGCAATCAATGAAAGTTCTCCCTCCAGGGAAAAACTTGATGAGGGGGGGGAGCTCTTGGCCCATTGTTTTGCCTGGGGAGCAAAAAAGAAATACATCATGATTTATATGTTAATGAGGAATTCGCATTAGGCAATGCATTCTGCAAGGTGTTGCAATGGGGGACTGAAGGGCTGATCCATCAGAGGAAGTTAATTCATCATCAAAGTGAGACAGGGAGCTCCCTGGTGAGAGCTGTATATAGGACACTGGAAGAGTGACAGAGCACTGGGTGGCATATGTCCCCCCATTAGCACTCCCACTGACAGCCCTGCCACTGCCTGCTCTGAAGCTCCAGGTCATGCACATTATTTATAGAGTATTTCACATTCCTTGTTGGTATCCAGTCGATGTTGGTTTCAATTAGAATAAATGCTTATTGATTGAGAGGAGATGGGCCAGCTGATTAGCTCCTTGGAAAGCTGAGCACAGTTGGCCGACAGCAAGCTGTGCTCCACATAGAGTCAGGAGTGCGTGGGGCTCTGAAAATCTGTCAGAGAGGAGAAGTCTTCTAGATTAAATCAATTCATTGAAGAGTCCATCTAATAAAGATAAGTTGCTAACTTAGTTAGGGAATTAATGATAGGCCTGATTAAAAACCCCAGTGGGAGCCCTGTTGACTTCAATAAGCTTCTGATCAAACCCAATATTTGCCTTGAAGCCATGGTTCCTCACTTTTGATTAGGCTACTGAAAGCTATGTGCCTACAGCCAGGAAGCAATCAGAGCAGGTACACCATGCCCTGCTTGAGTTATCAAGCATCTAGAAATGTCCACCAAAACCAGACAAACAACTGTCTGTATGTACACTAACAAGTGAATATGTTTTAGATACTATGGAGAAGAGTCTTAGCGAGTGAATAAATGCTCCAGCGGCAGGAAATCACAACACACCATCCCTTCCCCAGTCCCACGTGCTCTATATCAAGGGCACAGTGAGATGTGGATGCTGTGGTTGACTCTGGAGTGCGACCAGACAGAAAGGGACCTGGGGGTGTTGTTTGACAGCTGGCTGAACATGAGCCAGCAGTGTGCCCAGGTGGCCAGAAAGGCCAATGGCATCCTGGCCTGTATCAGGAATTGTGTGGCCAGCAGGACTAGAGAAGTCATTCTTCCCCTGTTCTCAGCACTGGTTAGGTTGCACCTTGAGCACTGTGTCCAGTTCTGGGCCCCTCAGTTTAAGAAAGATGTTGAGGTCCTCGAGCAAGTTCAGAGAAGGGCAACAAGGCTGGTGAGGGGTCTGGAACACAAGCCCTATGAAAAGCAGCTGAAGGAGCTGAAGTTGTTTAGCCTGGAGAAGAGGAGGCTTAGGAAAGACCTTCTTGCTCTCTACAACTGCCTGAAAGGAGGGTGTAGGCAGGTGGGGGTCGGTCTCTTCTCTCAGGCAACCAGTGACAGAACGAGAGGACACAGTCTTAACCTGTGCCAGGGGAAGTTTAGGCTGGATGTTAGAAAGGAATTCTTCAGAGAAGAGTCACCATCTCTGGAGGTGTTTAAAAAAAGACATGTCACTTATTGCCATGGTTGAGTTATGAGATGGTGTTAGCCAATAGGTTGGACTTCATGATCTTAAAGGTGTTTTCCGACCTAGATAATTCTGTGATTCTATGTTTGGGCACCTGACACGTTTGACTCGCCGGTAGCCCCATGCTGCATGTGACACACTCCGCGGGTGCGACTACAGACATGGCTCTTGCTCGGGATGATGGTGGCGGGCTGCCCGCATTTATCACAATCATTCGCACACGATTAGGCTGTGATCAGCGTGGTAGCCGGTGTGCTGTCCGGTGTGATCCGGGGGGTCTCGGCGGCTCCCTCCTTCTTGCAGTGCCCTGCCGGGGACTCCTGCCGGACCCAGCCTCCAGCAGTGAGGGGCTGGGGCACGGCCTCTGCTTCCCGTCAGCAGCGATCGGGAGCCGCCGGGCTGCGCTCCCCTCCTGTGGCCGGGAGCGGCCGGTGCAGCCAGAGCGGCGGAGCGGGGCTGGTCCTGCCGCCGGGACGGGCAGGGCAGGGCCGGGCAGTTCTGAGCAGGACAGACAAGGCAGCACAGGCAGAGCAGGTCAGGCAGAGAGCACAGGCAACGTAGCTCTGAGCAGGGCGGGTGGGCAGGGTAGCTGGGGACAGTATGGGAGGCCAGTCTGGGCTACATGTGAAGAAGGGCTGAGGTGAAGCCGGGTGGTCCTGGCAGAGTTTGGGCAGCCTTGCCCTTCCCTGGGGATGGAGGTGTGAGGCATGGAGGGAGGAAGGAAATCGAGGTACTGGGGGGGCAGCGGGAAGGATTGTGCTCAGGAGGCAGAGCACTGAGAGGTGGATAGGGGGAACACTTACACATTTTGAAACTTTTTTTTGTCTTCCTTTCACATTTTCTTCTGTTCCTGGAGGAGTGCACATCCCTTTTATGTTCACAGCCAGTCTGTACTTGGGGCAGTGCTGTGATTTGTGAGCTAGTTCAGTCATCCCAAAGTGGCTGAGCCTCGGGCTGCAAAGCCCTCTCCTGCTGTGACTTTTCCTATCCTAGGGACAGCGTGACCTTGCAGAGCAAAAAATGTTCGGTGGGATCAAAAGAGAAAGACTTCAACATGAGTCTCTAATACCAATGAATCCACAGGAACAGCTATTCTGTAAATGATTAATGAGTCCCTTCATTATTCATGCCCGTGTCAGGTGCTGCCAGGGAAAGTCCTTTTGCAATCTGTCATTGCCTATCTGCTGCCTTGCCAGAGCTGCTGCTGCCACAGGTGCAGGTGCTCCAGGGATGAAATTTCTGGACAGTTTTGCTTTGCAAATGGCCATATGAAACATCAGTGGCACAAAAGTGCCTTTTTATGAGTCTTTTTTTTCCGTGGGCCATTTTTTTTCCGTGGGATAGGTTTCAATGTTTAGCAGAATCGGGATATTCAGTATTAGCAGCTTATATCATGCAGCACATAGACTGAAGGACAATAAAGATGTTTTCTGGTAGTTGAAATCTAACAAAGGTCTTATCTACCATTCTGTCTGCAACCAACAGTAAGGAAGGAAATTCCCTTGAAGCCCACACACATAATAGAAGGAGTCAAATCATTTGAACAGGACTTTCCCTCAGTCGCAGGATTTTCCCATCTAGCTTAAGTGTCAGAGGATGAGGCTAGGATGGTCTGCCCAAGAGGGACATTCCCAGCTGGCCTCCATGGCTCCTGTACCCTGCAGCCAGAGCTCTAATTACCCACATCATTATCTTAGCCTGCCCTGCTGGAAATGTTATCAAGGAGTAAGGGAATTCACTAGGAACACTCTTTCCAATGTAGGACAATGTAATTATTATTGCCATCAGAGAAGGGAATGACTAATAAGAAGCTTCAGAGAGCATTTCATTCATCCTTTGCTTCGTGGCTTCAAAGACAATTTTAAAAGGCATAATTAAGTAGCTCAAATGCTGAAACTGCCATGGCTTTTTTAGTTAATTTCTTTCCAATATCAAGATATAAAGTGGACAATAATTTCCCAGCAGGCCAACAGCTCCACACTTAATGAACTAATGGTGCTTACATCTGCCCACTCTCATGTTTTGCTTTAGCTGTGCGTTTCTACCTGTTGTTTGCTTTTTTCCCTGCTGATTTCAGTGTTATTGCCCAGAAGAGGGGATTGCCCCATTTTCATCTCACTCCAGCCTATCTTCGCAGAGTAGCTCCTCACAACTACAAGCAGAATCCTGGGTTTTGATGACTACATGCATGAGATTAGTTTGATTTGGCAAGAGACTTGAATGAGCCAGCATGTTTACCACTCAGCACAGGTTTATTCAGCTGTTTATAGAGCATGGGATATTTTTTAGTCTTTCTGGGCTTCCAGAGGGAAAAGCTGGACTAGCATTGGTGACTAAAGCAATTCTTCCCATGTTACCTTAAACAACCACCCCTGTTGTGATGCCACAAGCTGACACTGTTACACAGTGTCCTTTTTTTAAAATATTTCCACACAGCTCACAGTTAGGGTTTTATTTTTGCTTCGTTTTGTTTCTGTGTTTCATTTTGTTTTTTTTCCTGTAAGGATGGCTGAACCAAGGAGAAGTCCTGTGTAACACCTCCATTAGGCTCTTGGAGCATGACCACAGTATTCTATCTCTTTCCAGCTCACCCAGTTCACATCATCAGCTGACACCAAGGGGCTTTCCTACCACATCTATGGTGTATGTGGGAGCAGGGAGAGGGCTGCATGTGCTCTCCCACCCAATGAGTTGCAATATCCTTGACTCTATTAATAGGGAGTGAATGATTGCAGCTCATCTCTGATTCTTCTAGTGAATTTGTCCTTGTGGTAGTCCCTGTAATATCAATGCTAATTTTTAAAAACTATGCATAAACCTCAGACAGAGCCAGGGCTCTCATTCTCATTGAATTAAGCATTTCCTAGCATGAATATTAAAATATGATGTTTTTCTCTATTAAAGCAAATATTTCTGCTTTAAATTCTTCAGTAAAATGCCTTAAAATGAGTTATTGTAAAAATAATAGATTTGAACGTTAGAAAAAGAAGGATGTTTAAATAAACACACAGATGCTTTTCTTGCATTGAAGTCAGCTTCCAAAAATAGCAAAGCAGGTGTCTAGTATTTCTTTATACCTGTGTGTCAAAGGAGGCTGTTAAAACTAATGGAACAATACCAACATAAAGGGAGGATAACAAATTTGATTTGTTTTATTGCTTCACCCAGTGCTACTGAGAGGTGCCAATCTGTTGCAGGAGATGTTACAAGACACTTTCAGATGCCTAATTTACTCAGCCAATGTAATAATGATTATAAGACAAACATAATGAGCCTCCTAAATGATTAACTACACATCCTTTTTTGCACACTGGAGACTAATTAGACATTTTCATACAGCAGTCAAAACTCAGCCAGACGTTTTGGTCTGAGGTATAGACCTAACCTTTCTGCTTCACAGCTGTGGGTGAGTTGTGCTGCCCAGCTATTGCCTCTCTCCTCCATCCCATGACACCAATCCTGTTTTACCGTGGATGGCTGTTATGTTCGTTCCTTGACACTGTAATGCACAGCCCAGTAGCATCACTGTGGGTCAGTGCAGCATTAGTTACAGGTGAGCAGGATGTTGAGCCTGCTGAGCCCTCTTGGCTGCAGCAACCCCCACAGAGGTTCTGCTGAGCAAAGCTGGAGGAGCCCGGGCAGCTGCTTCAACAAGGATGGTGCTTTGTGCCATGGGTTGCACTTGAAATCTGCCTTGGTAAATAGAAATCATCGGATGGATGTTTTATTTAATAGCTTTAAGCTGAAGGATGGTAGATTTAGATAAGGTATTAGGAAGAAATTCTTTACTGTGAGGGTGGTGAGGCACTGGCACAGGTTCTCCAGAGAAGTTGTGGATGTCTCATCTCTGAAAGTGTTCAGGGTTTTGAGCAACCTGGTCTAGCAGAAGGTGTTGTGCTCATGGCAGGAGGAGTGGAAGTAGATGATCTTTAAAGTCCTTTCAAACACAGACCTTTCTCTGATTCTCTGGTTCTCTGATTCTGACATGCCCAGAAGAAAAGCTCAGATCTACACAAAACAATTATGCCTAGTAGTAACAATGTGAAACTTTACTGTTCCTGGTGATGTCTTATCAGCTGGTCATAAGAAACTCCTTGAAAGTGAATTTAGATAGAAACTAGTACTCTCTCTCCACATAATTGATGTTTATAAAAACATTACATTTGTTTTTGGTTAAAAACCCTTCTATTAATTACTTAATTCTTAACAGAGGGTCAAATTCTATGTATGATATATGCTGAAACTGCTTAAAAATAGGTGGCAATTTGGAAAACCACAAGAAATCTATGTGTATCCTTCATTTAAACTCAGTCATTAGTGTGATTAATGAAATGTATAGGTGAGAGAGGGAAAGTAACTTAGAGATGGGTGTACCTGCACAAGTTACTAAAGCGTTTTTCAGTAGATCTAGTAAGATTATAATATTTGTAGCTGTAAAAAGTGCAGGTATAGTTATTAACCATTGCAAGAAGAAGTAAATCTATTATAACCATGCTCTTAGAATTGCAGAAACTTCATGTATATATGCCTTTTGCTCATGTAAATGTATGCTGGTGTATGTTATACACACAGCATATAGATTAAGTGTATGTGCTATATACATAGTATATGTATTATATATGTGTGTTATATGCATGTCATATACATGATATAACTCTAAAGTAGCAAAAAGTATCATTTCTGTAGGTCAAATGTTCAGCTGGTTGAAAAAATGCAATAGCAACTCCATCATGTTCCAGGAGAGGGCAGTCAGATATGACCGTAGGGTTTACAAGCGATTTGTAAACTCAGAGCCTACGTAGAGAAACGGGTTATCTGACAAATGTGAACATTTATTTCTACTTGCATGGCCTTACTGATTGCAGTGCTGCTCTCAGTCTAAAACATGGCCCTGAACTTTCCAAACCTTCAGTCTGGGATCAAAAATACTCTCCCTGATGCTATAGCTGAAGTTTTCTCAGATCTCTTGAACAAAGCCTCCTCAAGCACCTGACAGATATTAAAGCATTGTGTAAAGCTCAATTTGAACGCAATAGAGCAGATGACCCATGGACATTTCTCTTTAGTGTGACTTCTTTAGGAAGTCTTGTGCTTGTGGAAGGACTATGTTACACCTTCCCTGCAGCTCAAACATCCCCACAGTAAGGGGGTAATACTCCAAAGACTCCAAGAGCTACATCACTGGGAATCATCTGAAAGGTGCTATTAGTATCTTTTGTTATGCTAATGGCAGGTGAAAGACAACATAAGTATTAATTGCAAACCTGTTCAATCTAAATGCTTTGAGCCAAGCAGGCATGATAATACAGCTGAAAGGCTTTGTGTTTTATTTTAATTAACTCAACAAGAAAGGCAATAGAAATGAAATGTTTTTAGTTCTTTCCAGTGCTAATCAGTAGCTCATTATCTTTAATCAGACAAGCATTGCTGTTCTTTTCCAGCAGGTGACAGGGGGACTGAGCAGGATTGTGGAGATGTATTACACAGGTGCAGTGAGTGCAGCAAGGAGAGGATGAGAGGGGAGAGAAATCCTCTGCCCACGTTTAGAGAGTTGAGCCCTGTCACCAGATCCACTGGCACTTACCAGACGGGCAGATCCAGCTGCTGTCCTGCCATTTCAGCAGACTGTGTTGGGCTGAATGGTGAATGTGCTGCAGGAAGTCATGTGGGACCATGCTACTACCAGGCAGGTGGGTCCCAGCCCTCATTCTCCCATGTCATCCTCACAAGACATTGGTGAATTTATGGATGGCACTGCCCCCAGAGATGCTCAGATCCTAATGCATGGTTGCAAAATGATAACTCACCTTCTAAGGGCCAGTCAAGGCAGTAGGACCTTGTTTGGTGGCTCTCCTCTCCAGCTCCCTCCCAGGCCTGCAGTGTGCAGCCTGTTTCAGGGTATGAATACCTCTGGTTTGCTCAGAAGAAGACCCAATGCCTAAATCCCTCAATGGTGCCAAGACTGGATGGCAGTGACAGGGCTCTCTCAAGGCTCTAGCACAGTCCAAAGGGCCTCTCTCTCTGTGCATCATGCAAGGGACCTCCTTGCCTCTCCAGCATGAGACCAGCATCCCTGGCCTGACCAGAGCCAGCATGCACTTACCGATAAAAATGTGAGACTTTGAATTCTTAAGGAAGTTTTTATGGCTTGTCACTGACTTCAGTTCATTATTTCCCTACATTTTAATTTCTCCTCAGCACAAAGTCGTTGACTTGGAGAATGACAACTCTGCCAGTTCTTTTGGCTTTTGGGTACCAGACCCAAATGGCTTTTTCTATCTGGAAACCATGTGTTTCTCTTGCCTTACTGTTCTGTCCTCTAAGCACCCCCTGCTCAATATTGATGTGTCTGTCTCCTTTAATGTATTTTTTGTCACTGATTTAATAACCTATGCCACCTCACTCTGGAGCTGTATTAGTGCCTGTACTTTGGGAGTCATTTAGAAACATTATGAGTCTGATAATTTCAAGGTTTGATAGTTTCCCTCATTCTTCTGTGTTTTGAATCTTGCAATGTTTAGTACTGATAAATTCAATGACACTACTCATAAAAGAACTATTTCTAGGGCTGTAGATATAAGCTTGAAGCAGCATTTTGCAGTATTAAATTATATAGTGACATGGATAGTAGTGGATAATAAGGTGTGGATATATTATCCAAAAGAATGAAATCCTTCGATGGAAGATCCAGAAGCCAAATTAAATTCAGATGGAATCTGGAAAGACATCCACACAAAAAGCGAAGTTTTGGCTATGGTTTTATAAAAGCTCATCCAATAGAGAGTAGGCTTGCAGAGCCATCCCACCTTTGAGATTTCATAGAGTCAAGAATGGTTAGGGTTGGAAGGGACCTTGAAGATCATCTAGTTCCAAATCCCTCACCATGGGCAGGGACACCTTTCACTACACAATATTGCTCAGAGCCTCATCCAACCTGGCAATGTGTCTGTGTATCTGAATCACTAGTAAGAAGAGAGAGCAGTGTCAGCTATTCCCAGGTTCTAGATTAAATAGTTCAATATAACACAAATGCAGATGATCTACAGGATATACCTTGGAGCCAGAACACCAAACATGAAATTCTACTTTTAGGTATTAAAAATGCTCAGAGGAATGTACAAGGCCTATAAACAGGCTGTAAGTATTACCTACTGTTGGGTGTTGGCCCAGCACACTGAAAGCTGATGGCAAATTTCCCACTGAGTTCAGTTCTTGCTCAACCAGGCGCTGGGCAGCTGCCCAGGTCCTGGACAAGCAGAAGCAGAGTCTGTGCAAACAGTCTGGGCTGAGCCTGGAAACAGTCCCTGCTACAATGGCACGTGTCCCTGTGGAAAGTTGCTGGGTAACACTGCTGGGTAACCACATGTCCCCTCAAATAGAAAAACCAGGCTCAGCAGCCTCAGCTTTTACATGCTACAAAACCCAAGGAAAAAGCAAAACCTAAATTCTTTCCTGCTCATAGCCCAAGATCCAGTGTCTGAATGCCTTTGAGATTCTATGGTTCATACCACCCCAGTTCTTTTCAGAGTTAATGTCAGTGCATCTTCATCCTGTTGCAAGCTGATTTACTTCATGATGGATTCAGTACACATTGTATGAGCTTGTGCTACATCAGACAGATCTTCCATAAAGGTTACCACTTTTTTTCCTTTTTTTCTCTTTTTTCCCATTTTAATTGGTTAGGAAAAATACACCTCATACAATATTTTATAAGTACATAAACCAAATTTCTTTATTGTTCCTTATATTTTCAGAGAGCATCTGCAACCGTTCCATAAAGACAAAGGTAAATGACCATCATTGCTATGAAAAGGATGGGGGTAAATGACCACCAAAAATAGTTATCAGGCATGAGAGTGCCCAAGAACTGAAAATTAGACACATGCATTGGAGGACCAGCCACAACTAGAATCCCTCTGTTTGGATATCTGCGATGTATTTCAGGTTTCTTGACCATAATGTTAGATGCTGGGGGTCAAGTTCGCTCCTGACCTAAGCTCAGTGAAATCAAATCTTCTGCCTTTGGGTTACTGGTGATGCACCAGGGACTAATTTGGCCCTTGGTGTTTAATTTCGATCGTATTCAGTTTGAATTAGCATTGATCATTTCACACAGCAAGCAGGCTTTACAAACAGGAGGGTTTTTTTTCACCTCCTGCTGTGTGTGTCCCCATGCGTTGTCTTCCATCTTTGAAAAATTATTCTTTTTAGTCCTATTGTATCTGAGGGAAGTATTCGTCAGTGGAGGGAGAAACATGGATTAGCCTCACATCTGCTCGCCTCCCCGCTATAAAGCGAGGTGAAGCTGAGGAATTTCACCAAGGGAAACAGTAGCAGTGAGCACTGTTGATGTAGATAGAAGTAAAAAGTCTGCCCTGAGGACAGCTTGTCAAATGAAGCCTCCTGTGCTATTAATTACAGTTCCAAGGTGCAGATGAAATATGCATGCGATAGAAGAGGTTGGCTTTTTAATGTATCATTTGAGTAATTTTTAAAGAGACAGCATGAAGCCAGGCCTTCAGCTCATACACAGAGGGCTTTCTTTCTTTCTTGCTCAGAGACTCTTGTCCTTTTGTTCCCACAACACCAACAGTACCTCTGGTTACGACTCCGAAGTCTGAGTTCTACCTGGGAAACGTACATGTTCTAAGACTGATAGAAGTTTGTGGCCACATCATCTCTTACATCAATATCTATAACAGTGAGAGTAATCCCAGAGTAATTGTATTTGTTAGGGAATTACAATTTAAATGGAACTGCAGTCAAAATAGAAAAGCAGAAGTGAAGCTCTAGTTAGTATTTTTATGTTTGATATCAAAAGTGTAACAAGACCTTAAATGAAAACATAACATGACTGTATTGATAGAAGTACACCGAGATCTTGGCCAGGGCAGGAGGTCCAGGGAGAGAAGCAGTGTGAACAAGATGTATAAGCCAGCTCCCACCCCACACAGCTCAGAAGAGGGAATTTTGCAATCTGCAGAGGGAAACTGAGGCAGGGAGAAATCTAATCTTTGATTAGGGTTACAGAGGTGATCCCTGGCACAGCCAGGAACTAAACTTAGCCTGCTGAGTCCTGGCGGCAGCAGCCATTTCCCTGGGATAGGCTGCATTCCTCCCCTGAATATCGTACAGCAATAAATAGCAGCGAGGGGGGGAAATGGAAAGGAGAGCAGGGAGAGCTGAAGGCGCTCCTCTGAGATTGGTGATAACCCGGTGAAGCAGTGAAATGGGCAGGGAGGAGGATTCACAGCTGCGAAAACTGTGCCTCCATCCTTTGAGCAGTGGAGGAGGGTGACAGTGGAGCCAAAAAGGTCAGGGAGGAAGGTAAAGGTGATGAAGATGACTTCCAGAAACAAAGAGATTTCAGCTTCCTCCTGGAAGGGCAGGACTCCTTTGCTTCACCCCAGGTTATCTACAGCATCCCCACCACAATCACAACAGTCCACATGGCTTCTCCAGTAACTCATACAGCAGTGCTGCCTCACACTCCAGCCTCCCATTTTTGATCCTCATCTTCCTCCTTGCCACTGGCAGGGATAGAGGTGGCACAGGCAGACCAGCTCTGTGCTCTGTGTGTGCTGCATGGCCAGCCAGGCCACACGCACTGACTGCAGGTCATAGTGCCGCCTGTCTCTACTCAGGCAGCCTGAAACTAGTCCAACCTCTCCCCTTTAAAGAGTCCCAGATGTTTTCTGAAAACTGCAGGAATTTAATGCCTTTTGGACCTCATTGTTGCTTGGAACTAGCCAGTGAGGTGAAGATTTATTACCAAAGGGACCGTGCAAATCTTGTTTCTTGAGAAAACAGCAACAAAAAGGAACATTACATTGGTAAGAAAGCACTGGGCCAAGCTCTGCCTGTAGATGACTGGATGGGAGTTTTGGCTATTTCAGTGCCAGCAGCACGTGCTTTTCCAAACACTTACTTTTATCTGAGAAGCCTCACAGAAGAAGAAGGGAGACCTTAGGAAGGCAGAACTGATGGTGAAGTTGTGGCTGGCCTGGCTGTGCCACAGGGAGGAGAGGGGAAGGGAGTCATAACCTTTTAAAAATTAGTAGCCAAATTTCTGAATGCCTGTGTGCCAAAAGGAAAAGCTCACTTTGCTTTCTCTCCCTCCCCTACCCCCACTGAAAAACTCAGCTAGAAGGAAAAAACTTCCCTCCAAATGGAAATATGATTGCCACATTGCCCTTTGAAAGAGAAACAACTTGACATTTGACCATACGTGGAATTTCCTTAGATGTGGGCTCTGCTGCAAGACAAATTTCTTTTAGGCTTCTGCTGCTTTCTAAATTAAAGGAAAAAACTATCAATGGTGGTTTAATTTTCAGCTCTGCAGCCTTTGGGCTTCTGTGGTTTATTCCATGCAAGTTCAACATCTTGTCCTTAATAAGGTTTTGGAACTTATAATTGTAATATTGTGATAAAATATAGCTAACTATACACTGATACTATACTTCAAGAAGTCCAGAATCCCTAATTGGTCCACATTAACTGGTGCAGTGCTGGTCTGGCGATGGCCCCTTGGCACATCTGGATCTGCTCTGCACGATATAATGATGATTTTATGTGCCAGCCCTGTTGATTAGCTGTAATCAAGGGTTCCAGAGGAAAGCGTCCACCTGCTATTACCGATTCTTCTCATTTCTGTGAGTTAATAAAGTGTTTGGTGAACAATAGATCTGGGATAAAGCAGGAATACTGGCTTGGATTTATGCTAAAGGGGAATAAAGGCACAATGTGAATAAGGCATCGCTGAAATGTGCAGAGGTAGCCCCAGGGAATGTTGAGGGCAGAAACAACGCTGGCTGTGCACTAAGATGAGAGTTCTTGCCAGGACTGCCCCCACAGCTCCACTCCATTGTGCAGAAATGGCAGTGGGAGAAATTCAGTCCCTATATTCTCCCTGAATGAGAACTGGAGGAGTGAGAAGGAAAAAGCAACTTCATACATCAAATTAGGAAATAGCAAGGAAGTTTTTCCGTACAATTTTAAAGCATAAAGTGTTTGATCTGGACTTTATGAATGCTCCAGCTCCCAGAGCAGACTGGGACCTTTGCCTGTATAATGAATGAAGCACTTGCTGCTGGACCGTTGAGTATCTTAAGAATGGTTATAAGACATTTCAGTCACTGAAGTGATTGCAGCTTACCAGAAAGCAACCCCAGTCAGGCGGACACTAAGCAAATCACAAAGATGCTGCAGCTCTGTGGTAATGCAGTCAGGCTGGCAAGTGTCCAAAGGGCACTCCTGGACCAGCTGCAGCACTTTGGTACTCTGAGGCAGAGGTTTGATCAAGTGAAAGCCTCATTTCCAGCAGTCCTGCAGCAGCTGTACCTGATCAAAACCCCAAGAGATCAGTGCATGGCACACCAGCAGCCTGTTTTTTCATACATTCAGACTTTTAGTAAGAGAGAAAAATAAAGATTCTTATACTTTTCATGAGCACTGAATAGAAACAGAATTAAGAAAATTAGCATTATTGAAACTTTCTTGTTTGCAAGCAGCAGTTCAAATTGACAGCCTGATTTAGTGGATTCTTCACTTTGCCCCTTGCCTACTGTGGAACAGGAACAAGGCTCCCCAGAGACTATGGAAGTCACTTAACCATCTTCTAGGATTTTTTCATCTCTACACCCCGAGGGTCTGAGTGCCTATCATCATGCCCTGCCTGGCTCAGCTCTGAGGTGCTGCACCTCTGCATCTTAGTTCAGGCTTCCCACCCTCAGACCCAAGGGTCTGACCACACCA
This sequence comes from Serilophus lunatus, assembly GCA_013399895.1. Taxonomy (NCBI): domain Eukaryota; kingdom Metazoa; phylum Chordata; class Aves; order Passeriformes; family Eurylaimidae; genus Serilophus; species Serilophus lunatus. The sequence goes on from VXBA01004919.1 coordinate 551,352, forward strand.
AGGTGGTGTAGAATTTCTTCATGAAAAATCTGGAAGTGCCTGTAATGAAAAACATCAGTATCGGAGAACCTATTTTCAGTGGAAACTGCTTGGAAACACTACTTTAGTGCCATTTGAGCAGTCACAAGCAAGCTTTCCTTTTACCCCAGCAATATGACTCACCCACAACGTGACTTACAAAGGTTACTTATGTGGTAATAATCTGGTTAATTCACTATTCCCAAGGAATCTTGTCCTCTTTTCAGAAACTGCCAACAAGGTCACCCCTTCCGTTAATTGTGACTGTGTTTATTGTAAGATAGAGGCGGCTCCAAATGACTAAGAATGGAAACTCCTCCCAGATCATTCCTGCTGTCCAACACTAGTGATGAATGTTTGCAGAAAAGCAAATGAAAATGGGTTGTAAAGTGCACCACTACAAACTTCATAGATACCCTAATGAATAATTTTCCCTACTGTTCAACTCTGATTTCATTATCAATTCCTTAATCAATTTTGTCTCCTAACCTGGCAGACCTTCACTCAGTTTTGTGGGAACAGCAGTTGCTGTGCTAGAGAGAATCCTCTGGACAGATGATGAGCTGGAGGATCAGACCTCTCTGGTGCTCTGTTTCTGTTGCTGGTCATTCCAGAAAGCATAGTTTGCTTCTGTTCCAAGTTTGAGATGAAACCCTGATCTCTTGTTTACTTGGCCAGTGACAATTTTAACATCTTATTTTCAGTTGGTGAAAGCATCAAGCATCTTGCTGTGCTTGACATAGCACTGAGCAGGGAGAAAGTCTTGGAGATGAGAATGGAAATGAGGTGTCATTAAGCTGTTGTAAATATCCTGCCTTGGGAACATGTTGTCTGGAACTGCTTTTCATAAAAGTAGGTGAAGGTATGGTCTCTCTGTCCACCTGCAGTGGACAGAGGATACTCTCACTCCTTCAAAACAAATTTCAGAGTTCCCAGCATGAGTCAATAATTCAGTGTGCCTGACACCTCACCTTCCTTTATCACTGAACTGATATCCTTGATCACAGGCAGCTGCAATTAGTCCCCAGAGCACTGATGGTACATGACAAATGCTGTGGCTTTTGCCTTCCTAAAGGTTGACACTGTGCCTCTGTAATTCCCCTTGGGATTTTCCATTCTAAAGCCTTTGTCAGCTAACCTTGGATATACAAGCTGTCTAGGGAAGCTACTGATTCCTCTCATCTCCACCTCCTTGCTCAGTTAGACTGATTTACAGGAATTTTGGTAGGAACCACTAAAAACCTGGCAAAGCTCATTAACCTGTGAGTCTTTTAAAGACTTCCCTCATTGCAGAGACCATCTGTTTGCCCAAGTGCTATTTTTGCAGCTGCCAAATCAGGTTTGCAAGACTCTCACCTTCTTTTCAAACCCACCACATGATACTTTAATATTTACATTCAGGGCTCAAGACTTTTTTGCACCAAATCCATGTAGAGTAAATGCAGATTTGCTCAGCTGTGCAAGACTCAATCGCATTAAAACAAACAGTAACAAAGTCATTAAAACTAAGAGTAGTAAAATCAGACTAAATCGTTTAATTTTTTTTGGGCTTTTTGTGTTCACTGGGAGACTATATGGTAACACCTGGAACATCTGCAGAGGGAACTCCCGATAATTCTAATTGCAGCTGTGCATGAATGTATTGATGGGAAAAGAGCTTTGGCCTTGGTCCCCTGTGCTGGATGACCCCTGCAGAGCCAGTCAGCAAAGAACCACTCGTGTTTGCTGGCAGATGCCAGAAGCTGGGCTCATGCTGTCATGCTCACCTTTTCTCCATCCTTGTGCAGATGTATCTCATTTGAGTGCTATGGCAGGCTCATTTTGGCTCTGTGTCAGGAGAAATTGCAGGAACTGAGACAGCTCAAAAGCAAGTTTTGTCTTTCAGATGTAGTTTTTTAATTTCCTCACATCATTTCAGTGGCTCTTCCCCAGAGATTGGAACTATTTATAAATTAAGTGGGATAAAAATGCCATCAAGATTCAGACTATCCATTCATTTTTTCTTTAATATAAATCATTCCAAGTCACTGGCCTTATTTTATTTACTGTATATCTGCATGTTTCTATAAAATGTTTTCTCTGTGAGCCAGCAATTATCACTGGTAGGGTTTACATTTCTTGGAGACAGCTCGAATTTCTCCCCTATTTCCTCTTTATGTGTGCAAAATTATTTTCCTTGCTGCTGGATTGGTTACCTGATATAGTTTGTCTTCTAATATTCTTTCTGGGGTGACATCAGAGGAGATGATGAAGGTATTTCCTTTCTTGAATATGAAGGTCAGATTCAATTGTGATTAGTGAAAACCCTAGTAGTAAAATAAAAAACCAAACCAAAACAAAACCAAAACCAAAAACCAAACCAAAACCAAAACAGATTAATGCAAAATTGTGACATGCCTAGTTATCTTGGGGGGCTGCTTTTACTTCTGTATTTGTTGTTTCCTAGAGGGCTGGTTGTTTTAGCTGTCAGCTGGGTCTTACTTTTTTTCACTCACTTTCCCTTTGCTAGATGCACTCACACATGAGACCCTGTCTGAACATCAGCTCCTCTTGTGGTTGCATTATTACACTTCCTGTCCATCAAGTTGAAATGTGAACAGAGTGTGTCAGAAAACAATAATAAAATTCCAATTATTGGGACTTCCTGGTCATTCTAATTCTAGTTCAAGCCTGGTTGCTTTTCGTTCTGCTGATCACTGTGTAGAGGTTCAGGCCCATCTGTCCAGCAGCTCGTGAGTAATTTCTCCTATTGCATTTACATGTGGCACAGCATCCCATTGGGGTGATGTCCCGTAGGAACATCTGGGACCTCACCAAGGCCCCGTTAGTGACTGAAGAGTTGCAGGGCTGGCAGTGAGGCTGGTGGTGGCTGGCCAGCATGGTCCTCTCTTTTCTTCTCTGCACTTTAACTGGCTGCAATTCAAAAGCCGTGGTTAATTTTACTCCTTACATTAGAGGACAGAAAGGTGCATGCTATCCCCACCAGCTGTAGGGCTTTTCAAGGATGAAAAACCTGTCTTATCTAACAAATTCCTAACCTTTTGGGCTCTTTCAGTTCATCCATGTCCTGATGTCAACCTGCTTATATCAGCCTGCAGTTTGTCTTCTAGCCTTGTCCCTCCCCTCCCCCTACCCAAGCTGTGAATCCTCTGTACCCAACAGTCAGAAATCTCTTCACACGGCAGAAGAAAACCGAAGGGAATTTGCATAAATTAGAAGGGAGAAGCGCATTTCAGCCATTCTCTATTTAAACTGTGTGGAAATCACACTGATAGGAGATATAAATGCCTGCCAAAGTGGGCAGTAAGGCGCTTGCTTCAATCTCACAGAAAAGTGCAGATTTAATAATCAGATCTGACTTGGTTAGCTAAAGCAATAATTCCTTCTTCTTGTGATTTCCCTCCATCAGGAGGGAGAAAGGCAGAGGGAAAGAGAAAAACTTGCCTACAGCAACTGCTCCTATAGCAGTGCTGAGTTAAGTGAAGGCCTTCCACCATAACGTCAGCAGGCAGACAGCATCTGGCAGGGCCTGAGATCCCACAGTGGGAAGCACAGCTTCCTGCTTTTTCTATGAGGTTTAGATGAGGCTGGCTCCATCCACGGTTGAGTGAAAGGCAAGTCAGCAATACTTTTCACAGTTAAATGGCTCAGGCCATCAGCAGGTGGGAAAAATTATGACCTTCCCATGGGATTTAAAATCTTGGAGTCCAGATTTTCCAGGGTATTTAGGCACTTAGATCAGGCACAGATCAGATGGAATGTAACAACATGTAGATTAGAAACAAAGTCCCATTACATGTCTTACTCATGTAGGGGACAGTATTTGGGCTCTAAGGTGGCTGTGTACTTGCACCATGGTAGGTGCCCTGCACCCATGTTTCCCCACAAATCCCCTCTCCCCAAGCATATCAGCTCAGCTCCAGGTTTACAGTATCTCAAAAGCCCTTGGCACTGTCCAAATTATGGGTTATCTGCAGGATTTGTGACATAAACAGCAAATAAAAAATTTATATTTCATAGAATCATAAAATTATTTGGGTTGGAAGGGACCTTCAAGATCAGCTAGTCCCCATCCCCCTGTCATGGGCAGGGATGCCACCCACTAGATCAGGCTGCTCAAAGCCCCATCCAACTTGGCCTTGTGTATGTCTGGAGGGGGTCATCCACAACATCTCTGGGTAGATATTTCTTCCTGGAAATCTCCAGAGAGGGTTGTGGGCATCATAGCAAGTGCTTAAATATTTCAAACTGGATTAGGGCAATGCAACTGTGTTCCACACAGACCAAATGGTCCAGATAAAACTTCTTTAGGAAATACTCCAGTGACTTCCTTCCATACACTACATTTACCACTCCAATCCTGGTACTTGTCATGGATTTTATGCAGACAACTATCTGTCAGGTAGCAGAATGAAGCAGACAGATTTATAACTGGCTCTCACTGTGTGTTGAGGGATAAGCATCCTTCTGTTTCCCTGGAAAACTCAAGTGCAAGCAGTTACTAACAAATATTTAGCACATTTCTCACATTAGTTTAATACCTGCTGAAATAATATGCGCTTTACTTCTCACCTTTTATCATTTAGTTCCATTTTTGCCTTCTGCATTTTTTACCATGACAGACACTGGGTTTATTCATAAGTTCCCAAAACTTTCTCCTTCAGATTTAAAATTTCCAGGCTTAGCCTTTCTCCAGGAACAAACATGGCTCTTTTCAGGCTGAGAAATAAAGGAAGTTAAAAGAAATACTAAGTTTTGCTAAAAAAAAAAGGCTTATAATTTTTCAAAATCCAACATTACAACTAAAATATTCAGGAATCAAGGACTAATTTTTTAATTGGAGTATCCACATCAAAGGAAGGCGTTTGTGAGTATCATTGCAAGAATTAAATCTGACTTGTTCAACTTTTGACCCCGTGGATAACTTCATGCCTTCGCATTTCACTGAAGAGCTCTCACAAAGCCAAATCCTAGTAAGGGTTCAGACAGATGAGCTCTTGCTAACTTTGCTGTAATAGTTTAAGATGTATTTGTTTGTCATCCCCCTCCCCCCATCAATCTTCTCTGCTGGCTTCTCTTCCCCCCTTCCAAAAGATGCTGACCACCTGTAGCAGACTTGGCCATGGACAACGTAATGGGCGTGACTGAGGCATAGGCTTCTTAAATTACTCTCTAAGACAAGATAGAGCTAAGACACCAGTCTGTTATTTGGCAGTGTCTTCCCCGCAGGCACTCTTCCAGCTCTGCTGGAGGGCTCTAACCTTCGGTGGAGGAGCACCAGCACACAGCTGCGAGAGGTAACTTCAAAACCAGCTGCAGCTGTTTGCTCCGTGAACACAAGGAGGAATGATGAGCCCTTGATCCTGCGAATACTTATACATGTGTTTAACTTTATAACTGTGAGCAGTTCCAGGAACTTCAGTTAGGCTTGAAGTTAAATTGGCACGTAAATACTTGCAGAACTGGGAGTCTGTTTTTGCAGAGGGTTGAGCTAAGAAAGCTTTGATTCTCACACGTTGGAGCAATATGTTTCTGCAGTGAAATGACACGGAAAGAAATGTCCTGCAGTCTGATTTAGGCCTTCTTCCCTTCCTAGATGCATCTCCACATCTCCCTGTCTTTCAGAATAGCTAATGGACACTCCTTGTGTCTGTGGGTGGCAACAGGCTAAGCACAATGCCCTGCACTTTTCCTCGTACAGCCTCTTTGGCAGAAAGCACAGTCTGAGGCTCTGTTTCTCCTCAGAGCTGCTATCCAGGTGAGCTTTTCACCAGCGAATATCTCCATGTGTGTTACATGAACAGACCTAGAAGCAGGCACTGATGAGGGCTGTCCCTGACAGAGCTGTGCCAACAGATCTTCCTGCTGGCAAGCCCCAGTGGCCATTGGATACCTCTGGCTCTGTTTGCCCCACCCCGTGTAGGCAACCCGAGGAATGGTTTTGGGAACATGTCACTATCTACATTTGCAGCTATTTTAGCTTCTTAGTCACTGGCCTGACATCCTAAATTGAATCCATGGCTAGCTATGCTGCTGAGTAACCAGCAGAGTATTAAACGTCTTCTCTTCAGAGTGATCTCAGGCAGGGCCAGCAGTGTCAGTCTTTAGGTGCTTTGGCTGAAGCACTTGAGTAAAAAAAGCCTAAATTTTTCAGAGCTCCGAGTATACTTCATGTAAATTAAGCTTGTTTTTTTGTTGAAGACATTTTGAAGAGATGGGTGTATACCGGGGCTCTAACGGCTCATTTCCCTGAGGCTCTGTGTCCGGCCACATGGTCTGGCTTTCCAGAGACCGGCCCCCCCAGCC
>VXBA01004919.1:557728-601267 GCA_013399895.1 Serilophus lunatus
TGCTGAGGCACCCACCAGGTCTTGTACATCCCTCTGCCAAGCCTAGCCTGGCTCTAACGCTGCCAGAGCCTTTGCTTGCACTTCATTAAGGTGCCTAATGAGCACACCAGTGTGCAGGAGTACTCTCTACTGACTGGACCAGTTTGGGAATCTCATACCAAGCAAATCCCACATAAACATTTCCCATCATTAAAAAAATAGTTGTAGGAGCAGCCACTAAAGTATCAGTAAAGTTGCATGTTTCAAGCCAGAAAGTTACAGAGAAATCTGCACTCACACTATTATATAAACCATGAAACAGCCTTCAGTAACGGTATCACAAAACAATTTCTCAGATATTACAATATAAACAAAAGATCTTTTTTTTCCTTCCCCCTTAAAGAGAAACACAACGGCTTCTGTCCCCTTTCCAGCGGTGGTTATTTATACTCGGACCCTTACTTAACCTGCAGGACGAGAAGGTACAGAGCAAGATATCAAAGCCTATCCTCCAGCCCACCACCTTCCCCCGTAGCCCCCCCGAGGGGCAGGAGAGCCCTGCGGTGCAGCTCCCACCACCGACCCCACCGCACCGCAATTAGCTCGGTTCTTCAGCGCAGATTTGCGGCTTAGCTTTTAAAAGCCGTTTCATAAATATTCGATGGCCTTTCCGACAGGGTAATGTGCCTCTGTGACATTAAAGAGGAAACTCTGGGAAGGGGAGGGATGACAACAAATTTATCCACCAATAGCACACTCTTTTGGCACAAAAGCACATTCTTATCTTTACATCCCATAATGAGAAGGCAGGGACGGGACTGTTGCTACAGCTCTCTGTGTGGGTAGATGTACGGTCCAAGAGAAGGGTGGCTACAGACTGTTAGATATTTTTCCCCCTTGCCTTTGCAAACAGAAGGACTTGTGCTTGCAGTCCTGCAGTGGTTTTCCTAAGCCCCCGGTGAGGAGGACATCTCGCACGATGTCAGACTGCGAGGGACTGCCTGTGGGTAAGCGCCAGATTTATATTTACCCCGGTGTCCTGCCTGTTAGTTCACATTCTCAGATTGCAAAGTCACACGCGAAGCTGCTTGCTTTTGAAGGGAGCCGGAGCCGCAACAGGGAGAGGAGAAACTCCCTGAAACCACTGCAGATCCTGGTGCGGTGCCTTACGAGTCTGTGGTGGAGGGCTGGTGTGGGTGGTAATGCCTCGATTTTCTCTAAAGGCACAGGGGCTGGGTAGTAGGAAGGGTTCATTAATTCAGACACATGGTCTGAATTGTCAGTGTCCGGAGAGATGATGGCATCGATGTCCATATTCTCGAGCTCACTAAGGAGAGTTTCTGGGGATAAGTCCTGCAGGACCAGACGCTGTGTATATATCCTGTTTGTTCCTTGATAAACCTTCCTGGACGGTAACGAACGCAGCAAGGGCAGATAAATGTTATGGAGAGGGTTTATTTGCTTAAAGGAAATAGAAATGTACCTTATTTTCAAACTAAGTGCCTTACATGTTTTGCCTATATCTGGGAAGGAGTCCTTTACTAGCATTTAGGGCTGTATTTGCCAAATGTCACTGAGCAGAAGAGCACGTCAGCAACAAGCATGTTTCTCTGTTTCTTTTTTTTTTAACTTATAAAGGAATTGTAAACCCACTCTAGACTGTCTGTATAAAAAGAAACTCTTGTAAAATGCTACCCTAATATGCTGCCAAGGCATTTTACTAATAAAGGGAGGGAACATTTGAAAAATATTTTATTATTTTATCTTATTTTACTTTATTTTTCCTTTTGCCATGGACAGCATTTCTCTTTTCACATATGTATATATACACACACATGCCGTGTAGCACTCAGATTTCACTGGTCTGTGAAGGCTGTATGTCAAAGATGAGGTTCTGGGTTAAAAAGTGAGGCTGGAGAAGGAGAAGGCTGCTGCAGTGTTTATCTTTTTCCCTCCTCTCTCTGCTTCCATTTTATGAAAAAAAATCCCGAGTCCAAAACTGCACACTCATAACCAGAGTGGAAAAACATAAATTATGTATATGGTGCAGAGTGAGCTGCACCATGCACAATTCCCTCTGCTGTTGCTATCGTTGTCTGAAGAGACCAGAGATGAAGATGAATATTTCCTGCTTACCTTGTCAAAAGGCTGATCTGTTAACCAGCAAAGCCTCCCTTCTCTGGGCTTTGATTTTAAAGGCCTGTCCTCAGTTTGCTCGTTATGCATTCTGACTTGAGGGTGGTTTATTTCAGGGTGACAGTATCTGACTGGCATCTGATATTAATGATGAAACTGATATTGAGCTTGCATGGCATCTTGTGTGCAGAAGTTACTGATATCTCAATTACTTTTACTGCTGAAAGGACTTAGGGGTTTTCCTCCAGAAAAACATTCATGGATACATGATTTGAGGTAAGGAAGCAGTTTGTTATAGGCAAGAGTGAAAAGTAAAGATGAAGTGACGTTTAGATGTGGATGTGGATCAGAAACATGCCAGCATACACAGAGGAAAGGTTTGTTTCTCTCTGTTCCTTCAATAATCCTCCCATGTCCCTGAGTTGGAGCTGGCCTTGCCTCCAGCCCCACTCCCAGGCAGCAGGGCTCACCCTGCCCCATGCCAGACACAACTAACCAGTCCCAACGGACACCTGCTGCATGGACCTTGCACGTTATTCTGGTTCCTGTATGTATAGGTGTGTGGGTGCATACATGCATATACAAATACACACAAAACCATCACTAAGAGAGAGAAATGGTGGTACTCCATCGCTGTTATTAAGCAATCTTAGTGAACCACTTGCTGACAGCTTGCTTTTCGTTTCAAGGTATTTGGAAATAATTCTCTTTGTGGCTATTGCTCTTTGACTAGCTAGGTCAAAGTTTAAAACTTTAGCAGTAAAAACTGCATAAAAATGGTTGCAAAAAATCATCATCAAACTTCCCAAAACACTGATCAGTGTCCACTATGTGCAGAAATAACCCTTTGCTGAATCCAATGAGCATAGTAAGGCTAGTTTTGAATATTGGTTTTAAGTATGGCCAGATAATACAGCTACAAAAAAACTGTGCAGTGACAGGTATCATTAGCACTGCAATGTGGCTGGAATCCAGAGCCCTGCTTATAACACAAATACAGCCACATGCATGTGCCTGTGTATACACATGCACACAGCTATAAATAAATTCAGCCAAAGAACAATATTAGTGTCAAGTGTATGTATTGTTTCAGTAACCTCTTTGCAAAGGGTATGCCTCACACACAACCTGGAGAACTGCACTTTGTAGTTACAGGAAATTAATGCCAGTTTTTAGACCACTTTCAGCCTACACAAGAATGTAGCAGGAACAGCTGCATAATTGTTCCTTCAGACAAGCAACTCAGGGGGAGTGACTGAATACAATCTTTGAATTAAATAGCTGAGTATGAACGGGTTGATACACCCATAATTTTTTAACAAGAGGCTTTATTCAGTAAGATTATCCTACTTCTATGCTGGAAATGGTTACACAATTTTTCAAGATGAAAGGATTGGGTGTTTTTAAATTTCTGGTTTATGTTTGATTCCAGCGTGGCTCCACGCTTTCACTGATGTGGAATGGAAAATTAAACACATGATGAAAATAAAGTTTTATTTTGTTGTTTTAATGTAGCACAGAATATAAAAAGAAAGGATCTTAGATGTCAAAATGCGGATTACGTGTAAGCAAGTGTGCAATCATTTTGGACTGAATTCATACCAAAAAAGGCATTTGAAAGCATAGTTATCAAAATGATGTATTAGTGAACAGGATTCTAAAATTCCTACTATTAATTTCCCATTCTAACACGGGGAGATAAAGAAGAAAGAAAGATCAGTCACTATGGGACAAATGCACTTCTATTTCTTCCTCATTAGCTATTATTGACATACTGATGCTATCCATTAGTGCCAGCTACATAGATTTCCTGTCACTCCTACATGCAGATAAAAGAAAAAAACATCAATTATTTAAGTGCTTCCTCTTGTGTGTATTATTTTTCTCTTGTAAGGAGTCGTAGTTCAGTCTCTGAACAACTGAACAGCTTTTCACGCACTAAGCATTTTGATTAGGAATATATGAGTCATGATGGTTCTGGTTCTTAACAAAATCCTTTAGACTTCAGAAAAACCTCTGAAGTCACGCAAAGGATCTTAAAGTGCCTCTTTCCTTATTTTTTGCTTTCAGCCACAGACTGACTTTGAATAGCATGGGTAAATTTTTGTGGATAACAACACTGTTGCAATAACATAGGATATTCAGTCATAACAGACAAAGATTCTATTGCTGAAAAAGAAGGCTGGGAGTCTCATATATATGTACTTTCTCTATTATTTACTGCAACAGTTCTAAGAAGATCAGAAATAGAATCGATGTATCTTGTTCTGCAGCAGGTAGCATGTGAATCTAAGTGAATTTCCTTAAAATTCATCCCAAACTTTTATTGGCCTTGTTTCAATAAAGGAGGAAACAAGACCTTTCATCTGAAGTATGTTCCTGACTCTTTAGCTAAATACTTCCTTTCAAAGCTAAAATTACACATTTCAAACATGTCTTTAAGACAGACCAGAGACAATTTTCTAAAATTGGTGTTTTCAGAATCAGGATATCCCAGAAACTTTTGGGAATTTAGACTTCCTGAAATTCAACACATATTCTGCACTGTCATGGGGAGTTCATTTATCTCAGCCAGAGAGACTTAGTGAGCAAGACCTCCAACTCCCACACTGAGCTGTCTCTAGACAGATGCTGGGAATAAAATACATTTCTGTAACAAAACCCCATGACTCAGCACATGCATAAGCAGTACTCATGTCAAAAAAAATTGCTCCATTTTCATATACTCAGAATAGGACTATGGTTCAAATTAGTATTTAATCAGTTAGGGTAAAAAATATCTACATTTTTGCAGATAACTCTAGGTTTCCCTTAGGTCTGGAGCACCAGTTCTGTTTTGCAGACTAGACCTTAAATAAAAAGTCTTTACTTAGACACTAGTGTTGCCATGTGACTTGTCCCAATGAACATTACAGTTTGCGGAGGCAAAAGGCAACACCCTGAAATCACTTTGCAGAGTTGTTGTGCAGACTGCAGTTACTACTCTGGGACAAACAGGGAAATGGGGAGATTTTTCCAGCATATCAACCCAGATACTTGCCACAGGTTTGGAAGTTAATGGTGTGTCTTAAGCATCTCAGGAGAGCAGGATGAACAACTCTTGACTTCACCAGATGCACCAGCACTGGCTTGCATGCTCAGAGCTCCCCAGGAGCATCCTCCAGGCTGGGGAATGTGAGCCCATGGTGCTGGAGCTCCCATGCCTACACAGCCAGCTTTGCACAGTGAGGTACAAGCAATCTGGCAGTCACTACTCCTAGAAAGAAACAAAAAACCAAGTCATGTATTTGGGATAGAATGGCGTGAAGCCTGGATGAAGAATGTTTGCAAATGACTACTGCTCCAACACTGTCACTGAAGCTGGGCAGCCTTGCTCAGATTACTGGAGTTAGGTGTCACTGCAGATTGCCTGGAGTTTGTCTAGGGATTTCATCTGAAGGTCTATGATTCCAGTCTTGCTCTTATCTATCTCGCTACATGTAACTGCCAAGTCATTTAAAGACAGTCTGCAGCTGCGATGGACATAGCTGAGTCAAACATCTTAAAGAGGGAAGGTAAAAATACCTGATGGTCACTATAAATACTCAAGAAAGAAGCATTTCTGAATGTCAGCATTTACCCCATTTAGAATCATACAATTATTTAAGTTAGGAAAGTCCTTTAAGATCACCAGATTCAGCTGTAAACTTAACACTGCCAAGCTCACCACTGAACTATATCCATAAGTGCCACATCTACACCTCAGTTAAATACCTCCAGCAATGCCTGCTTCCCTGGGCAGCTTGTTCCATTGCTTGGCAATCCTTTCAGTGAAGAAAATTTTCTATTAGTGGGTTGTGCTCTTGTTTCAGATACTGATTGAACCAGGCTCACTGGGGAAGACATCATCCCTCTGGATGTGACTTCCCATAGGAGAGCATCCTATCCATGAAGCAGTGTCATCTGGTTTGGCTGAAATCCCAGGGAATTTCCTGCAGCCCACGTGGCTCCCTCCTGCTCTCTCCTCTTTTCCCAAGGGCTCTCTGTTCACCCAGGCTGGCAGCCTGTCCTCCACCTGCTCAAGCATGGGGTTAGCAGTGTCTTGAGCAGTGGAAGCTGGGCATTCAGGGGCAAATACTGATGATGATTAAGCAATTATTATTGTTTAAGCCTTTAAAGAGTTCTTTGAAAATGAAGATCGGGAAAGCACCCAAAGAAAAATGAGTGACTGGTGCCCCAGGAATCCATGCTCTGTAAGAAAAAACCCAGAAGTAGCTGTATGGTGACAACCAAACCCCATGGAGGCACCAGGCTGGGAGTCTGCCAGACATGGAAGCCTGCCAGACCGTTCCAGCCTTCCAGGCCTAGAAAGCCCTTTCTGCCCATGGAGAATTTTAAGACATCCCCATGAGCCAAAGCATTCAGCCAACTGTCTATAAAGAGTTAAAATCACCTGAGTGCAGCCTTCACCTGATTCACAGGCTGGTAAGGGCTGAGCCTGGGTTAAAGGGTTCCCTGATGAGGAGGAACTGCCACCTTCAAACAGGGCTTTCAAAGCCATGGAGCTGCATGGTCTAACTGTTGTCTCTTACCTTTCACCTTCTTAGATCTTTTGTTGGGAAAAAAAGGGCTTTTCCATTTGGGAGAAATATGAGGCCTTCCCAGTCCACAGAGCAGCTGCTTCAGTGCTGGAAAAGGGAGAGAACCAGTAGAGAGCCAGAGGGCATGGAGCAACTCCCCATTTGCACTTGGGTAAAACGACACGTATGGCAAAGCTGGTTCTTTGTTATCAAAATCAGACATGAAAGAAGCTGCTCTTTGTTGCAGCCAGGCTTCGAAGCATGGGTTTAGCCAACCTTAGGCAAACTTAGTGTATCTGTAAATAGCTGTGTAATACAACTCAATCCGCTACTCATAAAGTTATTTCTTATACTAGATTAAAAATTTGCAAACTGTGGAATTTGGAAAAAGACAAACTCTGCTGTCAACTCTGTTTTGCTCCTTTGACATGGGTGTCCTGCCTCTAGGGCTTGATCGTAGTTTGGTGGGAGCTGACTATGATCCAGGAGTGTCCTGAGCACAGGCATAAGGTTAGGCTTCATCTCCAGTCTCTGCTTTTAAACTAGCATGTGAGGTTTCCTTCTTTAAATTATGATAACTGGCTGGTGGGCAGGGGCTGTGCCTGCTCCCTGCATTTCTGAAGCAGAATGTGAGTATGTGTGCTATGTGCTACACGGGGCTGCAAGTGGGGGGTGTTTGAGCTAGCAGAGACATTAACACCCTTTCAAGAAGTCTACATTTGCAGAAATATACTGAAATCATATCTAGGGGCAGAAGATTTCTTTCTTCTTTTTTTTTTCTGTTTCTTTGCTTGGTTGTTGTTTGTTTTTCTTTGAGGAGAAGAGATCTTTCAGGCTGAAGGAGGAGAGCTCTTTCAAGCAGTTAATAGAGACAGAAGTTAGTATGAATGTTTGCAGCTGGGAGGCTGGTTAAGGATCTAGTTAAGGAAATACAGAAGATGCTTCATATTTTTCAAGTGCTCCTCCCCTCTTCCCCCCACCAACCCCTAATGGGAAGATTTTCTTTATCTGCAGAAGTACTTGGAAGCTGTAGTTTGTCACAGGGTCTGTGAGCAGGAGCACTTGCACTGGCTGTACAGCACATTTCTGAACAGTCTTATTCCATGATGTTTACAGTAACTTAAGGCATGCAAAAAACAACAAATGTGTTTTCTCTCCCATTCTCCTCTATCTGCAGCATTTCAAACATATTCTCTGTTAAGTCATCAGCATTTAGAAGCCATAATTAGGACATTTAACAATGCCTGGAGCCCTCTTTTGCTACAGACCTTTTTACAGGCAATAATTTACAGGGTGGGGCTCCTTTCCCTTCTTTTGCCATTCAGACTGCAAACTGAATGCCCCAAAACCTGGTGAATGCCCAGTCTCTCATCTTCATATTCAGTTGCTTCTCTGTTCCTGTCATTTCTTTCCCTACAGTCTGTGATAAGCTTCCTCATTACACACTAATGGTTTCCATAGTTAAATTTGTAACATCCACGATTATCTTAGCTCTCAAGCCTGCTCTGAAACTCACATAAAAGACTGGCAAGATCTTCCAATTGCTTTCTTCCTTAGGGGAAAGAAATTCTTGGGCAGAAGAGTGGGCTCCTGACAAATGCCAAAGACTGGTCATGGACATGTTAATAATGCCCAGGATCAGTTCCCCAAAGGAGTCCTGGGTTTCATGGAGCAGCTGAAGTCACCATCGAGTCAGCAGGGTACAGGGAACTGGTCACAGCTACTCTTTGGTTCTGCACACATTCTGTCAATCACAGAAATTGCTTTGGGAAGAAAAGCCTGTCTCTGCAAGCTCTTGCTCATGTGACTCCAAACTGAGCTCAGTAAATTGGCTGTGGCCCTTGAAGAGTCACAACAAATTCCAAGAAGACTTTGGGAAATACAATGTTGTCTCCATTACAGATAATAGGGAGCATTTTGGAGAGGTGCCAATGGCTTCTTCATTTCAGGCAGCTCCAGGCAGGAGCCCTGCAGCGCCCCATCACTGCTCTCAGCACAGGTTGCATGGCTCAGATTTCCACTGGTTCAGTGCTTATTGTGAGAGCACAGGCTTTCATCCACACCAGGTAGTGTGAGGGCATGAAATTAAGAATTTGGAGAGAAATTTGAAAGGCTTAGGTCCAAAATCCCCTTACAAATCCTGAGACACTGATTACAAACTTGATATTTCATGTGGTTTTCACCTGTTTTGCTGATAAATGCACACGTGCACACTTACCCTTTGTGACGTGCTCTTTGTGGAGCTGCTCTGGCTCCCTCAATCACACAATGCACCCAGGACACTTCCCAGTAACTTAGATGGTAAAATCCTTGCTGCTGAAGCAGAAGTGGGCAGGGAGCCCCCCAGGATGTTAGCTGGTTTGTGTGAATAGCAGCATTCCTAGCTCAGTTGGATGAGCATGGTCTCTCCTGCTTTACCCTAGAAGTTCTGACGAGAGAACGATCCTGAACTTCAGCAGTTCCATATGTAGTATAAATGCGTCAAACTCCAGCAGACAGACAGCTACCCAGGCAAGCGGTCTCCAGGCTGAACTCTGAAGGGTTGGGTGAAAACCCTTATACCCAGATAACTTGCCTGAAGAGGCCTTGCTGATGCAATGAGGAAATAAAAAAGAATGAAAAAAGACCTGAGTGCAATATCTGAACACCTGAGTAATTTTCCACAGAGACTTGAAAATCTCAAAAGGTGACAGCAAGCTGAGAGTCTTAGGTTGCGCTTGATCATAGAACAGGGATTAAGAAAGACCTGACTTCAGGTTAAATTTATAATTTGCACATCTCCCACTTTCTGGGGGAAGGAAGAATTTTGGGAGCATGAATCAGACCCCTTGGAATCAAGAGGAGCCTTTCCTTTCAGTCCAATGAATTTGGATCACCACTCTAAAAAATCTCAGAAATATCTTTATTCCCCTGACCCATAGGCACAGGCTCTGGTTGGGTCAGCTCAGTTCTTCTCCTTAGACTAGCAGCCTGAGCCACTATACTATGTGGCTGGTGAGGTTTGCTGAGTGAGGCCCCACCAACAAGCATTGTTGTCATGCGTGGGAAGCACTGGGCATGAGTCATACTTTGTCCCAGTATGATTGTTCAAAGAAATATATTTATATTTGCACCTAACTAAAATTTAGTGAATGTTTCATATTTATCTTACTGAAATATTGGTAGATATGACTCAGCAGTAAGTCACACACAGATCCCTCCCTGTGGTGTTATTCAGAGTTTATATGTGAGGGACTGAGGCACATTAAGGTTAAGCCGAAACTAGTTCCCACTGCTGTGAGTGTGTAATCAGAGATGCTGTGGAGCTCTTCTTTCAGAGCACCCAGCACAGCAGTGTATTTCAAATATTCAAACTTCATTGGCAGCTGAGAGCTCTGGGCATGTCTATAAATCAGACCTGTGATTTCTGGTCCAGTATGAGGAGATGAGGATCATGCCATCAGTGACCATTTGGGAAAAACTTGCCTTCCATGGTTGACCTGTGTACCAACTCTTCTCCCTTCAAGAGTTGCTCTGCAGCTGAGACACAGATGCGATCCAATTCTCAGTAAAACTTTTCAAGCTAACTTAACCTGAAATTGTCCTTGATCTTCCTGGAATGGCATTCTTTTCCATGTTCAACATTTCCAACAAGTGAAGCTGTGATGTTATGATAGACAGCCTATTAGAAACACATACGTCATAAAATGCAAAATACTCTGATATCTCATAGCTAGATGTCTAGCAATAAGTATACTTCTTATAATAATAACTTGATACTTCACCAGTTGTTTGGAGATGCTCTACAATGTTGATAGCCTCACACACAGGCACCTCTGGTACAGGCAGCTTATCTCTGAGACATCCTGTTGCTAAAACAGTCAGCAGCCCTCCTGACACCCATCTGACCTAATCATGTGATTGCAATCCCTTTGTGCTGCAGGCATATGGACTACATGTGGAAAGGATTTTGAGATAGAAACTATTATTTCCTGCGTCTATCATGAATTCCAAATGGTATATTCAGTCATAACAGACAGAGCATTGATGAAATGGAAGCAATTTCTCTGGGAAGTCTCACCTAAACTGCTTGATTCACGTTACCGCTGCCAACTCTTTGACGTTTATCAGGAGTCACATAAGATTTGGTTTGGGTTTTTTTTGTTGTTTGTTTGGTTTTTTTTTCCCCCAAAGCCAGTTTTCTTGGGTCTTGAGTTTTTGGTGGTTGTCTAGATGTCTATGCTCTGCCTATTTTCACCCAGTCAGCAACATATGGGGCTTGTTAGAGCACTGGAGAGTGAGAATTTGTTTTCAAAGATGTTTTGGTCAGGTATTTAAACTTCTAAGGCAAAGGGAGAAGCATCATATACGCAAGTGCCAGAGAACATGCAATTCTGGAACAGGTATGGTAGACTGAGGCACAGAGTTCTCACTTGTCTAAGAGAGAGAATAATATTTCTCTAACAAAAGCTGTCTTTTTAAACACCAACTGCATTTCTACATGTTTTCATTTTGAGTCATTTAATGAAAAAAATTGGAAAACTCCAAGGAAAGCATTCAATCTGCTTACGGTTTTTCACAGGAGGATTGTTTGTTTTCTCAGCAACCTCCTTCCTTACAATTATTTTGTTTCTTCAGATCTTTGGGGAGCATCCTGGATCATAAAGTAGCTGAAGAGTCTTTTTTCTCTCCTTTACTACTCCCTGCCTACTCTGATGTCCTATGAAGTGAGGGGACTAAGGAGATAGCTCTTCACTCTTCTCACACTATATTGGAAGGAGACTACAAGTGAAGAGTGACTGGATGACACTTTTTTATTGAGGCTTAGTGAGTCTCACTCCCTAGTGTAAGAACCTCACTGCTCAGGTTAATCAAAACATAACCAACACCAGCGAGGGTTCAGCACCATCTTGGGATCTGGGGATAGGGAGAGATCATCAGACCCTGAGCAAGAACATCTCTCTGCTTCATGCTGCTATTGGAAGTTCAGCAGGACAAAGGCACTTCCTGGAGCAGCACATGTGTTCCTGTGCTATGTCCCCCATTCCTGAGTTTAGATGTCCTTGGAGGGAAAAGGAGGCAGAAGAGCACACCAGGATGCATGAGAAAACTCACTACTCTATAGCTATGAGATAAAGGTAGCCAGGAGCTGAGACATCTGTTCGTCCAAGGAGGAGATACAGGCTTAGAAAATACACAATGTTACTAAATTAATTTTACTTTCTCATGCAGAAATGTGCCTCAAATTTGAGCATTTGCTTCCTTTTCCTAGTAAAATTCAGCATCTAGGTTATCCAAGATAATGGTACCAAATCTTTAAAGATTTTCTTGTTCCGAGGTGATTGCTCAATTGACAATCTGCCTGTTTAATTAAGCTGCCTTGAGAGACAGAGGAGAACTGAAGGCAACTGGTTGCTTTAATGAGTCAACACAAAGAACAAGACAAGGCTGTAGCATGATTCCTTCCCAGCAGGGCCCCAAGCCTGCCCAAACAGCTGGTCTTTGCCACCTGGAGTGCCTGTGTTCCTGGGACTGAACCCGAATGGAGCTGTTTGTAGTGAAGAGCCAGCACAGGGAGATCAAATTTACTTGACACAAGGCCTTGGTGCAGGCCAACCTGCTCACAAGTCCTGGAGAATGCTGAGGAGTGAACACAGCTTGGCAGCCACCCTCCACTACAGCTTGTCCAGGCTTGGTGTTGTTCTCCTGTGCAAAGTCACTCATTACTTGCAATGAGTCCCAGATCTCTTTTCCCAGTAGTTCATAGCATTTGATGAGCCCACTACTCGAATTTCTGTGTGTTGATCCAATATAAAATATCTATAAAAGCTGTGAAAAATCAGCAGGAATGCAAATTACTCACTGAGCTCAGTCTACAGTCAGAGATAGCCCTAGGCTTCTGCCCAGAGCTGGAGGTTAACTTTAATTCAGTAGAAGTTTATTAGACCCCTGTTTCTCCTTCCATTATTTCCCAAAAGCCACTTAGCAAAACTGATTTATCTTCCTTGTCTAAATTCTCTGGCTACTGATGATGCTTGGCTGCCTTCTCAGTACTTTCAAAACCTTTTGCTAAATTTAGACAAGGAGGAGATGCTTCTTCTCTGAATCTTCATTTTGTGGGTTACTCATTCACTCCTGTGGACAAAATGTGGGCTAAAAATTCAATTTGCTGCACAGCCAAGTGAGTTTGGTCTAGAAAGAATGATTTCTTTTTGCTACCTACTAGAGCTTCACATGCCCTTCAAGTGAAGGGCACATGCCCTGAAGGATATTGCTGTGGGTTTCCAAAGACTCATGATCACCTCTTTCTTTCTTGCATAATACCTAGAGCAAGTACTTCTTAAAAACTGTCTCTCTTCAGCTGTGTATGTGGTTCTCAGGGGATCCTAAATAAGTGATGTCTCTGTCACAGTGTGGTACTCCCTGGAGACACTCAGTCTGAGACCTCTCTGGCCTTTCCTCAGTTCTTCAAGTCCAGCCCATCTGCTGCTGCCTTCCTTACTCTGCCAACCAGCAAGTCTTGGGAAAATACCTTGATTTTATCCAGAGATAAAATAGGAAGGATCAAAATATCAACTATAAGAATTTATGAGAATATAGTTTTTGCATCTGAATACCCATGAAGTAGAAATGCCAAGTAATTTTCTGCTTGCAGTGAACATCAGGAGAAAATTCTTTCCTCTTGTTAGAAGAAAGCATCTTCTAGTGTTTTCACAGCTTTAATAAAAGTGTGTTTCTCCAAGTCTTATGTGATAAATGTGGAATTTGACCAAGAATCCTATGATGACACAAACTACAATAGTGAAATATGAGCCACTTGCTCATGTCACTGGAATCTCAGAAGGGAATTACAGTCTTTAGCAGGGTTCATTTGAGGTATACTACTTAAGGTAATAGGGCTGGACAATCTCATTAAGATTTATTTCCACCCCATTTAAACATGGGTTCAAAAGTACAGCTGAAGCTGTACTGGCTTTATCTTTGGCTTATGGAAGAGATTGGAAAAAGAAGTAAACAGAAAACATACTCAATCGCTCAGTAGGCTGGGCCAGGAGACTGCACACATAGCGGATACAGACTTATGCCCGGGCTTGGAGACTGAGCAATTCCAAACAAACTTTCAACATTTTTTCCTTTTTTTTTTTTTTCCTTCCCACTGAATTTAGGAGATATTGCATCATTTCACGAGGGAGAGGGTAGCACAAAACAATTGCCTCTGCTCTCTCCTAATGGTAGGTCACCATGTTCACTGGATTTGTTCCAGACCTGAATTTGTCCATACTCATTTGGGAATGCATGACTTAGGAAAAATATATTTTCAAGCATTTCAGCTTGTGTTGCAGATTCCCTAAGTAATCTGACATGTTTACAAAGCTCTGAGCACATAGGGCTTGTCCTTCTGCAGATAATGCTACATGAAAACAGTAATCCTTCTATCACAATCTAAGTGCTTGTTCTTGCTTCTGTTGGGTTATTTGGAAGCATTTATTTTCTCCTCTTCTTGAGTGTAAAAGTAGCAGAGTCTATTTCCACTTGGGAGAGGAGAATTTGCAAGATAGCAAATGCAGAAGCCCACTGTATTTGCTGCAGTATCTTTTTGGTAAGTGTGAACAGATACACCCAGATGCTTCAAATGCTAGAGGCCAGCTGCTTCCACCAAAACATACTCATGGTGATTGTGGCCTGAAGCTTAGGGACTTCTGGGATCAGATACCCTGTAATCCAGAGGCAAAGCTCAAGCTGTCAGCACAGTCCATCTCCTCTTAGAGCAGGCAGCATCCTCAGGCTCATCCTGGGGAGAGAGTGGATTGCAGGGCTGCGGGGCCAGCACCAAGGGCAGCCTCAGCAGGCCAGTGATGTGAACAGCAGAGAACGCAGCCTCAAGTATGTGCAACATTCCCGAGCCCTTCAGTGTGTGAGTGGATTTTCTTGTTCAGACATTGCACTCTCATCCTTCTCAGACTTGGACCATCACTTGTGGTTTACCAAAACCCAGAGTAAATGAGTACATCCAGAGGCCCCTGGAGATACAAAAGCAGGGAAAGACATTTGGCCATCTCCAATACTTTCTGTGACAGGCTCAGCTGAGAAGTAGATTCAGCATTTCCATTCTCTGTTCGATGTCCTTGGCACTAGTTTGATGCACAGGAATGTATAATCAACACTGCCATGTAAGACAGGACTAAAATCCGTATGTTTGGAAGAAAACTATGGATTAAATAGAAAGAAAAATGGAGTCGGCAGTTCTAAGGACCCATTACCATAGTTTCAAGCCACTGTTTACAAATGTCTTTGTGACAAAGTTTCCACAGGCTCTTTCCTCCAATTTCAGTTAAACTCAACATAGTCACTGCTCTAGATTTAAACTCTGCTCTGAAAGGCCTGTAATCTAAACATGGAAATATTTAAGTCATGCTCTAAAAGAAGAAAATGAAGCTGCATGGTGCAATACAGTGCTTTGTGAGGACCTGGCCTGGGCCTGTTGGAGCTGCAACAGCCCCATTAACAGCTGAGGAAAAACCTCCTGCAAGCCCCAGAGCTGTTGTCCTTAGGTGGAAACCCTTCTGCAAGCCCCAGAGCTCCTGTCTCAGGATGACAACTCTCATGCAAGCCCCAGAGCTGCTGACTAGGGAGCCCAAGGCTGGGCCAAAGCTCATAAGAGCTGCCCAGGCAGCCTGGTGAGCCAGGGCATAGCATGGCCTCTGCATCTCTGCAGCTGCATCTCCAGCACTGCCTGGCACTCCTATGCATTGTCTTCTCTCATGTGATCTAGGTGTGCTCCAGCATAAGAACAGCAGAATAAAGCCCCATCTGTTTTCAGTGGCCAAATTGTATGAAATACAGATCAGACTATGGCATACAGAGGGTGAAAATTAATAGAGGAGTCAAACTTCATTCTGTTTTAATTTGGAATTATTAAGGACGTTTATATTTTTAAACACAGTGTTTAACCTGACAGGATCCCATTAAAATGCTTTATATAAGCTCATTAGGAGCTTCTGTGCTGTATCATATTTATTGCAATTAGCAAATATTAGTAGATCAGCCTCACTGCAAGGTATTCTTTCTGTCCTGTTCCTCTTTTGTTCCTCCATCTCCTGCCTGCCATAACCTAAACATAACCTAGATTAGATCCTTTCACACATCAGCCTTTCTGTCTGACAAGCCCTAAAGAAAGAGAACTAAAAGTGGAAAAGAAATAGAAAATTAACCATTAGGAGCCTCTGAGAAATCAAAAGAGCCTCTTAGATTAAGTCCCTCACCAGTGTCAAGGTTAGTAGCAGTGCCACTGGTATTAGTGTCACTAAGTTACTTAATTCCAATATGATTCAGAAGCATTTGTAGCTATCAGCTTATTCAGAGTAAATCCTCATCCTCCCAGGTCTTTTGTTTGCCATCTCTTGACGAGCTATGTTGCATATAAATGAGCTCATAAGCCATGTGAAGGAGGGATATCTTTTCATTTGTAATGAAGTTTCATGCACACAAATGCTACTGGAGAAATACTAATAATGAATAGTATTAATAGTTAATGAACCCAATCCTTATTTGGGTTTTGTTTTGAGGATTTTGTGCCCTTACTCAGATATAAAATATATGACATGAAAGGCAGGTTTCCCTCAATAAGGACAGAGGCCAATTTTTAGAGATTCTTAGACCTTGCTCCCGTCAGTGGCAAAGAGTGCCCCAGCTGGCCTCTGTTCCAACTAAGATTTCGCAGGATGGCTGGATTTACACTCTGAGGTCTTTCATGATTTATGAGTGAATCACCAGCTGCTAAGCCACTTAAAGCCCACAGAGGGTTCAGGATCCCAGGGAGGCACAAAGGTTTGGGTATCTGAGCCTCAGCTCCTACCATGAGTACTGGAACTGATATAGTGCTAGTTCAGACTTTTCAGCCCAACTTGTCTCTTCTATGTGTACACACGAATGCCTGAATTTTGACATGGATGAGCAGAAAGCACTGGTACTTAAACTGCAGCCTCTCAAGAGGAGTAGGGGCTGACTGACGGGGCTATGATGTTGTGAATAGACAGTCTGGAGGAGCATTCAGGAAGTGATGTAGAAGCCAGTACTAGACCCTCCATGGCAGACCTCAACCTTTTCCCTAATGATGCCATATGTCTGTGCTGGGAAGGGCTGCTGGTCCCCTGTTAAGCTCCAGCTCTACTTGGCTGGTCTGCACCACAGATGTTAATGCTCCTTCTAGTCTCTGTGCTGACCTGCACTCTGTAACTAATGATGTCTGGAAAAAAGTTCAACATTTTTGAGGCTGTTGGAGTTTTTTCTTTTTTTCTGGAAAGGGAGAAAATAACAGTATCTATGAAGTTAACTTATTCATTTAACAATTACATAAAAATTGTACAAACATTATCCTCTTTTTTTTGAAAAGAACTTAATGCAAAGGCACCAAATATGTGGAGCAGCAATCAGAAAAATGATTTTCATTTACTGTAAACATCAAAACTATCCCATGAGTTTGAGAGATCAGTTTAGAGAGTTCATTTTGTAGACTTGGACAATGAAGGTCCTTGTTTAAAGGAGACACATTCTTCAGCTATTAATAATCTAGATTTAAGGGCCCTATTCACAGATATTTTTTAGTTCTGTTCTTTTCTATTGGAGTTATTTGGGTCAGTGGTTCTTTTCCAAGTTGCTGCCCTTTCCTCCTAATGCTCTCCAGTGGGACAGCCTGCTACTCCACCACTTGGAAATCAATCCCAGAGTATCTCTTGCAGGAGATGTACTCCAAGTGCTTATCACTGAAAAAGCCTGAACCCATGGAGGCCATTGAACTGTGCTATGTGTCATTGCTACAAGCAGAAATTACCAGTTGCAAGATGGCTGGAGGTAGTTTGCAGTCCTGTCTGGAAATATTCACATTGAGTGTCTGTCTTTCCTCATTGATTTCAGGAAGCTCTTAGGACTGAACTAATGTTCCTAAAATCTCAAGATTTCATCTATTATTTTTTCTTTTAATTTTTTTGACCCAAACATGCATTAACTGACAAGTGTATCTTTGTCCTGTTATGTCTTTTACAAATGTAATCTTTATGGCAGGTCCTGCTTGGACTGAAAAACATCATTGATAGCTATTTCCATTCCCTTTCTAGGAATGGGTTTAGGACACAGACTTGAGACTGATGCCTTGGCTGATAGTGAGGAGCATTAAGAGTGGGACCAAGATATGGTCAGGTTACATAGGAAGAGAAGCACTAGCTGCAAAAAAACAAACAAACAAACAAACAAACAAAAAAACCAAAACAAAAAAACCAAAACACCACTACAGAAGAGAGCAGAATATCTCATGGATTAATTTAACAGCATTTCAAAGCTTGTCCATTGGAGATGGAGCCAGCTACAGCACTGCAAAGTAGACTCTGAAGTTCAGTTTTGTGCTGTGATCTTGCACTAGTTGGTTCACAGAAAATTTAAAAAGAGGGATAAATGTTGTCTGTAAGTTCTGTTGCCAAAGAAAATGTAAGAGGTATTATTTTCAGCTGCTTACTCATTCAGAGGGAGCCACAATACTTGAGTCTTGCTGTGCTTTTTGGATGCTGGGAGCCAGCAGCTTTCCTCTTTGGGTGTGGAACTGTGCATGTCTGACTCCTGAGGGAAAACAGGAATAAATCGCAAGTTTTCCAATGTTACCTTGTTAACATGATATGCGTACCTTAACCATGTGAAGTATGACACATAAACAGGCTGTTGGAAGAGAAAATGTTTGGAAAAACTTTTACAAATGGGAAGACAAATATGCTGGTATCTCTTGTTGTGCTCCAATAAGGACATACAGTGTTATGCATTATGTACCTTTGTCACTGGTAACAGTGTTTTCTGAAAAAGACAGAATGTGTCTACAGGAAAAAATGAGAGGGGTGACTGCCAAACAATATCAATGAATGTACTGAGAAAAATACTGTTTTGTTACAAAAAGAAAAAAAAGTGCATAAAAATCTGGTTATGTGGCGTGTCTAAACTGAAGAGACTAAACAGTAACTAAGATTCCTTCCAACCCAAACAATTCTATGGTTCTATGAACTAAGTATCATTGCCCAAAGGATTCGTTTATTATTCCCCAGTTTATCCTACTGCAACTTAAATACCTCTGCAAAATTAGAACCAGATATATATTTTATTAGTTACCAGCAAGTCCCCCCACCAAAAGCTAAACAATGCCAGGCTTAGAACAGAAAAAGAAAGAAAAAAGATGGAAAGGACCATTAGTCACAGCATCTCAGATTCATTCTCACTGAAGATGTTCATGGGCATACTGGGTAGTGAGTGGTGGTTTGAGTCCTGAGAAAGGCCTGATTCAGCCATGTGCAGCAGCAGGGATGCTCCTCTCCTCTATGCTTAGGGCTCACATGAGTAACAATAACATAAACTCATTGCCCTGTCCTCGCAGCTAAATGCCTCTGATTTACCAGCCCTTCACTTTGGAGCAGACATAAAGAAGCCCATTGGGCAACAAAAGAGGCATCTTGTTCACTCATTCTTCCTCGTGTTCTTAGTGATAGGCAGAGTTTGCTCACCAAAAATACAGGATGGTTCTAGGAATATAGTGATATTGGAACAGATAATAAAAAATTCAACAGCTCCAAACAGAGCCCATTTCAGGTTTAAAATGCCTATCAATAAACTCAGTTATATATTCATAAACTGTCACCAAAAAGCCCAATTTAATTTCCTCCCAGTCTATGGCAATTTACAGGACTGTGATTTAAAACCTGGTCATCACTGTGAGTTACATATTTCTGGGGCCTGGATAGTTAAATCTCATGAATCTTCCCTTCTCACATGAAACCTTCCTTAGTTGTACCTCTAGAAGTCATCTAGTGTAATTATTTATTACTTGCATAAATCAGAGCAATGTAAAGAGGTTTGCAACCCAAGTTTAACACCATATTCCTGTTTCTGTTAGTGTTCCAATATACCTAACCTAAGAAAGGTATGATTGCTTGGCTTTGTTTGTTGAGGCTTTTTTTTTTGTTTGGGTTTTTTGTTTTGTTTGGTTGTTTTTTTTAATTGGTAATGCTATATGCTCCCAGGGAAATAATAGACGGTGATTTATTTATGAAATTCCTACAGCAGGAGGAAGTCATGCTTGGGTCTTGCTGCCATGGAGTGAGATAAATAAAGTGTCCTAATATATTTAGCTAAAGAAGATATAACACATAGGAAAACAGACTGAGGAAGACTGGAGAAACATATACAAGCTGGCATGGAAGATACTGAGCCAGAGAACAGAATGTTTAGATAGAGGCACTTATGGGTACTTCCCACCAAGAAATGAATCATCAAGGGCATAACTGGCTATTTTTAGCAGCACTGTCAATGTTTCTTTTTCATTTTACCCCAAGAAAACTGTGAAATACTAGATAGAAACTACTAAAAAATCCATCCAGAGCAATGTTGGGCTTCCTTGTATGGGTGGGCAGGACTCAGAGTGCCTGTGGCTTGGCTGTGCAGTAGACCCTACAGACCTACAGAGATATACATATATAATATATATGTACACACACACATAAAGCTGAGAGTGTGTATCTCCACGCAGTAATAGTTCCCTCCCAACATACATCATCCCATGGTGGGTAGAATGGGAGTCCTCAGGTACCCTGTGTGCCGACACCCCACTCCCATGCTTCTCTTCAGCTCCCCTGCAGTGATTGGGGAGATCGTGCCTCCTGATATCCTAATCATTGTTCTGGGCAAAATCCTTTGTCTTCAGCTGTAAGGATCATAATTTAATCCAATAATTTAGCCCAATAATGGAAACCAGCAGGTAACACAATATTTGGTTTTGTCATTATATTCACCACTTGGAAGCAACGGGCTGCACAGCCTTTATGATTTGTGACAGGGCATTCCATTAATGCATCTATAAAAAAACCAAAGATGTCCCCATTGACAGCATTTAACAATTTTCTCTGTTACTTTGATGACTATTCACTTTGAATGGAAAGTGCTTTTCTGCACCATTGAAGCATAGTTAGTACATAACCTCCGAGCACTCAGAAGTGCTGAGATGCTACAAGAAGGAACACTTAAGAGAGCACATCCACTCTCTGGCACGCGCTGCATGCAGGCGTCAGACCCTGCACAGCTCACTGCCTGCAGTATTGCTGTATCACCCACAAAATGGGACAAAATGTGCCCTGTGGCGTCAAGAGGAGAACAGAACTATTTCATCTGCCTTCTGCTTTTGCACGATTACCAAGTGGATTTTGCATTCGATTCCTTGTATGCAATTGGTCGTAAAATCTATGCAGGTCTAAGCTTGTTTCCCAAGCTTTTATTGGATAGCAGAAACAGTGTGTACTTGTCTGGCAGTGGGGGATATAGAGGCTGTTAATTTAGAGGCTGATGTTCAAATCCAGCAGATCAGCATAAAGCCCTCAGGATATTATTCTTGCTGCAATTACAAGTAACAGCTAAAGAAAGGATAGGACACTGTAACGTAGTGAAGTGTTTCTCTTCAATTGCTTGTCGGAACACTGCAGACAAGGATAAATAGTTGTTACAATAAAGCTCTCGGTGACAAATTGATCCCTATCTGTGTCTCTAGCTGCCCCCAGCTTTTCCATATAAGAGTCAGGGGTGGGTCATCACCGTGGTCATTTTAAGCTCGGTACAAAAAAAAAAGACCCTGATTTAAGTCTCCTTGTGTGACCTTTGCTTACATGCATAAGTGTGTTTCTCACACAAACAGCCCCAGTGATGTTGATGCTAATAGGTAGATGGTGGAGACAATGTCACTGTGGCTGTTAGAGACTGGAGGCAAGGAACAAAAGCTCCTTTCTAGGAGCTGCTCATACATCTTCAATGCTCTCACTTCACCTCGTGTGGGACTGACTGCTTAGAAAAACCAACACTGCCATCTTTTTACCACGTGTACAGGATCACAGCCTTAGCATACACAAAGCATTACTCACTTCAGCTGATCCCATTAGCACTGAAGACACAGGCTTGCACTTACTCTGTACCAGCCTCAGAAAAGGCTTCTGTATGAGAGGATTATGGCTACTGTTCAAACACTAAATATTTCCTAGTTAAAATATTTCACAGTGAAGCAATAGCAACATTAAGAGCTTGCAATGCATCATCATCTGTTTTATTTCTTCTGTTAGAGTCTTCCTTTTTGGGATTTTTAAATCTATGAAGAAAATAAAACCTAATTGTTGGCTGTTCTTGATTTTTACAAAACTACTTACTTAGGAAATAGAGGAAAAAATCTCAGACTCAGTTGTACAATACAGTCAAACTATCAATGTAAAAGGGCAATGCAATGCCATGTCAATGGAAGCAATAAGCAGAGCATATCTCTTGTTGCCCAACATGCGCCTCTCTGAGCGTGCTTGTATGCAAACACATACTCAGTCTGGCATAAATTAAATGAACTATGTTATCTTGCATCACAATATTTCCCCCCCCTGCCCCCCCCTCCCCCGTTCTGTGCGTTTGTAAATATGTCTAATTTATGCACATTTGAGTGTATAATGTGTATTGCTCAAAGAAGAAGCAGGTGTAACAGCTCTTCTGTTTAAATCAGAGATGTTGGATATTTCAATGGAGAGAAAAATTACTTCTCCAGGTGTTGCCCAGTTTGAAGAAAAAAAAAAAAAGGAATTGGCAAATTCATATAAGGCATCTAACACAAGCCCTTCAAACTACAAAATCTTTTATTGCAGGACATGTACTCTCCCTTTCCAGTGACCTTGCCATCCTAAGCGTGTTCTTATGACATCACCTTAATGCTGTGGCTTAAAAACAGCTTAATTAATCTAGTGTCTATGCATTGCTGTCTACTGCCATTGTAACATCCACATAAATAAAAAGAAGGCACTCAGCTGCCTCTGATGCAGAGCCCTTTGAGTCCTGGACATAACCCACCAGCTGCTCCAGGGGCATCCCTGAGGAATATGAAGTCCATTCCTGAGGAACCAGCCCAGGCAGACCACAGTGGAGCACCAGAATTCTGTGCAGGTCATTTGTTTTTTCCATTACTTAATTCCACATTGCTGTTGAAATGATGATTACCTTATATTTTATAACAGATGGGATTTTAACTTAATCTACAAGGTAATTAATTTTCCTTAATTGTGATGGGGGCTTGGTGTTAAGTAGTAAGCAGACAGGGATAGAACAATGATGTTTTCTGTGGTCTGGATACGTTATTGTAAGAGAAGGTTTTTTTCTGCATAATCTGATTTAAAATACAAAACTACAGCAAGAAGAATTGTTCTGCTCATACTTTCTTTTAAAGTACCACCTGTTCATGGTGCGTAGTTTAGTGTGAGTTTAGGACAGAAAATAGCTTTCCTTTTTCCTTCAGAACAGACTGGAAAGTAGACAGGTGGCAGTAAAAAAAGGACTATAAATCTAAAGCAAGCTATAATGCCATTAATGCTTTAAGTAACTTTAATAAGAAAGGATTTGTTGTTTATTAGTGTGACATTTTGTATAACTACTTTCAGTCAGTAAGGAAAAAACCAACAAGATAAGCTATCAATAGAACTAATTTCAAATATATTTAATTTTTCTAAGTAGTAGACTTGTAGATCTTTTTATGTCACTCATTAGCTAACCAAATTAATCTGCATTCTGAGATCTAGCAAAGAAAATCTAGGATTAGAGTTCCAGCAGAGACTAAACTATGCAGATTAAATATATTGTATTGTCTTTCTTGTGCTGTATGGCTTGGCAGCATATCCCAAAACCAGATTTAAGACAGAAGAACGTGTTGAATTTCTACCCCATCCCAGAAATACCAGCTCTCCCATACCAAGATGCAGGGACCTGTGCTCTTAGCAAATGGCAGTAGCTTGGTAGTGTGCAGGTGTAACCCTGGGAGGTGCTGCCAGCAATTGCTGTGCAGTGCCAATGCCCTCAGCAGTCCTTCCCCTCACAGGGCTGGATCCCACAAAGCTGCCCAAGTCTGGCAGTGGGCGCCGCAGCAGCAAGTGGTATCATCTGTGTTATCCCTGTATCACACCTGGGCACTGCACAGCGAGAACATGGTCAAGCCCTTTCTGACAGCCTCACTGCTGTACTTTATAGTATATGATTCATTAACTGTGGGCAGCTGAGACAGCCCAGGTAGAAAGATGCTCTTGGATGTGGCCGCTTTTTTTCAGAGAGACCTTCCCAAAAGTGTTATGATCGCTCTTATGGAATAGGCACACTGAGGATGGAGGAGATCATTAAGGGGCCAAGATATTTTAGCCCAGCACAAGCCAAGAATAGTGCTCTGTCAGACATCCAGACAGAAGTACACTGAGATCCCTGAAACTGTCTGAAACGATCCAGTTCGGAGGTTGAATGTTACTGTTTGTGGAAGTGCAAATATTTTCTCTTTCTAAAAAAATCTTTGAGAATATCCTTGGTCATGCATTGCCTGTAGTTTATAATATATTAAGAGAAGAACCTCATGGGTTCTTCTTTGCTCAAAAGGAAGAGATAAGATAGCTATATGTCAATAAATTATGCTACTTTTATCATATTGCTGGAGTTTATACTGCCCAGCATGTGTGGGGCAGGAACTCCTAGCCTGCAGGGCACCTGGGGGAGCTGGGGGTGATGGCTTTTGGCGGGTACCACAAGGCTGTGCAAGGAATGGTTGTGCTGGGCTGCCTCCTGCACATCTTCTGGTGTTGACACTGAGCCATGTGTGCACTCAGGCACTTATCTGGCTTTTATTGGACACTGATGTTCTCCTCCTGGCCATGTCATCCTCAAGATGTTTTTCTATCTACTTTAATCAGATTAACCAGCTGCTCATGCTCTAAGGACACTAACTCTGTGGGATGTACTTCAGGCCGCGGTCTGTCTCATCTTCCTATTTACTCCCTTGACAGCTGGGTGCCTAAACCAAGGGGATTGTGTCTGTCTTGACTTGCTGGGGCACCAACATTCTGTTTTCTGTTTTTTGAGCACTGCGCCCGTGCTCCCTCCAAAATGGAGCTTGAGATGGTACCTTCCCAGGGACATGGCAAAGGCAGACCTGTACTATCTGCTTCAGACTGGTATCATCTTCAAAACATTTTAAGGGATGATTTTTTTACAAGCCTCACGGTGGCATTGGGCACTGTAAGATGGTAGCAAGAGATTGAAATGGTACCTCTGAAGAGGACATGCTACCACCACACCCGAAGCTCCAGTTTCTTAGAAAGGACATAGTGAGGGCATAATTTGCTGTTGATTTGCTGTAAATAGGAAGTAAAATGGGTATGCGAAAATGATCACGAAGATTTCCCATATTTACATGGAATCTGTTCTCTTACTGTGATTTCAAGATGATATGTCTCCGGTGATGTAAATTTTTCTTTTGCATCCATGGTCCATATATATAGAATTAAATGTGTATTCAAGCCAGGGAACAAATGTTTCCATTGTTGTGCTTGCAGTCTGAAAAAGTGAACCTCATAAACCACTGAATAGGATCAAATATATCCAAACTAGAAGATAGAAGACTTTTCCATAAATACATGTATTTTGGGGTGTCAGTTTCTCTCTTCTTAAAACAGAACCGAAACTAATTGCCAATGAAATCAGCAGTGGCTGTACCAACCAGATGGTCAGCAAAGAGCTAACACATTGTGTACGGGACAAAGTCTGGATTCCTTTCTCCCATACAGTGCTTAGAAGAAGTTGCCATCACTGTATTTTTTCTGTTATTCCTCAAGACCTTCCAGCTTTACAACAGCTGGATTTGTGAAGCAGTAGTTACTATGAATATGCATATATCTTCCCTCATAAATTATTTCTGAAACACACGTTTTAAGTGGGCCAACAAAGATATATGAACTAGATGGGCTGTAATTGTTTGTGTGCAGTTATTTTTTTCTGAAGTAACTTGGGTTTGAATCACGAGTATTTTTACTGTGGTATTCACTACCGCATTAAAATGTTGATTTTGTTCCCCTGAACAGTAACACTGTTTTTAATATGTTTCTTTACATAGAGCTAATGCGGTGCTATGTTTGTTGCTATATTGTTTCTACAACAAACATTAGCTACAAAAGGTGAGATAAGGTACCTGTTCCCAGCTCCTACCTTGTCCATACCAGA
The DNA here is from genome assembly GCA_013399895.1 of Serilophus lunatus. Lineage (NCBI taxonomy): Eukaryota > Metazoa > Chordata > Aves > Passeriformes > Eurylaimidae > Serilophus > Serilophus lunatus. The sequence goes on from VXBA01004919.1 coordinate 583,453, forward strand.
GCTGCATGAATGATTTGCTTTATATTTACTGCACTTGTCTTGCACTGCTTTTGCACAGTTTTACATTTTTTACATTTACTATCTGGCTTTGCATAGCCTTGTGTTTGTAGCACTGTGCTTCAGGGCTATTTGCACTTTGGAAAGGTTGGATAAATGGTGATGTGATCATTACCCAGTTGCCCTAATCACTACTGATAAAGCTAGCTTAATTTTTAAAAGGAATACTAGCATTGAGCTGGCTAGTCTACTGAAATGCAACTGGCTACATACAGAATTTTATTTTTGCCTAAAAATTGCAATGTTCAATATAAGGCCTGTTTATGAAAAAAATATACTTTTATAATTTCTTCCTCTAATAATCATTGAATACAGTTGTCAGAAAAATACAGTGAGACAGAAATATTTTCATTTTATAATCTGAAAGGTCTTCTGGAAGTATAGGCCTGTGTTGAAGCATTGCTCAGGATATTTCTTTAGATCCATCTGTCAAAGGATGATATTAAAATGGGAGTTCTTTATCTGTTTATGTATTATGGACCTAATTTGCCATTTTTTTCTTAAGCACATTTCCTGTTGTTTTCGTTGCCCTTCTGAAACATGGAAGATACCACGTAGGAACATTCCCTGGTACATTAATTTACTCTTTTTGGCTGATTAAATTCTCTACATCACACTTTCTGGGCTTATGTGCATTGATATTTAGCAGTACTAAATCCTAAGTGCAATCACACTGTTGTACTATCAGCACTGACTCAGAAATATTATCATTCCACTCCATCTTCTATACTCAAGTCTCCCTGCCAAAATTCAAGTTTCTTTCATATTCTCATTATATGCTTATGCTGTGTGTCTTTTCAGCATCCTTTGTTCATAGAGGGATGCAGCAGTGTGTCATTGCATTCCTAAAAAGTGCTCAGCTGACTGGGGTGGGAAGGAAGCTGGAAAGCCCTGGCCCACAAAGCCTTGCTTCTCTAGCACAGTGCAAGGGATCATCATGACATTGTCCCTCCAGAATGGAGCTGTACCATCAGCCTCAGCACATCACCTCATTTGAACTCCTACAGTATATAAAATTAGGAAAGAGGTCTTCTTTAATCCAAGAAAAGTTTTAAGTAGTTTCACCTAATATGAAATCTCAGCCATGAAACACTTATTCAGGCAGAAGTATCAATGGGAAGATCCTTATGACAGCTAGAATATTTTTTCTCCTAGTAATAATGAAAAACCTGATACGTATTATTATATTTTGAATGAGGGTTTCTATGCACTAGGGTTTTAATGATCTCACTGTTGCCAAGTTTTGCTTTCAACATCCCAGTGGAACATTTTTACCAGGCCTATTAGGTAATGCACACAACTTTCAGGCACAAATTCACTATCTTCTATTCAATGTCGTCATGCTAGACCTTGCCAATGTCACAGATGTTCTTTTTCCATAAATTCCATCAGACATGGTCTGCAAGACATGGTTTTTGTTTTTCTGTTCATCTCTGCTTTGTATGCATTTGTTATAGCTGGTCATTACCCTTTAACAAAAACCTTTCTGTTTCTATTCTTTTTAAAATAGAATTTCCGAGGCAAATAGAAGAAAGATCTTTCTCTGCTGTGGTCCAATTTTGACCCTTTTGTAAGCATCAAAAACATCTTCAGAATTTAAGATGGGAAATAGCATATTGCTCAAATTAATGAATAAGGAATTTTTTTTACCCCAATCTCAGAAAAGTCAGTTGCAATGCTTACTTCTTACAGACTCCCTTCTAATGGGATAGTTCACATTTCGTCAGGCCAAAAGTGGAAGTTTTAAAATTTATGAATCTTTCAAGTGCTACTTCACACAGGGCATTAAGCACTTAGTATTTTCCAATGCTTTCAAGATCCTGGGGCCATAATAAAAATATTTTACTCCAAATCAGTTTCATGGCAGTCTTGACCTAAGAGAAGACATAAACCAGACCAGTGACTAAAATATGGACTGACTCTTCAATCGTCAAATAAATGATTGTTGCAGAGCATCTCAGTTGGGATGGAAGTCTGAGGGCACATTGAGGCTGCTGCCTCTATTTAAGGCTCCTGCTGTGAATACTCAGCCAAGGAATGACCAATTCATCCATTAGTGGACCCTTTGGTCATTCCTCTTTTACTGGCTTTCTTTCAGTATTGCTTAAGAAACAGCCCTTTACAAACTAGAAGATTAATGACATCACCTAATTGGTTTTGCTGTCCTTAGAGATGATGGGCCATATTAATCCCTGTTAGAGCTCCATTAATCTTTATGGATTTACACCCAAGATTAATTCATCCCCATGATACTAATCACTTATTGTGTGGTCTGTGGAAAATCACTTAACTTTGCATGTTGGTTTTCCACTCTAGATGGAAAATAGGGGCAATAAGTCTGAGTTCAGTGAAGAGAAATACTCCAGACACTCCTAGAATTGGTTAAAATGGAAGACAGTTTTTAATGAAATGCACATTTTATTTCTGTATGTTAGTTTCACTTTACACTTGTGTTCTCCCTTCTTGGTGGAACTTGGATAGAAAGGTTTCCCTGTGGGACTATGAATGTAACTAGTATTTTACTGAATAAAACCTTGGTCTGTAGAGCTTGGTGGGAATTTAAGTGATTGTCTCAGGCCCAGGGTGACACACTTCAGGTTTTAAAGAAGTCATGTGCACACCCCCAGAGGCAAAATTTGCCCTGTCTCATTTCTGCTTCATTTAGGCCAATTTCTACAGCTGTTTCCCAGTGAGAATCTCACTGGAGATAGCAGGAATGTTGCTTAAGTAAGGATTACAGGATTAATCCCTCTATCTCTAGTCATGTTTATTTTGACAGTCATTTAGCATAGAGATTTCCAAAGCTCCCTAGCTCAGGTTCTCTCCATTCTGCTCACAGATATGCATCTAGCCACATCTCTCATGGGTTAAAGTAGCAAATTGCACTTACTAAGAGGCTTCTATATTTGCAGAAAAATGTTCTGGTAATGCCACCAATTAGATAAAACAGGGACTTCTCACAGATAATAGGAAAGAAACTGCTGATAAGGACTACAGCAATTTATTTTAGGTGGAACCTATGCTAGAGGTGAGTAACAAGTAATTCATCAGTGCAAAAAGTACACCTGAGTTTTACAACTCATTCCCTTTGAATAACCCTAGGCATTATTATTCAACCAGAAAATACTGGTGTTGAAATCTGTTCTTCTCTATATATGCATATTTAATGTGTTCAATTGCCTGTATTAGCAAATATGGGCACATTATAGCATATAAATAATATAATAAAGTAGTTGGAAGATTAATTGTTGTAGACTTTTCTAGTGAGAAACTATAGAAAAAGATTTAAGAATCTTTGCAAAAAAAGAAGATGCAGAATGTTCAGTAAAGAAATAGAGGTTTTACATTTATTTGATACAGCACCTTTGAGCAGTATACGGATTGCTGTGTAAGTGCAAGTATTCATTTTATGAAATGAATGAAAGATATGCATTTTTTTTATAGCCAGTTAATAACTTCTTAATTCTACATATATGAAACTGTTTTACCTACTTACTGGAATTTGAATGGACATGCTAAATATACACTGAAATCATTGTCAATTATTTATTTGAGTTGGCAAGGAAAAATATTTTTAAAGTTTAATGAAGCCAGCAGTGATATACAGTTTCATGTTGCTGAGCAACAATACTGGTGGCCAGTATTTTTAAAGTAGAAGAATACAGTATAATCATGTTGATGCCTCAGGGCTCTGTTGTACCTCCCACAGCAAAACTCAGGGGAGCAGGATCAAAGGGTGCCCAGGACTGCTTCAGCTCACTGCATTTCTCATGAAGAAGCAGAAGCTTGCAGGTCAGAAGGGGAAGCCTGGGGATAGCCCCTAAACTCCACAGGACCCAGAAACTCACAAGGAAGGAAGCTCTCAGCTCCTTCAGGCCAGAAACAATTGAAGGAGTTGAGTTAAATTGAAGTGGAAGCTTGAGAGCCATGTTGGAAAAAATTCAATGCTATACAGTTGATCTGGTTCTTCTTGGAGTTCAAGGATAAAGAGTCATTAAACAAAGTAAAATGCAGAACACAAATTTGATTAAAAGAAAGGCTTTTGCACAGTGTATAATTATCTGTGGGACTAACTACATCAGAGCGCTATCAAATCCAAAAGCATGATGGATTCAGAGAATGATTAGCACTAATACAGACCATGAAATCATCCTCAGCGGTGTGAGGTAGATTTTTTTAAACAAGAAAAAATATTATGTATATACATATACCTGTTTGAGTTTGTCTCATTTATGTGTGTGTGTGTGTGTGTGTGTGTGTGTGTGTGTGCGTACATTTGTATCTCTAAATATCTGCTTCCTGAAACTAAATAACTAAAGAGCAAAACTGGAGAGGTAATTCTCCAGAGGACAAGATATTTTATAAATACTTGTTATGTGGTAAACTGAAGTCCATCTAGTACTGGACCAGTTAGAGCACAGATCTGGGTTAGCCTGGTAGTTCTTATTCATCCACCCAATGCCCTGTAGTCTGTCTCCCTGCAGAATGCCTTCTTGGGCTACTGCCTTTTTACTTGGGCCAAATCCCAACCTGGTGGGACCAGGAACAGTGAGACAGAAGACTTCACACAGGGGCTCCCTGTGTCCTCTGTGGTTTTGAAAGTGAAAGGAGAAGCCTTCCCACTTGGAAAGGCCATGGAAGTTTCACGGTTACTTCACTGAGTCTGTCCAAAACTCCTCCTTACCGATAAACGCAGTTCCAGCTGCACAGCAGCCCTGTGGGGAACAGCGCAGGACTGGAAGGAGCAGGGCAGTGCTGCTGTTTCCTTTACCACAAGCTTCTGTTTCCCCCTGATAATAAATGGACTGAAAATATGCAGCATTTCAGCTCCTTATTCATTAATTGCATTCCCCAATAAAAACACCAGTGAAAAGCAGCAGCGAGTTATCCTTGATTTGTGTGTATTTTTGAAAAGTGCACTCTATGCCTACTGGGAATTATGTTTTTGAATGTTCCCTTTTTTGTACTCTCTGAGTCATATTCCCATCATTCCTATACCTCACAATATTTTCCCATTGCCATAGTGACTGCCTGTGAGGAAAACACAGCCAAGTAACTTCAGGTTTTTACTGAATCCAAATTCCCTGCCAGACTGGACCTCTGCTTGAGTTTGTCTTACATGAAGGAGGTGATATGAACTAAATGGTGGTTTTTCTGTCTACATGATTCTTAGTTCCCTTCCAGCACAGAGGTGATATTGTCACTTGTCCTTTCTAAAAGTCCTGATTCTAAACTTTCTGAGCAGATCTGAGTCTGTAAGAAGCCCTGAAACCACACCTGAATTCTCACAGAGCAAATTGAATGGCAATAGTGAAGTATGTGTTGCTCACTTCCATTTGTGTATGTCCTCCTCTCCTCTTCTGTTGAATTCCTTAATCTTAGAAAGAGTTTGGATTAAATCCGTGTTTCTGAACACCTCCCTCTGTTGGACAGAGATCCAAATGTCACAGCTTTCTCAAATATCACACTAACTCTTCAGTAGAATGGCAAATCTGAGTTTTGTAAGTGTGAAGATAAATTTTTAACTTTGTGGTTCAGGTTCCAGAACAGATAAAAGATTAATGTATTTTATTATTTTAAATGCGTATCTTAGATAAGGTAAAAGTCAAATTTCTCTTGTAGAAACTACTTTTGTTAGCACTGTGAAGGACAAATCCAGAAAATAGATACTCAGGTCTTCAAGGTTAATGATAATTTTCATTGCCTGTTTAGAAGACTATGCCACTAAGAAATAAATCATAGTTGATGATCACTTTTCATAAGGGAAAGGGAGGGCAAAAAGCTTTTATGTGTAGGTGTCTGCAAATGCAGAAAAAAGAGAGGCATAGATGCCTTTCATCTCATACAAGGGAATAATATAAACACACTCAAACATTCAATTCTGTCCTTAGCAGTACTTTGTGATGTGAAGACAAGTATAGGCTGAGTCCATTTTAAAATATGTTTAGATGTGCTGATTACAGATGCTCAGGAGCATCCAAGACCACAAGAGTTGTCTTTTCCATAGGTGTGGATGTTTGCCTGCTAAACAGCAAATAGTGGCTTTTTAACGAAAGCAAATACTTCAGTCAGTGTGAATTGCCTTTTTACTTCATCAGCTTTTGCATATAAGCATTATAGGATTGCATCCAAAAAAGGGAACAGAGTAAAAAATTAAATCCCAGGCATCCCAGGTACTGTTTTCAAAATGGAGAGTGAGGAACAACTCAGTCTTAATGCCTCCTCAGGCTTTTGGCATTTCACTATTGCAACTGTGATAGTGATTTTTTGCCAAGTTTTGACTTTGTTTTGTACCTTCATGAGAGGGAAAGAGGCATTAGCTCATTTTATAACAGGCACTAGAGGACTCGTTTCATGTTGTCCTGATCTGACACACACCAGTGACTGTGAGAAGAAAGGCCGATTTTCCATCACTAGCCCCCAGAACAGTAGCACAGTACACATGAGTACTTAGAAAAGTGACTTGAGTTTTTTCTATATTAACTTTATTTTCTAGTATGACATTATCTAAACTGGTATCTTTATCACCTGCTCTGGGGCATGGTAGGAATATATTGCCAATTACTTAAATGGGGAAAAATTGATCACCTCAGAACAAAAAAAAAAAAAAAAAAGAGCAATATCCTAATTTATATTACTCCACCTGATAGCAACAGAGAGAAGGCTTTTTAAGCAAATTGGGATTATTTCAGGCACACTAGTCAGTTACTTGTGAACCTTACATGAGAAGAGCAAGAGTAAAATGCCCATGGAAGTGGGCCTGCAGCTATTCCCCAGGAAACTTAATGGGCTGGGTAGTAACTCTTTGGAAACCTAGACTGGAAAAGACCTTTAGAGTTCATCTACTCAATCTGACCCAAGGCAGGACCAGCTATATCACATCAAACAGGACATAAATTTGTCTAAAATTATTTCAGAGATGTTCTGTGGGTGCTCTACTTCCCCAGGCAACTTATCACAGCACTTTACTGATCTTACAATTGGAAAGGTTATTTATTCTAATGTCTCTTGAATGAGAAGCTTTCCTAACATGATTTAAAGTGGACTTAATGTTCCAACTGAGGCATTATCAATGCTGAATAAGGTGGAAGGACTCCTTCATGCATTTTCAGGATTATTCATCCATTGCATTATATTTCTTGCCTTTCTTACTCTGCATAAAACAGCTCAGTGTTTGGTTTGTGCTATACCCTCAGTCAAGCTATTTCCAGTTATTATCCACCTTCCAGCAGATAATTCCCATCTAAATGTAGTGCCTTGCACTGGCCCTTAGTATATTTTATCTTGCTTTTACAGATAGCTCCTCCAGGCTGCCAAGATCTTTTAAAAAATTTAATCTGCCTATTGACTAGAATACTTGCAGAGCTTCCAAGCTGCGGCCAGCACATTTACTAAGTATATCTTATGTTTCCTTTTTCAGTTACTAATGAAAATGTAGACTATAATCGGACTGAGAAGAAAACTGTGCAGAATAACTGTATTTCGTACTTCCTTCATCTTGTGTCACTGTTTAGGTATGATTGATTACCTGAACAGTCTTACTTACACCTGTTTGAACAGGTGTAGCAGGGTCAGCAAGGCTGTTTCTCACTTGCTTAAAAGAGCCCATGGGTGTGCAGAAAGCCTTACTAAAGTTGTGTTACATGACACCAACTGTCTTTTCCTTGTCAACAGCAAAATACAGGCTTGAGAAGAATTAAATTGGTTTGACAGACTTGGTTCTTGCAATGAAAACTGAATGCTGCCCACTTTATCATCAAGGCACTCATAAATAGTTTGTTTAAAAAATCCTAACTTTTGGGGCAGGAATTTTACTTAATCAGACTGATCAATAATCTCCTGCTCCATTTTTTCCCAATTTTAAAGAGAGATCCAATGCTTTCCTACTCCTGATCCTGTGATACCCTAAATATTTAGTCACTCAGAGGCTGTCCTGTATCAGTCAGTCTTTTAGGCAGCATAGGATAAAATTAATACATCTAGCTAATTTAAAAAATATTATCTGATCACAGTACAGCCATGCAATGAATCAAACTAAAGAACTAATTGATCCTAATAACTGTTACCTATTTGACGGATTACATGTCAGTCAGATCAGTTCCCTACCCAGAACCCTGAACACCCTTACAAATCACTATGGCAGTGGGATGAAGCAAGGCAGTGAAGATGGGGGAATGGAGGGAAACAAACCTCTTAACACGTTTGTTGAAACACAGCTTTAGTAAAGACAGATACAAAAAAAGTCATTAATCACTTGTCATCCATGTCATCCATGGATAATTTTGTGCACCCCTGAGTACTGGACCAGCATTCTCCTATGCATTTGTAGAATGACATCCTGTAATTTCACTGTCCCTACTTATATCTTATTTTGTGTTTTTTCTTTCTGATTTTATATCAACATACTTTTGTCATTCATCTACACTTATGCTGAGTAGTTCAATCCCTTCTCACATTCTTTCCTCTGGTCAGGTCAGAAAGCAGCTTGTGATGAAGCCAGGAATTTTATTACTACATTTCCTCTCCTTCCTCTACACTGGCATAACTTGTGTTTCTGAGCTCCAAGGGAAAACATGTAGAGATGGAAAAAACCTGTGCTTCAGTCTTCATATGCCATGTTTCCTAATTTCACATGAAAGGAAATGGTGAATGAATGACAGAGCAAACACTCTTCATCAGATGAATGGAAAAAGGACAAAATGCTAAATCATATCAAGACTCTCCTCTTATTACACTGCTTGAGTACAGGGTAATTCCAAGTAGGACATAGCCCATCAAGGACATGAGCAAGAGAGAAAAGAATATATTTTCCTCCAGCCCTCCAGCAGTTCTGGTCTGCTTAGCAGAGCTGAATGTAAACAGATATTTGCTCTGCTTCTGGGCTCTAATTGCATCATTTTCCACAAGTTCACATGTATGACAGCTGAAAATCATGAGTCATATGTATACTTTTCCAGCATAAAGTATTATTTACTCCTTATTCTTGAATAAATGACATCTAATGTCATTTTTACAGCTGGAAAAATGTCCTTTGCCACAATCTTATATGGATTTTCTTTAAAATATCTTACTCATATGAAATGAATGGTATCAACTTCTTTGAAATGTCTTTGTTTTATTTTTCATGCAACACCAAGGTGCATCAATATTGCAAAAGCTTTCCACTGCAGAAATGCTTTCCACTGCTGAATAAGAACATAGCCAACGATGTCTTGAAATAAAAATTGCCATTGAGGAACGAGAAGATACTATGAATGTTTAAATCTAACAAATCTGGATCCAGAGTTTTGACTTTGCCAAAAGACTTTTTAGTTGAATGGAGTCTCTGATGAGCATTAAACAGCTAGACTATTTATAATTATCTCTGTGCCACAAAATTATAGACTTTTTCTAAGAAATAAAAAGGAATGAAATCAAGATTTCAGCTGAAGCTGAAGGTACTCTGTAAGGTTACATCACATGAAGCGTTGGCCCTTGGCCTATTCTATCCATCCCTTAGTCCAGCAGAACACATTCACCTTAATCTGAGAATCTTTGTCTGAAGGGATGATTTGGGGAAAAGACTCAAAATTATTCAGTGCAAGATTTCTCAGATATCTGTAAAATGTACCACAGGTGGTAATGGCAAAAATATCCATTAAACAGCTATTTGTAGGCAAAAGAGCTGTTTAAGAGGAAGAATCTGAAGGAAAAAGCAGCAGACTGCTGCATGACAGGGCTGCAGGCTGATGTTTAGAGTAAGTTCTTAGCTTGGACTGCATGGTGGTCACACGGTGTCCCTTGGCAACCTCTAGTCCTTCATCAGCCAGTGCACACCACAGGGGTTTTATCTTCTTAGTTCTGTTGTTCATGGCTGCATCTGCTTGTATAATTTATGGCACACAGTACATATTTTTCTTTTCTTTCATTCTGTTCTTTATTCCAGCATTTATTCTGTCAGAAAGTGGTGGGACAATGAGGGGCTACTAGGCATCAAAAAGTTGAAAAGAACTTGTCTTCTTGCCCTTTTTTTTTCTTGAATTGTATCTGTGAATGACAAAATCCTTTTAGTTTCCCTTTTTCCCTTATCTGTAGCTCTGATTTTCCCTTGCTTCTTTGAAAGCTTGAGAAACATCAGATGGTGAAATACTTAAGAATTAAAGGGCTACATCAGGAAGCGTTTTTAAAATTAGGTAACTTGGTATCTGAGACAAATGCATGATTGTTCTTCATGCTTGGATGGCTGACAGCCAGGCAGCAGGGCCAGGGCTATTTCTCAGGGATTCATTCAGAGACTGTCATTATTGCCCCTATTACTTTTTCCTCTGTCCAGGGCTCTCTTGAATGCCACCACCAAAAAGAAGAATGCCACGCATGGCTTCCCCTGAGGAGGATTAGTAATCCTACACCTTGCACTGGCTGGCAGAGGTGTTTTAAGAACAGCCAGCATTCTTTCCCCAAAAGCCAAATATTTCATTACTGTATGGACCTTATCCTGCCATTTACGCCCTAATGCCTATTCATGTTCCTGGGCAATTCATTGAAGGCTTCTTTGGTTCAATCACTTGCTTTCTTGCATATTAGTTCTTACATTTTACATGTCCAAAGGAGATCAAAAGCAGAATTGATCTAAATTTCTGGATGCACTTGCTATGAACTTGCATAAAAACTTGAAAAAACACATGCAACAAAAAATTACTTTGATCACATTGTGAGCCTTTGGTGATTGCTCAGACTAGAACCAAAAAGTTTATTCCAAGGCAAATTCTGTTCCAAAGTAAATAAAAAAATTCATTCAAAACTATTGTTACCCACAAAAATAAAAGCCACAGTCCATACTGGAAATTAGTGTAATGTAATGTTGAAAGCTGTAGGAAAGTATTGCTTTTTTCTCTATCCAGCCAAGTTTAGATTAGCTGATGATTTAACAGTTTTCGTCCATCCCCAGGTTGTATCCTGGGATCTTGAACTGTGAAAGCGCAAATGAGCTGAGGCAGCAAAAGCAGTGAAGGGACAAGGGTCTCAATGTAGGTGGTCTTGGGCTCTGGAAGATATCAAAGTAATGTGCAAGTGTAGTGGGCTGAATTTCCTGGCTAGCCCTTATAGGTCACCCTGCCTTCCACTCTTCTGATCCTTCACCCTCTCAGGGAAAAATCATGGAAATTCAGTGAGTTTGAACCAGCAGAGCTTCTACTGTCCCCTGCAGAAATCACCCATATCATACAAATGGAATGTTGCCTTCTTTCTTCCTCTACCTTTTTTGGTATAATTAATCTTGTTTTTGATGAAAGACATAGACAATGGATAAGCAAAACCTGAAGTTAGTTTAGTTGAGGTGGTAAATGGGGTTATGTGACAACAAGAGTTAAGATTGCAGGTAACCTCTTCAGCTACTTTCTGTGTCCTAGCACAAATTAGCTTTTCCAATAAATTGCTCACTAAAAGCAAGCATAATGTATGAAATCACTAAAAGAACTGCAGTATTTTTTCCAACTATCTCTCAGAAGATATTTGCTATAGTTTATTTCCCACATCTGGGCAAATTTCCAGTAACGTAACTGCAAATGTAGAAAGTGCCATAAATGAGATTGGCCAGCCCCTTCTAACATTAATATGTTGGATGGATGTGGTGCTTTGTCTTACCCACAAATTTTTATGTCTGCTTTGTTATTAATGTGGCTGACAGTAGATTTTCCTGGTGTGCATCAGTTACCATGAGATGCCCTTAATTGTACTGGATCCCAAAAACAGTGAAACTGTGACATGGGAAGACAAGAAATTAGGAATATCTATTCTGGTAAGACACAAGTTCGAACTATCATCCTACTGACCAGGGAATGTATAGTGCTGAGATCCTTCTCTCTGTTCACAGGCACCACGGGTACTTCTTCCCTACTGTGTAGCTGATACATTCTTTGGACATATATCTTGTTTTCTACTTCTGTGTTTTGCACATTCTTGTGAATTGTTACAGTTCAATTAATATGCTTGTTCTAAAAAGTGACCAGAATGACTGTTGTAGTACCACATTGTTAAAAAATGGCATTTTTTTGTGGATACTTTAAATGATCAATTTGCTATGCTGTAATTTAAATTTTACTTTAAGGAAATATATCTACATTATAGTTATTCTAGTCTCATCCTTCTGTAACATAATTCAGAAGTCAAAGTTTTACATAGTTGTTGCTTTGTATAAACCAGATATTAAATTGTAAAAAAATATGACTTAACTATAAGCATAAACTAGATCTCTGAAATATTTACTGTTACAGTAGCATCTTTATAGTCATAGCATAAAAATGAAAACAAAACCAGTGATCTCAGCCATGTGCAAGAGGGTGTTGGTGTGGTGCTAGCCATAAAAAAGCATCAATTTTTCATGCTCACTGAATGCATTTCCCAATACCTACATGCCTGGGGCTCCCTGATGTTTCAGTGGGTGCAGGAAAGATCCTCCTTCTGGGAGGAAATTCTCCATGGGGAGTGACACAGAGCTGTAGGGATGATCCTCCTGTGCCCTGAATGGTGAACTTGTGTCACGGCTATTGTACCTGAAACCAGAGAAGGCAGCCTCACAGGAGGTAGGATCTGTGCTCCTGAATACACAGATCTCAAAGAGCTCTGCTAATGGAAGCTATTAGCTTCTACTGCAGGCTGAAGCCACCAGAGCTGAGTTAGAATTGAAAACTTTTAAGGACTAATTTTGAAGAGTTGACAGATCGTTTCTTCGTGTGATGGCATCCATCACTGCACCTCTTCACATCAATCTCTGAAAGTATTAATATCTCAGCACAGATTTCACAGAAGATGGAAAAGAAGTTGCATTCCTCTGTATCTGTAGAGTATTTTACTTCCCATCAGTTTAGTATCATAGTGTTATATCTGTAGATGTAGCAAGTCTGCAGTTCTACATTGATATGCATTGAACCCAACTTGTGAGGGGACCTTACAAAAATAAGGGTCTTTCTACTGAAGGCACTATGCTTGAAAGCATTTCACAATAAACCATACAAGTAATATCTTCAGTGTTTCCAGGCAGGATATTCTTTCTAATTGTTAGTGCACTGGTTATCCTGGTTTGATTCTATCACAGACTTCCTGGTGTGACTTTGGCTGTGTCATGTTTTCCCTCTCATTTTCCAAATAAGCAAAATAAAGCCAACATTTAGTTCAAAAAGATGATGCAAGTCTGAAAGCATCAGTGTTTGCTAAGCAGCCTCCCATTTTTTAATAGCAAGAGTCATAGATGTGGAAAGCATTATTCTTTTCATCTTCAAAGTCTTCTCTTTGTATTTTTAAATTAATCAATCTGCAATGCAATATTTTCTTTCCTGGGCAGTATCATTAAGAATATTCTTATTAATTATAGGGAAACTTGCACAATTCCAATATATGTAATTCAAAACAACATGATATATACAGGCATATTGCAACATATTTTCATTTGGATTGTAAAACATGCATACCTTTGATGGTTTCATCCCACATTTGTTATATTGTATTTTTAATGTGCTCAGACTGTGCTGGCATAATGGTGATCCTCCTCTTATACCCCATCTTTCCCACATGCATGAACTGTGCTTTGTAGTGACATTCATGAAGCTCCCTGCTGTGGCTGAAACACTGGAGTCCTGCTATTTAGAATGAATGATTATTCCAGTGGTTGAAGTGTTTTCACAAAGGAGACTGGGCGGCAAGGCAATTCTTCCTTTCCTACGCCTCACTAGGAGAGGAAAATCTTTTTTGAGCCTAAGATGGGATCCTGACAGAGAACCACATTCTAATACCTGGAGATAGTCTTAATGGTGAGGAAAAGCCACTTGTGAAGAATGAAGAAAATTTATTCACTACATGAAATTCTCTTCAAAAAACCAATTTCTGCTGATGCTTACTGAAGAGAAAGGGCAAAGTAACAAACAAAATAAGAAGAAAAATCAGTATAAATCAAGATTTCATCAGGCTTTAGGAAGCTAAATCTAAAACTTAACCCCAGAGCCCATCCCTTCTAAATGCTGATTTCATCCTGCTGGTGCCTAAACCCAGGCATCAGCTCTCCCTTCCCCAGGGCTCCTGCTGTGTGCAGCCTGCTGCTGCCGCCGCTGCTGGGCGTTGTGCTGCCCAGCGCTGGCCCCCCGGCTTCTGCTGAAGCACCGAAGGACCATGTCCTCCAACACTGAGGCAGAGCACCCTGCCTGTGCTATGATGCCAGCTTTCAGACCACCTAACTCAGTCCTGGTGATGGACAGCTGGAAGAGGTGCCCATTTCTTCTGTTTTGAATGAATGACAGACAGTTCAGGGAGAAGCACATGAGTGGTAACCTTGTGATTTGGATTGCAGTCTGGCCCAGGCACCAAGTGTTGCAGTGCTTCAGCTTTTCAGTGGGTGAAACATCTGACTTGCAGAGGAAAAACAAAACTTGAATAAACACACAATTTAAAACTTCCCAGGCTCCAGCACTGCCGCATTAAGTAAGACTGTGAATGGTGAAGTGGACTCTTACATCTCAAATGGAAACACAGAGAGCTACAAAACTGAGCTCAGCTCCCTTTGATCACGCTGCAGTAAACGTGACCAATCAAATGACTGCCAAAGAGCTTGAGGGGATCTTCAAAAGTTAGTCATGGTAAAATAGATGCTATAATTATATCTACTGATAAATTTTAGCAAAACCAGCACATTTGCTGATGGTGCTAGATGCTTTGCCTGATTTCCCTAGTTACAATATATGTTCAGTGTGCAGAGCAGTCATCCAAGCTTTCTTGATCTGTTCAGCAGACAGGGATTGCACTGACCTGAAAGAAGAACCCTCCAGCCTCTGCAGTGAACTGAGCCTTCCTCTCCTGTAAACTCTGCACAGAAGGGCTCATTGCACCTGATGCCATTAGCAGCTTTGCACAGCAAGCTTTGCCACTGACAGCCAAATCCCAGCGTCCTTCCCTTACCAAGTGCCACCACCTCACTCCTTGAACAAGCCCCAAGCCTGCTGGAGGCAGTGGCATTCAGCACAGACCCAGGGGGCAGGTATGAAGGGCAGACTGCCCAAGCTGCCACCAAATAGTGAAAGCAGTCTGATGCTGTTTTCAGGAACAGGGATACATAAAATACGAAAAATAATCAGGAGTTGGAATTTCATGATCCTAGTGGATCCCTTCCAACACGGAATGTTCTGCGGTTCTCTGGTATTTGACTATAGACCATTAACAGGGAGTGAAAGCAAGTCTTCTTTGTCCTAACACTAGAGTATTAACTCTTGAAAATTCAGCTAGGGATGGGTAAAAGCTCTTTTGTTCTCACTCAGCAAATAGTCGCTTGTATTACACTACTCAAGTCAAATTAATAAATATATATTTTATAAAATACAGCTTTCAGAAATTTAACATCATACTTTTTCTGACACTGTCAACAATCAGCATGCACAAGTACAGCAATAAATTCCTTCCAGATACCTCAGCCCCACTGTACTGCTCAGGATACCACATTACATCTATATTGTTTCCCATTTTCAAAAGAACTAGCTTTGTACAAATCTGTATAAATGATGAAGGTTATAGTTTACTGAAAAATGGACAATTAAAAGAAGTAGTTTTATTGTTTCACTATACCAGCAGAATTCTCAAAGACACATTAGTGCACCCTTCTAATCCATTGTCCCGTTGTTCCCACAGCCAGACAATTTCTTTCTCATTTTGTGCCTTGTCATACAGTTTAGTGTAATGAGATTGTAACAGGTCTCAAAATCATTAAATTATGAAAGTGTTTCCCTTTTCTAACCCTTGTCCTTAGAGTATAATGGCATCATAACAGCATCTGGAGACTGAAGCTGAGACAATTTTCTGTCACATCTCTGAGCTGATTTGCAGCGCAGTGAGCTAAAAGCTTTCACTGACACCTTCACCTCTAGTTTCAGTGGGTAACCTATTTTAAGATTTTAGGTGTTGTATCTCCCTTTAATGATGGATTAAATTTGAGTTTCTAAGTGACTTTTAATTTCCACTCGCTGAAATGGAGCTGCGTTTTTTCTTTTTGGCCTTTCTTCTGCTTTGGCAAATGTCATGAAGGTTAATAGGCAGTTACTTGTCTTATCTTTGTAGCAGTCTCATAGACAACACATTTTTTACTACAAACATAATATTTTTAGATAGCCTAGATTTAATAGATAGCCTAGCTCCTTTTGCCAAAACTTGCATATCTAAAGGAGGCAGAGGTTAAGATAACATTGACATCTAATGATGGGCACACCTCTTGTGCTGAAAATATCTTGAGATGGTGGAGAATGATCATATTAAAATGCTTCTCAGCCTCAAAATTAATCATGGCAATAATGTTTTAAAATTAAGGAAATTCTTAATTAAAATTTGTATTAAAAATAAGCTTCAGTTTTCTGTTATTGCAACTTGTCTGCCAAAAATCACATGCATATATGTCTTTCCGTGTGTACAGATTTTTAGAACAATATGGCATCTTTGAAAAGTTTTATGGCTTATGAATGAAAAGGTCATGAGAAAACCTAAGGGCTCTGTGTTAATTTTAAAGACGAGAAGGAATTGTGACTCATTTAAAACACAAAAAGGCATCTATTTGATTTAGTAATTTTGAAGTAATTTTCCATGTTTTTTTAATATATAATTAAACTATCACAAATTTCTGCTATTTATAGTCCACAGCTATAAAATGCAATTGTTTTTGTCAGATACAAGTTAAGCACATCAGTCTGGGTAAGTACTTGTGCTGGAGACGACTTCAACTCTACCGATATTGGCACTGGCAATTCAGGAGGGAGCACTTTTCACTCTGCTTTAATATGGAACTGATATCTCTGCCTAATTTTATGGCATACTTTTGTGTTAGCACTGCCATGGTTTAGTGGTTGGTGAAAAGACTCACATACACTGAGCCCACGCCTGTAAATGGATCCACATGATGGAACTGCCCTGCAAAAACCTCCTGAAAAGCCTGAGGCCTGAAGACATAATGTGTTAAGTGCTTTGGCATTTTTTAAGCTGAAAGGTGCTATAGATATGCAATGAACTATTTTTCTCGTGTTCCTTGAGGAGTTTTAAATAAAAATGCCTTTCAGTCACTGGACACTTCAACATTCCTTAGTACAGAATTTGAAGCCCAAAACGTATCAAATACGTTCTGTACCTCTACCTATGCAACACCATGACTGGATATTATGAACACACCGAGATAAAAATATTTAAAAGAGTTAAAACTATTTTACTATCTTGTTTTGGAAAAGTGCATCTTTCTTCAAACTAAATAGTCAAAACTGGATAAAATGGCACAGCGAATTAGGGTATGTGTAATTCGTTTTCGTAAGAGAGTATCATCTACAATGTTATTTTGACAGCTCCATCCTGTAGCCAGGAGGATCGCCACTGAAATCAGCGGAGGGCACAAGGTGCAATTACAGGCAGCCTCTTGCTCCAGTGGAAGACGCGAGAGGAGTCTGAGCTAAACCCGCCGAGCGCTGCTGCGGCACGGAGCGATGCTGGGGCTGCTGCGCGCTGCCCTCCCCTGCTGACCGCAAAACTCCTGCCCCGAATTCCAGACGCTCCAGCCCCTTCCTCCACCAGCGGCCGGACCTCGGGTTAAGCCCCGGGCCACCGGCGGGTACCTCCGGCCGCAGGGCCGGGCGGTGTCTGTGCTCCGCTCCATCCCGCCCCGACCGGGACACCCGGTCCCTCCGCGTCCCGCGGCCGGGCGGGGGCAGAGCCCCGGGCACGGGCACCGCGGCTCGTCCCTCTCAGCCACTGAAGAGAGATGGCCGCGCCA
>VXBA01004919.1:601453-690624 GCA_013399895.1 Serilophus lunatus
CGCTCCGCAGCGTGTGGGCGAGCAGGCAGCGGGCGGCCGCCGGGACAGCCGAGGGGACGCCGGGAGCGCAGCGGCAGGATGGAGGACGGCTTCTCCAGCTACAGCAGCCTCTACGACACCTCCTCGCTGCTCCAGTTCTGCAACGGTAAGGGCGGGGGCCGCCGCCGGCGAGCAGCGGGGTCCCGGAGCCCCGGCGGGGCGGAGGCGGAGGCCGGCGCGGGGAAGCCAGCGCCGGGAGCGGGCCTGGTCCGGGCTGCCCGNTCCCCCTCAGCCTCCCCCATTATACGGCGGGAAACCTGCCAGCCCTCGGGGCGCCTCTGCGAGGAACTTCTGCACCTCCTTCTCGGGAATATGCGGAGATACGTGTGCGTGTGTCTGTTCGAGATTGTGTGTGTGCATCTGCCTCAGGGGCAGAGCTGGGAGACCAGGCGATCCCCCACCGCTGCGTGTCTCCGCTGCCTACGTACACACACATGTATACACGTATATATATATTTCTATACATGTATTTCTGTACATCTGTAGGATGGAGCTGTCCGTGACCCTGAGGGGCTCAGTGGGACGCCGCGTGTCCTTCAGCCCCTGCCCGCTCCCAGAGCCCGCCCGGCCGCTCTCTGCACCCGCGAAGGGCGGTGTTGAGGGGTGAGGTGCCCGTGTGGAGTTACAGGAGTTGGCCCCGCAGCCACTGATTTTATTTTCTGCTAGTTTTTGAAGGTAGCAAGGTTTGTTGGGGTGGTGGCGTCACCTGGGTGGCAGCGTGACAGGGGAGCTGCTGGGCTGCAGTGACGGGTCGTACAAAAGGAAGGAGGTGAGGAAGTGCAAGTATCCTCATAGGAGGTATTGGAGTTTGGCCTGCGTAGTATTTGGGATTATTCGACTAGCTGGTGTTTGCTGTTATTTGGGGGGAAATAAATCAGGTATCATGAATGCAACAGAGAGTTCCTTATGGCAAACTGAAATCTCAAAATATCTTATTTTGATATGAGTTATTGCTTTCTAGCAGCATTCAGAATCTCATATCTCATTGAAAATTGATTTGTGGATCTTATTCCTCCACATTTTAGCGATGGTCTGGCTTTCCACTGCTGTCTGAACAGCTGGAGTCAGGTTCATATTAAATAACTTCATGACAGCAACTGCATCAGACATAGCTGCCTCTTCTCTTGGAAGAGATGAAGATGGTAAATTTTACATGATTTTCTTGGTGGTGTGGTGCCAGAAAGGGATAGGTTTGCACAAAACTCTGGTACTTGTGAACCTTGAGAATGTGGGAGCAGTTTTTCAGGGCATGATGAGTGGTGTGTGGGGGCTGTGCATTGTGCAGTGGCACTGCTTTTGGAGCTCTTCAGGAGAGAAAACTGTGACTGTGTACGGGGGTTGTACTCTAAGAGCAGATGCCTGTTTTGCCTAAAGTTAATAAATATTTCATTGTAAGTATTTTTGAGAAGAAAACATGCAGCAATGTATTTCAAAGTTGATACTGTAACCCATTTATGAGCCAGCTGCCTTCCAGCCAAAATCCCTTTGCTTTTACAGTGATTGTGATAGTAGCATGCATGTGGGAGCAGGAGTAGCAGCACTTTGTGAATAGTTTGAAAAAGCTTATTCCTGAGCACTGCCCCTCATGTTAATTTAGTAACCATGAGCACCTATTGTACTTGATGGAAATAAGCCATATGTATTTATGCTGTACATAGGCTTTTAAATTTTAGTTATTATGTTCTAGAATGTGTTTCTGATGAAATTGCTTGGTTAGCTGTCATCTCACTGTAAATAGTGAGCTCTGGGGGAAGTGGTAAACTTATATTATTCTGTGTTTATAAAAAGAAGTGTTTGAATTCAGAAGCCTTTCCTTTTATGAGTTAGCCTTCACTGAGACTATATTAAATGAGATGAGGAATTAAAGATAATCAGGCCTTTGAGTACAGCCTTGAGGTGATCAGGTATTCTACACATGACGCAGGAGGAAGAAAATACAGATAGAGGATGGGAGTGAGGGTTCTGAGGTTGAAAAGAGGTAAAGAGAATGGGTTTACAGGGTGGTGGAGAGCTCTAGCAAATATAATGGGTAGTATAAAAGATGATGTAGATTTTGGGAGTGGGGCAGCATTAAGAAGAACCAAATGAAGCAAGCAAGTGGCAGAGATATGAAAGACAATATGACCTTAGTATATAGTAGAGTGAAGTACAGAAATGGCTGGTAAGCACTCCAAGTGGTCGTGGTTGTATGCTGTCAAGTCTTCTGTTCTAGACAGGATTAATTTTAGTTTTACGAGGAAAGACGTGATGGAGTTTTCTGATGCTCTCCAACAGAAGAAATGATGAAGAGGCTGCCTTTACATCCATTCTGTTCTGAAAGATTATGGTACAAAGGCTGTGCTCCTGTAAAAATAGCTGGGGCTCACCTGTGGGGTAGCAACTGAGGTCCAGCCTGGGCCAAAGATGGCTGCAGCCTCTCCCACTTCTCAATCCATTCTCCTCATTTGGAGTGGGTGGGAGCCTGAGAAGAGATGGAAAGGAAGCA
Organism: Serilophus lunatus; assembly: GCA_013399895.1. Lineage (NCBI taxonomy): Eukaryota > Metazoa > Chordata > Aves > Passeriformes > Eurylaimidae > Serilophus > Serilophus lunatus. Next base: position 603,978 of record VXBA01004919.1, read on the forward strand.
GTGGTGGGCAGGAGCTTGTGATGGCAATGAGGGAGCAGGATCTTGGCTGGTAGGGCACCTGCTCAAGGAGGAAAGAAACAATATGAGAGCAATATGCTCCAAGACTCCCTTTCTTTCTAGAAAGGGCCCTGGGTTCAGGAGGAGAATTTGGATCTTCACTCCCCTGCAGGTGTAGTTTACATGAGTGTTTAGTAGCCTATTTTTATGGCTTGCAATGTGTGAAAAGTACAGTAAGTGGAGAAGGAAGGGAGAGAAGAAATAGGTGAGGAAAATACATTAGTTTTGAGCTGCATGTCTAAAATCTAGGGCAGATATTTAGCACAGCTAGTTCAAAGACACCTAGTTTCTTCAAACTCTGTTTTACAGAACAGTAGAGGTAAGGTTGGCATTTGAGAAACATTATGTTAATGAACATAAGTGTCAGTCTGAGGTAACATCAAAGCATGAAATACAAACTTCCTATGTGATTTTAGGGAAGTTATTTCATTCTTGATATCTGAGTTTTCTTAGTTATAAACTCAGCGGAAAGTACATGCCTACTTTGGAGGAGTTTATCATATTTATTGATTTGTTTGGTATCTCCCCTCTTGACTTTCAAAGGACAGTCTTCATATGCACAAAATATTTTGCTAGTTGCTGTGCCTGTTCTGTTCGTTTGTTTATTTTTAAGACACTAAAATAACTCCTTTTAATGCCCAAGGACAGTTCTCAAATTAATCTCACTTTATAGGTAATGAAGAACACTGTTTGCTTATTTTGCATGTTGTAAAGTAAAGCTTAGATGATGTTAACTGTGCCTGGCTATAGATATCTATCTTCCTTGAGACTGAAGTAACTTTTAGGTAGAAAGCCATTATGTTTATCTACAGTCAATCATGTGTCATTTAAGCTGAGGTTAAAAGTGGTAAGATGCCTTCACCACAGTAATTGCTGTGGGCAGGATTATTGGGTATGTGAAATGCAAAGGATGAAATCTGGGATTCCTGCAAAATGCCTCTATAGACTTAGAGATTTAAGTGAGAATTTATCCTTGAGTCATTTGGCACTTGTAGCATATTTTTGGTGTCCTTCATGTGGCTGATGGGAAAATCATAGCTGTCAAATGGCCATTTCTGCAACCACAGATGCCTTGTTTGACAGAAACTTCAAGTTTAGAGTATCTGGGTAAAGCAGTAAAAAAAAAAGAGTGAAACCAATGATATCTTAATGAAATTGATTTATTTGGCAAGGAATTCTGTAATATTAATTACAGTTCTTATTAACAAATTACCAGCAACTGTAATTGTTGGTAGAAAAACTTAGAGTTTGAAAAAATTTTAAAATTATGTGGACTATATTATAATTTATTTCAAAAAAAGAGCAGAATAATTAAAGATAACTTTTAAAAACTGCTGGTTCCTTTTTGCTCTCACCCCCTAAAATCACTTAGTTATATTATTAAGATTTTTGACAGGAAATAATTTTGATAACTGTCAGGGATTCTTCCTTTTAAGTCACAAAAAGTAAATTTTGTGGTGCAATTTTTATCAGTTTATATCCAGTTAGAATCTTCTGCTTCTGTCATTATCCACCATTCCCAAAAATAAATGGAATGTATGTGCCTCTTCTCTCCAACTCCTGTGTCTACGAGCGGAGCGATGCCCTGTCAGTGAGGAAGTGAACGCCACAAACAGGAAATCTGTATGGACAGTATCATTGTGCTGGTTGTCTCTTCTTCCCCACTTGACTCTCACACTTCCTAACCTTCTGAAATGCAGCCAGTTACCCTCTTCCTCCAGCTGGACCAGAATCCCACAATACAGAATGGGTTAGGGAACAATGGTAAGTTGAGCCTTGTGGCTTTCAGGTCAGTAGTTCAGATCTGTCAAGGGCTGGGAGAGACTGTAATTTTTTTTTTTTCTGTTATCACTTCCTAGGAATAATGCAAAGCAAAATTGGATTTAATTTGGTTCTCACTGGGCATATTCATGCACTGTGTGTATGAAAGGTGTTGCAAGCATGTTAAAGATGTTGCAAAAATGTTAATAGCGTTACTCATGTTGTTTTTCTCAGAAGTTCACAAAAACAGTCAGACAGACAAACCAAGCTTTCTCATGTTTCATCTCTAGACCTGTTCTTTCCAGGACAGCAGCATGTTTTGAATTCAGGAGTGGAGGAGATACCCTGCTTGAAGCTTCTATCAGTTTTGTAGGACAGAAGATTATAACCCAGCATTGCTTGGGACAGCATTTTCTTAATTTTTCTTTCAATGAGTTTTGTTCTGGTTCTTACAGCTGAACTCTAAATATAATGTTGAATTGGACTCCACATTAAGTGTCAGTTTTATGCATTTTGAAGCTATATGGACTATACGTTGGTTCTAGAATGTTTTTCCTTCTGTCTGGAGTAAAGGGGAGGAGTGACATACAGAAGATGTTTTTATTTTGTTTTATGTGCAGTAATTGAGTGCAGAATAAATGAGTATGTTGTGAATTAAAAATAACTTGGTATAATGGACTCTTACACAATATATATTGTTAGGCTATTAAAGCTCAAACTATTATTACTAGTAAGACACTATATAAGTAAACTGAATTTGTTGCCCTTTAATTAGCTATTTATTTCCAAATCATGAATTATTAACACTTGTTTTAGTCATGAGTGGCATTAATTACAGTTACTGTAATTTAATTTTTTCCCTTTTTTTTCTTTTTCCTTTTTTTTTAACTAAGCTTCTAAAAACAAAGGAAAATGTAAACCAGTCATGAGAGAATCCTTCGGTGATAGTCAAACCTCAACAGAATCTGTGTCAGTGTGAGCAGGATAGAGAGAAACTACAACTATCAAGTATTTTATCATGAATAAAACAACATACAGAATTGCAAATTAAAGCATTGGGCTCTCAGCAGAAAAACATGCTTTATCTGATCTTCAAGGAGTTTTTTAAAAATTTAATAGTATTTTACAGAGCTGCTAAAATATGTGTTTTAAGTTCTAATTAAGAATAGCAAAACTCAAGATTCTTTTATTGAAGCTTAAACCGTGTGCAAACAATTCAAATAAGGATTAAAATTATATTAAAAGTACATTATTAGAAAGTGAATATGTGAGGAGGCAGTGAGGGAGTACCAGTCAGTGACATACATTTTAATAGATTTTATCCTGACTTCCCTCCTGCTTCTCCTTTCCTCAGAAATTTAAGATGAAGATTTTAAGGTTGATGCTGTGGTTCCTTTGTTAAGAGAAATTTTGCAAAGCTGTAGTGAAGAACCTGTCTTTTGATCACTAAAATCTCGAGGATGATGTGAGAGAATAAGTAGGAAGGTTACATGAAACAGTATAATGACTACCTTTTTGTTGGTTGCTTGCTGTTTGCAATGACACTAATTGGGCAACCATAAGGAATTATGAAAGCTTAGAGGGAGTGCAGAAGGAGCTATGGATGCTGCTCTTCTTCCATGAAACACAATTTAAAATGTTCATTCATTACATAATTAAAATGTGGAAGTAGCTCCCTGAGGTTTTTTAAGGAGATGGGGTGGGGATAATGATATGTTAACATGATTTCACTAAATTAATTCTTTGAAAAGTAATTAAGTGAGATTGTCCACACTCCATTACTTCCAAAGGGTAAAATCTAACATGGTCCATCATATTCTTGTCTTGCTTTAAAATTACTGATTATTGAATAAATATAATATATTCATTTGAAAATTAGTATTGGAGATATCTAGCACTGCTTTTAGGTATCGTGGAATGTAAAAACTAATCACATTTTTGGATTTAAAATCTGAAGTAAACATCTCATTGTGATAAAAGCAGTGTGCTTTTCTTAACAGCATAGGCCCTGTATTTGACTGGAAACTTCTGTAAGATTCCTGCAAACAGGAAAGCAGGAATGTTTTCTGGTTTTAACTGTAACTTCTAAAATCTGTTGTAGGCCAATATATGAAATTATATGCGAACGGAAGCCTAAGTTAAACTTTGAAATGGGAGGTTCCTGGGACACAGAATAGATGAGCATATTTCAATATGTAAATAGAGAAACAATCTTTGTTTCAAGGTAGTAAAGGCAAATATTTTTAAATGAAGACTTTGTAAAGAACCTTGTATTTCATGAAAATTAGATATTTCTATTTCTTACAACTGTGTTGAAAAACACAACAAACTGAAACAGCCTTTGACACTTCCCACAGCTCCTGTACACCCAAGTGGGGATGACTGGGCAGTGGTGTCCAGAATTTCCTTGAGGCTATTGAAGGTTCTTGTACCCTGAAGTCAGTAGCATTAGAAGCAGCTCTCATTTTATTTTTCCCCCTTGAAGGAAAAACCGCCCTGAAACGCGAGAGAGATGCTCACAGACAATCACTTCCATATCTATTTTGTTTCCTAAAACCAGTTACCACTTTGTTGCTTCCTTTTCCCCTTCCCTCACCAGCATTTCACAAGCTGTTTTTTTCTAGTCACCTGTTGCTGACTAGAAAGCATCCTTCCACCTCCCGCATGGAAATACTGCTTTAAAGAGCTTGCAGGATCTGGCAGATGGGTCCTTCTCCAGTACGTGTTACATGACATGGTGCTACCACTCAGTGTCCAATGGATGGCACGTGCTGCAGTGATGCTGGAGGATGGTTTCTTGGATGTGGGAGAGGTCTGTGGCTACGTGGGTGGTCTGGCAAGGCTGGCTGGGCTGCAGGGGGCAAGGAGGTCTTTATCTAAACTGATAAAAACCTCACAGGCATTAGCATATCCTGCTCAGCCCAGTCTTTATTCAAACCGGTGTCTTCACTGCTGTCTTTTTAGTTTACAACTTCCAAATATAGGCCAAAATTATAGGGCAGTGACAGCCAGGATTATGCTCAAATGATCTGAAAAATCAGGCCATCTTTTCTAGGTTCTTAACCTAAAAATTGAATTTTGCGTTAAAATTTAAAGTTGAATTTAAAAAGTTTTTGTCCATGGATTATTGGAGGCAGAGTTATAAAGCACATTTAATCTATCTCAGTGTAACACGGTAAACAATTACTGATATGATTTCGGGTCAGAGACAAACTCCAGATGCTGTGCAGCTGATAGGAGTTTGGCCGTGGACTTCAGTGGGACTGCAGTTTCAAGCTCTGGAAACACTCATGGCAAAATCCAGTTGAGTCTAAGAAAATGAGGATTCTTAGAAATTTTTGTTCTCGTAGTAAAAAATACACACTGCTGTAATTTAGTGGACTGTATAATGCCATGCACAGGGGCAGGTGTGAGGATAGATTTTTCCCCTTTATACTGGACAGCACGTATGTGTGAGAGAAATCCCTGTGGCAGCTGTATTTCAGTTTGGAAATAAGTGATTTCCTCTGTGTTCAGAAGTTTTAATGAACTAATTAGGCATCCTTTGGAACTAAATATTTTATACATACAATTTTTAAGTTAAGCATTTATATATTTTGCAAGGCTTGAGGCCTTTCTCTGTTGAAGTGAGAAAAGATCCATTATTACAGTTTGGGGGTTTGATGTGTGGTCTGACAGATGTGTGGGCATTGATCATGTTCAGAATTGAAAGTTAAAAACTCTGGACTTCTTTTGAGCAAGGTTTAATGGATCAGGCAGAATTAAAATCGGGGCTTTACATTTACAACAGTTCTGCTTTACTGAGAGATCTAAGCCCAGTCATTTTTAAGGCAGGGGAGGAGAAGGAATATGGGTGTAGCAGTTTGCCTGTTCTTTTTATTATTTAATAGTTTGGTGTTTCTACCTCTATTTTTAAAGGTGAATAAACAGGATAAAAATAGTAAATGTTTTGGGTATGAGATTCCCTCCCCATTATTATTGATTATTGTATGGTGGATTTTGCTTAGACTGTTTTTGTTGCATTGGACAATCTGTTTATTTGTTATCTGTACAAGTCTGAAAAAAAAATAGTTCTGACTATCACACCAGTGTCTTTTGGAACAAATTTGTAGCTGCATTAAATACTTAGTTATTTGAATCCAGTGTGCTTTTATCACTTGGATGTTTGGTTTTGGGTTTTGGAAAGGGTTAAGAAACTGAGTTGTGGGATTAAATGTTCAGCTATGGAATTGAAAAATATTTGCTGTTGTGTTAAGTGAATACTTTATAACTAAAATTCATGAAAGCTGGAAAATACATTTGTTGATATGGTCTCCTGAGAGCAATATATTTGTATCTATTCACTCCTTTTTTTTTTGTAGTACATGGTTATGAGGCATTAAGGTGAAGCTTTACAGCAGTGAACAGAGTAGTGTGGTTTATTCCAGCATTGTCTCATGTGTAAGTTATTTGAGAGATTCCATTCTGTAGCTGTCATTCCTAGGTAAGATCCTCTTGCTGGGATTGTAGCTTCTTCTCTGAAGACACATCCCTGGGTGATTGGTATGCTTATTTCTAAATTTTGTTTAAATAGACAGAGTCTATACCAAGACAAACCTACCACGCCCCACCCTCCCGCAGGGCAAAGCTGAATTGAAAGAATCCTTTCTCCTTTTATCTGCCCTTGTAATATAAAATTTATCTTGTTTCTCATGCATACTGATGTAATAAAATCATTCTACTAACTTTGAAGATGAGTAACAGGATGTGATAATGTTTCAACTGTTTCAATTAAGTGAAAAAATACAAAGTAACATAGATGAGGAGACCGACCAAGGGGCATTAAAGATGGCAGGCTCAGTCCTTCAGATGTTACGTGGTAAGAGGGTGTATAGGGTTGCTTAGGAGTCCAGGTTAATAAAGCGGAGAGCTGTGGGAGCTGGAAAGGTGATAGTGTAAAATTCAGGAGACTGAGGTTAAGTGGATTCTGGTCCTGGGAGCAAACCTGTTGCCCTCACCCCACTGTCCATTCCCACTTCAATCTCAGGCAAATAAGGTGATGTACATCTTGGGCTGATAAGCCATCCTGCCCTTGAGCAACTGCCTGGGAGGAAGGTCTTGCTTCCCCTTCCCTCACTTGCTGTCTGTGGTTTTAGCCACTTGACAGACTAAATTATCAGAGTTAGTTTAACACCCTAACCTAACGGGAGAAAAAACTCCAAAAACCAATGCGCAGTATCTGTGTGTAGTGCTTTGGTTTTGGTTTTGCTGGGTTCAACTTCTACCAAGTTGGAGAATTAAATCAGCTTCCAGAGGCAGCAGAAGATGAATTGGAGGAGGAGGATGCTGCAGGCAGACCGAGGGTTTCTAGAATGGCCATTGTGTCTTGTGGAACTGGACCCTTGCTTTTGTCACTGCAGCTGCTTGTGGCACCATGTGCTGCACAGCATCAATAAATTAATCCAAGTTAGAAGAGTTGCCCATCTGTTATGTATTGTAGCAGGTAGAAGGGATCCTTTCTTTTCTGTGTAGTGCCAGCCACAGCAGTGGTGGGCAAACTTTTAAAACCGTGTGCAGGGCAATACAAGGGAGAGACAGGCAGCTGCTAGAAGACTAACAGGGAGGGAAGGTACTTTTTGATTGCTACAAATATGATTGAAAATTGAATTAAAGGTTTCATAGAGATGGGAAATTACCTATGGATCATAAATTTAATTTCCATTTCAGTTACTCATTTTGAGCAGAGTGGACTCACATAAATTTTTTACCATTGAGATTCCTGCCTTTCTTTAGTGAATGTTTAGCTTCCATAGTTGCTTTTCATGTGTGTCTGTATGTTTTGCTGTTTCCTTTCCTCCCTGGAAGCTATGAATCTCAATCTTTTTTGTAATTCTTCCTATGTACTTTGCAGAATATGATATCCCATTCGATTAAAAAAAAATCATAGCCCCAGGCACACAGGTGTACTCAATTTTTTTTTACATAGAAATTTTAATTAGTAATCGAATATAACCTACCTTTTTTCTTGCACTTCAGAAATTTGTACCTATGCACTTTTTAGATTTTCCTCTCGTTCTTTTGAGAGAGAAGTTAAATTTCTATCAAAAGAACAATGATCTCATCTTTCTTACGTTGCCCTTGTTGAGAACATACTGGTTTAAGAGCCATGTTGATCAGATTATTCTGCAACTTTTCAGGAAAAGGCATACCCTAAACCCAGAATTAAACAGAAACAAACATTATAAGTGTGCTGCTACTGCTCTGTTCTCAGAATCAAATCTGACTGAATGCAGGTGAGCCACTTCTTTTAATTACAATTTGTTTGTTGCAAGGGGAAGAGGAAGATCCCCAAGATCTCTGTGCATTGAGGAATTCAAACACAGGTACTCCTGCAGGAGTTAGTAGTCACCTTCAGTGGTCCCATGTAGGAAGGCCTGGAAAAAAACCTTTGGCCTTGAAATAGTTACATGTCTTGTTTGTTTACTCTTCTTTGCTTCCAAAAAAAGATGAAATGAGCCTAAAGCAGCTCCAGTGATTCCTGCAAGGCTCTCTAGGATTTTGCAAAGCCCAGAAAACTTCTGGTCGATGCTGGGTTATTAACCTTGACAGTTGTGACTCAGAAGGTTATGAGAGATTTGTGTGCATATTGTTCCAGGAGGAGGCAACTTCAGGGCTTTTCCTCCTTTCTAGTTTTTATTTTTGATTTTTTTAATTTAAAAAAATGTTTAGCCTCAGGGAGCCCTCTAAATCGAAGCCTTTTACTGCCTCCTGAATTTGGCAGTTGCTTCTCTTGGTTTAGGTCTCTAGGCATGTGTGCTGTGAAGCTTTGAAGTAGCTGTTGCCTGGCTGAAGCCTCTCTGGGGGCAAGGAGAAGGATAATAAAGTTCGTGCTTTTGACAGATTCTTTCTTCCCATCATGCAGATATTTTGACACAAGTAAAACAGCTGAGTTTTAGTAAAGACCCTGAAATTACAGGATTGCTAAGACTGCCTTTTTTGTGGTTTGATTTTAATTTGGAACAATTGCTAAGATCACTGGTGTGGAAAGCCACATTTATTCTGTCAGTATTTTAATATCTGGCATTAGAAACTGGCTAATCCATTTAAGAAGTGGAACAAGAGATTCAAAGAGGGAGATGTTGCAGCCCAGTTGTCTTAGATGATGCCCAATGGGCCACTGACGAGTACCAGAAGTGACAAGGAAAGATATTCTTACGGGAAAAAAAAATCCACAAGTTTCTGGATCTTTGTAATTCTGGTTCTACAAAGTGTCTGCCAGTCCCACGCTCAGCCAGCAAACAGTTGCAAGGTCCGTGGCATCTGTATCCTAAACAGAAAGCACCTTCACCTTTCCTAGCAAGGCTCTTCAGATGCTATCTCAGCACTGCTCATGTACTTCCTCCAAGATGAAATAAATACAGGCCACCTTTTCCTGTCTATTCCTGACTTTTTTCCAGTCTAGCTTCCTTAAAATAAGTGTCTTGCTGGAGTGGATTGGAAGTAGGACGAATACATCAGGGAGATAAAAAACTATTTCAAACATCTTGATTGTGCCAGGGTCTTCCTGTTTGGGTGTTCCAGCTGTGCCATAGAGCACGTCTCGCACTACACTGGTTTGTATTAACCAAGTTTACTAGATGTAGTAATGGCTAAAATATATAAGTGATTTTAAAACAGTTGGTATTATGCAGCCATTGCTTAGTTTACCAGGCTGTCTGGGTTCATCTGCTGCAGGCTGTGCTGGGGATGCTTTATCTTTACTGCAAATATATTAGTAAGGGCTTTTTTAGTAGATACCTCATTTATCTTAAAAAATAGTGTAAATGATCTGGTTTTACCTTCCGTTTTTGTCGTACCTTTTGTTTTGCTGCATAGATAGTTATACCTGTATAAAAGTTTAAAGTCATTTTGTGCTCAAACAGTGATTCTGTGACTCTTCTGACAAGTCAGCAACTTGCAGGGTTGTGAAATCTTTCCTCTTTTTTCCAGTTATGACTGGAAAAAACTGACATGTTGTTGCTCTTATGAGTCCCTGTTACCTGTCCTTTAGCAAGCTGAGGTTGGGAGCTGCATACCAAATGTCAGTTATTGTATGATGCGATCTGTATGAGCAGAATTCCCATTTCCGCAGCTCTGAGAGTGGAAACATGAAGCTGTTAAATAAGCTCAGTCCCTCAAGGTTCCTTCCAAGGTGACCTGTGTAGAGTGCAGTGAAGTCCAGGATTCTTCTGACCTTTGTAGGTTCAAACCTTGGGAAAGAAACGAGCATTGTTAAAGTGATGACATCTTTCAGATGATAAAAGTAGCAGCTTGAAAAAAAAAAAGCTTTTGACACTTTTGACAGGCTTGGACATGATAATTAGATAGTATAAAGAAGGTGTGGGTTGACAAGGCATTAGATATGAATGATATGCAGGTTCGTATCCATTTTTCTTTAAGCAATGTTGAGCTGAAGATGAAGGCCTCTGAACAGTTGTGCAAAGCAGAGGTTTTGAAGTGGAAGTGGATTGTATCCATTTGAAATAATCCAAGAGAAACTGGAGAAAGCCGGTGGCACTTTCATCTTTATTTCTGGATAATTCCTATACCTCAATAAGAAGTTCTAACACAGGATATTATGGGTATAATCTTAGACCTGTGTGCATTAGCTTCCAGTTACATTTTCCAGTTAATTTGGCAGGATATTGTCAGCAGGTCATGTGGCGGAATTGGGTTTGGGTCGTGGCAACTGCCCCCTCTCCTGCTGCCGTGTTTCTGGCTGCATGCATTGGGTTCTGAGCATGTTCTGTGTGCTGTGCCATCTGGGAGCCTGATTCCACACTTTACACCTGCCCAGTAGATTCCAGCTCCTTCCCACAATAAATATGGATTCACTCCTACCTGCTGAAGCCCCTGAGCTGCCAGCCTGGCACAGCTGCCAGCCTGGCACAGCTGCCAGCTCTCTGCAGTGCCTTCTGGTGGGAGGCACTTGCCCCATTCCCTGTGGCCACAACTCCTGAATGCAGCTCACAGGGGTGAAGTTATCGCTGTGTGTACTGCCTAGAGGTATAGAACAATCTCTCCCATGAAGTTGATGGCGGCATGGGCCGCCTGTGTTGTAGGGAGTTGTCCATGGGCAGTTGAGAGTCAGTTGTGAGGGGCCTGGTCCTTGTGCCAGTTTTTAGATACTGTTTTCTCTGCAAGTTTTTAGCCCCATTTCGATTTTTCAAGAGAAGGTCAGGCTGAGTTCTTTAGAACTCAGCTCTGTTGTGAAGACCCTTTTTCCACCACACCACCACCCTGTCCTGTTTGCCAGGCTGCAAGTCTTTCAGAAATCAGATGTGAGCTGTCAAAATAGCAGGTGTTCTGCTGAGCGTGCTGTAGTCTCCCATAGCACTGGTATTAATCAGGCTTCATGTACAGGTCTCAGCAGCACAATGGAATGTCCTCCAGCCTTTGCCATGCCTGACTGTGTAGACTTTAACCCTACAGAACAGCTGAGGTGACCCTGACTGAGGGCTGCAGAGGTAGGGCAGAGTAGATTTTACTGATTTTGGTGGTAATGGAGGTAGGGGACACCTTCCACTAGATCAGGTTTCTCAAATCCCCCTCCAACCTGACCTTGAACATTTCTAGTTGTTGGGAGTCTGCAGCTTCTCTGAGCAACCTGTTCCAGTGTCTCACCAGACACTGAGCAGGTTGAAGAGCAGAAGCTTCCTGCACCATGAGAGCAGAGTCTCTTGCAGAGTTAGTGAGGAAATGCAGATTTCTTGGGACTTGCCTTTACTCTGCTGTAGGCAGTTGTCCATGAAACAAAATGATAGGGGTTTTATCCTCTGGTACAGATCCATGGATACTAATGCACTCTCCTTGCTGTGATTTTTTTCTGTGGATGATGCAGCAAGCAGATAGAAAGTTCTAATACCTCTGGAAAAATTAGAAAAATTATTAAGCTTTCCTTTTTAAGATCTGGGAAGTTAGAAAATGTTAGAACTATAGCTGCATAATGAAGCTTAAAACAAAAATTGTTTTATTCATGTGGTATAAGACTTTTAATTACTGCATCATTCCCTGTAATTTTCATAGGAATTGTTCCTCATTCATTTCAGAAGACAGACTTTCCTGGAGTCAAATAAATCCAATAAATATATATTATGTACATTTGAAATGCAGTAACTATAAAACCAGTAAAGTTCAAAAGCCTCTCTTTTTTTGTGCAAGGGAAGCTAGAAGGGCATTGGACTACTTTGTAATGCAGTAAAAAAAAAAAAAAAGGTATTTTTCTGTGAATTTTTCTCTTTTAATGAATAGGGAAGCAGGAGCTATCATATCCTGTGAATGACAGCTCAAAATATGTCTTTCAGTTAAATATTTGGGTTTGAGGTTATTCTTGTGTAATTTGGGGGGGGGGGGGGGTTGTTTGCTTTTTTATTTTTTTTTCTTAAATTTGATAGTGTACTTATGAAACTGCCTGGTTTCCAGCTAAGAGGGGAACGAAGGGGAGGTGTGGATAGGCTTGTTTGAGTGTGTGGCCCCTTTGCCTTAGTGGCACCGCTTGCTTGTTGGTTTGAGTGTTACTGGTGATGCCTGATCAACCAGATGGTTTTTCCTTTCTCTTCAAATTGCAAATACCAAATGCTTGCTTTTGGTGAAGAATCAACATTTGGAAACTGTTACAAATAAGACCATTGAGGGTGAGGGTTAGGTCAATGGCCCAGAGCAGCTGCAGCTCTGGGGGCCAGACTTCTCTGCCATGGAAAAAACCTGATTTCTGGGGTGTTTCCTATATGATCGTGTTAAATTTGGGGAATATGACCATCTGGTCTGTGTATCTTACCATGAGATTGTTTATTATGTCTTTGTCTTTTATGTAACCAAGTATTTTTGTGATGAAGCTTTACTGTACTGGGCTTTGGTCTTGACTGTATTTTGAAAAAGGCATCTTTTGCTGCTGCGTCTGACTTACAGAAGTGATGTATTGTGAGCAGAGGATTGTTTTCGGATCTATCTTTTCAGTGCAGTTGGGAGAAATGTTTTCCAATCAGTTTCAGGCTTTTTCTATCTCTTCTAAATCTAGTGATTTTCAAGCTCAGGGTGGTGCTCGGCTTACTGCCTGTGGCAATCACTGCTCTGTGCTGTGTTGAGGAAGTTTGCTGTTACATGGATGCTGTTCTGGGCAAATCTTATCACTGCAACAATCTTTACATACTTGTCGACCACTAATCTGTGTTCAGGACTGCTTTTAAAAATGTACCTACTTAAATTGTAAATAAAGATTATACTGTTAAACTGTGCCTTTAAAATATTAATTTAGTGCAAGTGGTTACACTTGCCCTACCTTGTGTCTATACTCTTGGATACCAAAGTCTGAATTACGCAAGAGCCACCCACATTCAGAGCTAAGAAAGCACAAGAGAACTTTTGCCCTAAGGCTGAATGGTCATATTAGCCTTAAAGGTTTGTCTTTGCTGATAGGCCACACCTTATCAGGAAGGTTGAAGCTCAGATGCCAGTAATCACAGGGCTACAAGAGCCTTATCAGCCAGGCTTTCTGCAGGGTTTGTTCACAAGGGTCCTTCAGCATGGTGCTGTTGGGAGATGGCTTTTGGAAAAGGATTTGCTCTGCACAGCCTTCACCCATCTAATCTCTGGGTGAAAACTCATACAGGAGAAGTACTGACTGACGCCAGAAGGAAAGCAGCCCTAGGAAGTCCTTGAGGGAGAGGAACAGTCATGAGCCAGGCAATGCTTGGACCTTGGCCTGGGGCTTGTTCCCAGCCAAGGGCAGACCAGACATCTGCTGGCTCTCCCCCTTTTACTGAGGGCTCTCTGCAGCCTTGGAGAGATATAATACTGCATTACTTGATCAAAGCATATTTCTAAACTTTCTTCACCCACCATGAAAGCTATAGAATAGTTCATCTGTCTCCTCCTCCAGAAAGGCCTGAATTTCTTTTAAAAAGAGGCAACATACAAGTTGTGGCATTGCCAAATACTGCAGAGGATGGGGCAGGCCTTGGAGTGCAACTTGTTTGCTCTCACAGAGTGGCAGGACCACACTTGCACAGAGTGCTGGGAATGGCATCACAGCTGGGTGAAATTTGTGACAATATAGGCACCTTATTGTGGTAAAAATAGAATATGATCTCATACTAGGGAACCCCTTTAAAAAAGAATGGAAATTGTCTTCAATTAGAGGAGTTGCATTTTAAACCAAATATTTTTTTCAGATTATGTGTGTTTCCCTGTCTCCTGAAATAAACCTGAAATCATTTATTGCAAATATGAAATCAAATCAAATATGAAATCATTGATTGCAAATAAAGGGACTTTTCTTCTCCTGAACAGCCTTAAACCAGTCGTCTTCCTGGTTTATGATCAGGACATCTAACAGTCTTTCAAATGTGGTATCTCTGAGTTTGAATCCTTGGCAAGGGCAATTAATTCTTTCTACATTAATGTGAGTAAAGATTTTTTGCTGGAGAGTATGAATATGTGATCAGAAGATTTTACAATATAAAATTATATTGCTTTTAGTTATATTACTGCATTCTGTCAGAATTAAATGAAGACTTAGCCCTAATTGAAGATGAAGATGGACAGGATGGGAAAAATTCCAGTGTGTTGTGGGCATTCTGTATGCTTTTTTACCTCTCTCATGCAATCAAGGCTGTCACTAATTAATTTAAGTACTTCTCACAAGCATTGGCATAACCAATGAAAAAGCCTGTACATGACTGTGGGAGAGAGTACTGAACAAGAGAGGTTTTAAAAGAAGGCTTAAAATAGTTTTCCAAATTTGAAATAATTTTTTCCTTTAAATATTTAGATTGTGATTTGTCTTTGTGACAACCTGTAATGAAGTCCAATGTTACACTGTATTAATTTCAGAAACTAAATATTCATGAGGTAAAAAGTTCTGAAAAGTTCCACTGCTGGAAGTGAAACCATTTGCTGAGAGCAAGTAACCAAACTGCAAAAGTGATAAATCTGTTGTAGACATCAGTGGCCCCTTCTGCAGGTGTAGGAGGAATGTTTTGTTCTTTTTGTATCATGTCCCTTAGTTTGAGTCTACAGAAAACAATTAATAAAGCTGATAAGCTTTTAAGAAATACAAATGCAGAATATTTGGGAGTGGTTTTTATCTTATAAAGAAATGCCATTGGTTAGAGCTGAGATTTTCCAGTTCCTGTTTCTCAGAGGATACACTTATGAAATAAGAAAACACAAACTAATTCAGGTTTATAACTGTGGATTACTTGCTGTTGATGGGGTTTCAGTTTATTAAATCTTTTATTTCTTAAATTGAAAAGTGCTTTATTTCCTTATGTATTTCTGAAGTTTAATAGTGTTTTCAATTTGTTTTGAAAAACTATATACATACATGATTATATTTTTCATTAAAATACAGATTATAAAAAGATATAGGCAAAAAGGCAATGGTCCAAGTAAATCTGAGTATCAGTTTCTATTTTAATATTGAATATGGAAGTTAGAAAAGTGGCAAAATGTATGCTGACCTAAGTAGTTTCTTAAGTGTTTGTATAGTGCTGTCTCTAATGTAACATACAGGCTGCTTTTAACTGCAGATCAGCTACCGGCTGATATGTTTCTTGCTACTGTGAATTAACTTCTGTCTAGGAAAATAAGTACAAAACAGAAAAGAAAAAAAAAAGTTGTATTAGCAAAGAATAACAGCAACAGCTTTTAAATGGTGTTTTAAGTCAGTTTTTTTGCCTGTTGAATCTCTCCTGAGTGCAAATAAAATTAAATCTTTCTGCCTTTATGCATAAGGCATAGTAGAAGAATCGAAGGGAGGCATCCAGTCTTTTTAAAGGCAGTGAAAAAATATCAAACTAAGCACTATAATGTTTCCAGGAAAATGTTCTGTGTGAACTAATGTGTGGTGTTTATTTGCATGTAGATTAAAACAGACTTAGGATAAGCAAATCTTGCATCTAAGTTGGTTCTTTTTGTCTAATGGTGCTAAACAAAAGCTGAAGCCTTTTTTCCTTTCCTCATGTGATGAATTTGAATTCATTCCTTGCTAGTTCTTGCTGGATGACTTGGATGTTGAGCCATAGCTGGGAAGTGGAGATGAGTCGTTGTAGATGTTCTCCCGTGTTCTACAGTCTGTTTTTCTTACTCATAAGGGTGTGATACAGGCACATCTCAGCACATCACTGAGAACATAAATTGGTTAAAACACAGCCCAGTTATTCTGCCCTGATACCATAATTACCCTGCTAGTTCCTTTATTTAGAAGTTTGTGTTAGGCTGTACCTTCAGCTTTTTAACTCCAGGTAGATCTCATGGAGTCAATTTTTTTTCAACTTGCTATTCTATGCATTAATATTATGCTATGGAAGGTTGTCTTTAATCCCCTGGTTTCTGTTCACAGTGCTGGTGGTTTTTTAATTGTATGGGCTGAACCCAGTGTAATGTGGAGGAATGATAACTGCTGAAAACATTTTCTATTGATTTCTGTATTCAACAGAGCCAGCACAGTAGCTCTGAACTGTAAAGCATCTACATTGATAGACCTCTTTTGGGGAAAATTCCTCTTAATTTATTGATGTGTCAAAAATTTCTTCCATCTTCCACTTAAGCAGTATTGGGAAAGGTAGTTTTTAACTGGTTGATTTCCCAGAAGAATCTCACCCACCATCTGCTTGTGAAAAAATCAGTAAGCTGCTGGCTGTAAGGTTGACAGCTACAGGCAGGTCAAGGGCACTTGCTTATAATTTTGCTGCAGTGATTCCTGACTAATTCACCACAAGGAACTTTCTGAGCGTTTTCTGTTAAGATCGTTTTCTTCTCTCCCATTTTGTTAATGAATGCAGTGCATCCAGCTGTGAGGCTCTGAGTGATGATTGCTGTTATAGATTTATCCTTTCAAATTCTGCCTCTAAATTTAGGAAATTATATTCCCCATCTTTAAGTTTCTAGTGGTAAAACTGTAAAAGGACAAGTTATTTCTCAGTGTGTGTTGGGAAAGACAGTAACCAGATTTTATGAATGCTGACTACAATAGCTGTATTAGAGGAGGAGAAATGCTGTTCACAAAAATAACCATCTGTAGTCCATATTGATAGATGAACAAATATTTGTATGATTATTTTTTAATTAAAATGGTTTAGAAGTGGTGTGTTCTCACAAGATGATGCTCTACATTAGTGTTACTGTGGTTCCCAGTGCAGTCCAGAGTAGGGCATTAGGTGGATGTGTGGGTTAGAGTTGTTTTCTTCCCATTTCCTCCTACACATACATACCTTATGAGGACATGGAAAAACTAATCTGGTCTGTTCAGATTACTTAACATGAGATGTACCCGATTGTACCCAAGTAGGGCATCTCCTTGCTCTGCTAATCACTCTTATCTTAAGAACATGCATTAGAATATGGAACGAACTGAAAAGTTGTCCTGCCTGTTCAGAAATGGCATGTGTATATGATATATAAGCTTATAGGTAGGCATGGCATTGGGTTTAAAGGTTAGATGTGATTTCTTGTTCCTCATAATCAAAACTTTCCAGCCTAAAAAGCATATATGGTGCTTGCACTTCTATCCTATTATATATTCTTTTATAGCAAAACACAGTTAGAGGATTAGACGCTCAGTTGGCAACTAGTTTTGATTTCCAAAACTTCAGGTAAAGCAAAAATGTTTACAGTTTTATCTGTAGTTTAAAACTTCTATCTGTTTTTTTTTTCCCCTAACCACACAAAATAACAAGATTAAATAGGATAACATTATTTTGGGCTTTAAATCCACTTGCTTCTCACAGTGGAAAACTCTAATCTGGTCGTAGCAAGGTCTAGCAGACTATATACCAAAACTTTGATAAACTGTTGCCCATATGTGTTTTCATTGTCCTCAGAAGAAAAGCCTGGGGGCTGCTGCTGTGTTTCAGGTATGGTGCAATGTTTTGCATTAGAAAAGTGAACGGCTGAAAATGTTTAGTCTGTGAATTACTGTCGACACTAATCTTTTAAACAAAGGAGCTTGGCGTGGTGTTGTCAAAGGAAACTAAACCTGCTGTTTTATTTTCGCGTTGTTCTCTTGCATAGAGAGTCTTCTGGTCTGCAAATAACTCGCTGACATTATTCTACAAAAAATTGCTACAAGGACAATACTTGGTACTTTCCAGATCTTGCGTGGAAGCCTGGCAACAGCGTTGTGGCTGCATTCCCTTGTTTCTGTGCCACATTGAATCGCTTGTGTTCAATTTGCGAGAAGCTGGATGCCTGTCTCTCTTCCCCGTTCTCCTTTTTCTCTCTGTTGCTGTCAGTTCAGACTGTATCTATCAACTACCTTGTCTGTCTGACTTTTGTGCCCCAGACTCAAAGATGCATGAAATGAACCAAAGAGGGAGGGCAGGATTTTGAAGACATGGGAGATGCCTGCCACAGAGGGATGTTTTTCTGCACTCTTAGATTTTCAGGCTAAACATACGGCCTCGAGAGAGGTGAAGCAGAGAGGTCATTTGAAATTTAGTGGTAGTGTGACTCCCAGGGAGCTTGAAGGAAGTAGTTCAAGTATTTCGATTTCTTGCATGAGATCTCAGTGATGATGTGGATAGAAGAGGAAGTTGCCAAATGTGTGCTGAGTGACAAGTGGCACATCAAACAGTTTTGCATTTAGTGGAGTCCAAAAATCACAGGCCTTGATGAGTGGAAGGATGTTTCTGTAGATATGATAGCTTTAGTGTTCTTAACTGCGTGCTTGTATACTGGGTTAAATTCAGTCTATAGATCTCCCTATCTGAATTCATCTGTACGACTATGCCTTTTTTGTTTGCTTGTGTTTTAATAAATGCTATTTAATAGATACTATTGTTAAGTTTCTCTCCTTTGTTGGAATGGCTTTTTCAGCAGCTCCTGTGCTCTGCCATAGAGTTGGCTATGTGCTGGGGGTGAAGAATTCCTTTCTGTCCATGTTTGTTTCTGTCCTTTCTGTGCATGTTTCATAAGGCTCTAGTAGTGGCCCTGAAGTTTCATAGTGATTTCCAAGGAATGTAAATACTTTTATCAACTGATTTCAGGAGAAGTGCAGAACGTGATACACTTACCGTTATCTCTTGATGACGGAAAACATTTCTATCAGTTGAGCTCAATTCAGGCTTTCTGCACAATCTGTATCTTTATTGTAGAAGGAGAGCTTGATGCTGCCTTTTCATTACTATCCTTTGCCATGTTTTCCAGCATGTGGGTTACCTTCAGTTTTTGCCAAAGACCACCACTGGAATTTGCTGTCCTGCAGGGTATCTAAATACAGGGAAAACTCTGCAAAGACTTTGAGATGCTGCTTTTAAAGTGTATTATAAAAGTCTCTAGCAATCACAGCTGCAAACAGTTTTGGAAGCACTTTATGTACGATTTTATCCTGTTAATTGGCACTCCAAAGAGGCCATGTAGATTGAATAAACTCATATTTGTTTGCCAGTCTTTTGAGAATCAGTACCAAATGTTTCCACTGCATAGTCAGCTGCCATGGTCTGAGCTGGACAAGAGAGCCTCACAATGTCTGCATAATGCAAAGGTGGGATATGTTTAATGAAGTTATTCTGGTGGGGAAATGTCAAGTCTATTTTAGTCATTTCCTACATCATTAATGTACAGTTCAGATTTAGGTTTTTCAGAAGGTAAAAATCTATAGAAAGTAGTATACATTTGATAGGCTTCCCTCTAACAATGTAACTACGTCATTTTGCTTTAGCCTACATATAATGGAATAGTATTGAAATAATTGTAAGCAGCATACACGTCCTGATGTTGGCTTTGCTTCAGCTGTTTCTTCACATTTGGCTAAGATCAAGTAATAAATTGCTGAAAAACTGGAATACACTCTGGAAGCAGATTAATCATCTGACCTAGTATTGTCTTTCAGTTCGCCATGAGAAATCTTTCCAATCTATGAGATCATGGATTAGCTGGTTGGAAAATTTCAAGAGAGGCATGTAGTGCATTCTCCTTTTTTGCTGCCTTTGAAACCTGCAGAATCTTAGCAAAGCAAAATGACAAATGCCTCTTCTTTCCAAGTCCTACCACAAATATGTATCGTGATGAAAAATCATGCATCTGAATTGATACCTCCTTGTTTTATATAATTTTGGACATTGTAGGTGGCATTTATCTCACAAGATGTAGATTTACTCCCTGCCTGTGGCAGAGGGGCTGGGATCTTTAGGGATCCTTCCAACACTTCTGTGATTTACATGCTTGAGACTTATGATTTAGACTTGCCTTAAAATCCATGGAAAGAAATGAACACTTGTAGAAAGTGACTCACTGCCGATTTCTAAAAACATGTTGCATAAATTTCACTGTAAAGTCCTTTTTCTTCCCATTGATAAAAAAGAGATAATGATTAATTCTGTTGTGCTATTGAGGTACCCATGGATGTTCTGTCTGTCCATGGGGTGGTAGTGACATGATTAAGGAGATCTAACAGTTTAAGGCAATTTGCTTGGATTTGTAGTCTCCTTCATATGCCTTTCCAAACTGCATTACAATTGTGTGCTAAAATATTCCTTGTGTGTGTCCTTTGCTGTGGGGATGAGTGGTACACTACGCAGGCAGGTCACAAATTAGGCTAACAATACTCTTCTTGCTCATGTGGGCAGAGTCGGTGGCATCTCTTGTGACATTGCTGTTGTTGTTTTGTTAGTTTATGGTGTTAATTATTTTTTCTCTTCTGGTACCGTACTACTTTGCTTATTTGGCTGCACTGAAGCTGCAGCTTTATTGCTCAACATATTGGGATGTAATTATCTCAATGGCTAGAACATTCCGTCCTCTACTTGCACAACAAACAGGTTACACTTATTTTATAATTGAACTTTGCACTCTTTAGAAAACGTAGTCTTACTGTATTCTGTGTCTCCCTTCTAGCTTACTTGTATATGCATTGCAAAGAGGAGGCAAAGTGATGTGTTACTAAACTAGAAGAAATCTTGTATTCAGTTGCAATCTTACTGAAAGTTAGTACAAATTTTATTCTTTTCTGCATCCTTGGAAGGGAGCTGCATCCAGTGGGGTACATCATAAAAAAACAAACAAGCTTTAGATAAAAGCAAGGGTGAGGGTTCTGCTACAAAGGACCTGGAAATATGATGATGGTGGAAGGCACAGACACGCTGTGTCCGGGGGAAGGGTTTGCTGGTGCTTGTTGGTCAGCGAGGGTACGAGGGGAAGAGTCACAGTGGCAGCTGGAAGAAGGGAGAGAACTGCACTTCCTAACAGTTATTAGTGGGAGTGATTCTTACAGGACTTTAAATAAACCAATGCCACTGATTTACTACTTGAAGATTTATGTTTGGGCAAAATTACTGTTTCTACACACTTAAAAATTAGTGAAATTGATACTTTGATGAGGATGTTTTCTCTTTTAACAAGGGCTAGATCATTTTAATGCCGGCTGATTTTCTCCTGGGTTTCGTCTCTGGACGGAATTTGGGATTTGGCTATTTCTTGTTGACTGAATTCAGATGAAAACTATGCCTGATGATATTGAATTTGGCAGAATGGCTGAAGTTTGAATTTGGCTTGTATTGGTTAAATCAAGCTTTTGATTTGGTTGTCTATTGTCCAGTATGCTAATCCATGTTATTTCCAGCTGAGTTAAAGTGTAAAGTCATTAGAGCAGTGTGGGGCTTTTGTTTGTATGAGGAAAGGTTAAGTTCTGCAGGCAGCTCATACTGCTGCCAGCACGGCTGCTAATCTGAGGATGGGGAATAATTACCTGTAACAGCTGCAGGACACAGTCCTGTGCTGAGCAGGAGTCTGATTAGGCCGAAGTTGGGAAAGCTTTTCAATGTTTCTTAGAAACCTGAGGTCTGATTTAGTTTGTTCAGAAGCAGATACTTACTTTGCCATTATGTTCAGCCTAATGATATCCTAATGTTGAAATTTTAAGTAAATTCTGAAAATCCTGTAACAGAATTAACAACCAAAATTTAAACTATGTTAGCCTGTGGCTATTTATGCACTGTCAATATTTTCATATTGTTTCTGAATTGTTTCTAATTCAGCTTTTGGAAAACACAAATAGCTGTTTGGGGTATGAGGGGCGAGGAAGCCAAAACTCAGCTGATGAACAGATTTCAAAACAATCTGTACTGGGGTGGTTTGGAGCTGAATAGATTATTTTTTGAAATTTAATGCATGATTTCCCTTGAGCCTTATGATTAATAGTTTGTATGCATTAACATTTTTGGATATGATTTTAAATGTGCTCAGAAACTGTTGTTTTCCTTTTTGAAACTCTTACTTTGTTTTAAAATTTGACAGGAGTTATTGTGCAGAAACCATTTAACATTCATTTTATGCTCTTGTACAAAAGAAGTGCAAAACTCTGTTTTGGAATGGAAGAGAATTAAGGGCACATGAAATGAAAACAAATACCAGCTTCTTCACAAAGAGAGCTCAGCTTCAGCAGAAGAGGGGGAAGTCAGTTATGATTGCAGATAGTAACATAAATATCCATTTTTGCTAGAGTATAACTTACTAAGTCATTGCTTGAAAGCTATAATCCTAGACAAACATTGCATAAGACGATCCAGTAAGTTAATATCCAACATTTTTAGGTTTCAAAGCCACCTAGTTAAAAAACCCTTAAGAGTTCTCTTTAAAAACTGCACATTTTTTTTTCTAATTGATACTGGCTTTGACATCTTTGTGTTATTTTTCTTATTTTTCTTAATTTTGTAAGAAATTACAGTGTTTCTATGTGATAGGAACTGCAGTAGAACAAAAGTGCTCATTTAGGAAAAAATATTCTTGTTACTAGTTTTGAGGAGAAGGAATGTGTAGTCCTCATCAGGGAGTTGCAGGCCTTAAACTTCTGTGGGTTATTTCTAAATAACAGATCCATTCATTGTATGCAAAGTAATTACTTTTAAGAATTTGCAGGTTTAGAGTACAATTACTGAGTAATTATGGATTTATTTATATTTTTATTTCAGTCAAAGGGAATGTTCTCAAGGCTGCTGGTATAAACTAGGAGTCAGCAGATGGGATTGATATCTATTCTCCAGTCTGTGGACAATAACTTGAAAAAGTGTAAGCCTACATATGTATAATGTATCCCTATCACATATATGACATAGAGAAGTCTGGAAGGGTATGTAGCAAATCAGGGAATGTAGCTCTTCCTGAATGCTGTCAGTGTCAGAATGTTTTGTTAAGCAGAACACTGAAGGGTGATGATTGATCACTGCAGTTCAGACATGTAGATAATTGGTAATGGGGCCCAATTAACAAGTGACCCTGAAGCCAACCTCTAAATCACATCTTACTTAAGTGCTCATCTTTTTTATTCAGTTATTTACTTTTAATTCTTTCTCTTCCTTATGGTCACTTAAAAACTTTCTTGCTCCAGAGGTCATCAGGGCTGAGAAAAGCCCTTTTGTTTACCAACAGTCAGTTATATAAGGTACTCATTGATGGCTTTACATTATTGATAATGCATTTCTTCTGCTGTTTTGCTTAGATGACAGTGCCTCTGCTGCCAGCAGTATGGAGGTAACGGATCGCATTGCCTCTCTGGAGCAGCGTGTCCAGATGCAGGAAGATGACATCCAGCTGCTCAAATCTGCCCTTGCTGATGTGGTCCGACGCTTGAATATTACAGAGGAACAGCAGGCCATGCAGAACAAGAAAGGACCTACCAAAGGTTTGCATTTCAGATAGATGTAAAATAGGTAGTGCAAGTCAATGAGCGTTTTTGTGTACTGAAATAGGTTATTCTTTAGATCTTGAAATACTCAAAATCAACATGCAAACTCAAAGTAAATTTGAAATTTAGCATGTTAAAGAGAATATATAAAAGTCCAAGTGGTTAAATCTGGGGACTTCTACAGTTTACATGAGCCAGGAAAGCATTTGGCATGTTCTTAGTGCTTAATGCACAATCTACATTTTATCATTGCTACCACTTCCTTACTTTTGATCAAAGTTAGTTTTTAAACTAACATTGTCTTCTGTGGATGAAACTGCTAATAGGTCAGGGGGTTTTATAAAAAAGAAAAGAATTAAACTCAAGTAAAATGTAATTTAAGTTTAATTAAAAATGTCTTAGGTGTCTTTGGATAGTGCAGACAACAGAGCTCTAAGCTAGCAAAGAGGTGACATGACTGAGGAGATGGTTCAACACCAGCTGCTCAGCTAGAGAAGAAAGGCAAAGCTGTGGTTGTTGCCTGACCATGTTCCAGAGCAGCAGATTCAGAATCAGCAAGGTGCCAGGTGTGACAGGATGCTGTGCCATGTCACATGTGCCACAGGGTCCTCTCTCTTGGTTCCTGCTCTGCAGGAATGGGTTTGTCTGCGCACAAATCAGAAAAGCCAGACTTGAATATCCAGTGCTTTGCAATTCTAAAGGTTTGCTAAATTCCAGTCAGTGTGATTTACTGTAGTCTGTGAGGCTGCAAAGGCCTGGGACACCGCCTATGTCCAGCTTAGCAGAAATGCATGAGGTATTTTTGAATGGTTTTAGAAATACAAGTGGTGTCAGCCTGGATGTGGAAAGGAAGTATGGCTGACTTCACAGGCTGTCTGTTGTCTAACTTAAGAAATTGTTTCTGTTGGTTTCCTGATACATATAAATATAAATTAAATCCTTAATTTGCATCAGAAGTATGTTAAGTAATTATGGATTTATAATTTTGTCATCTGGAAGTCAGGACTTCCTTTCATCTTGGTTATATATATTTGTGACTTTGCAATAGATATTTAGGTAGTTTAGGCATTGATTTAACAGAGTAGGTGGAAAACTACGTAATTAATTTGCTGCACTGAGATGTCATGTTTGTTACAAAGTTTTGTCAGGAGATGAGGAAAGGTGAAAAGGACAGAATTACACAGCCGAATTATTAGTTGGTTGTATATCATGCTAGTTGTTGACCAGAATATGCAGTAAATATCAGTCATCTTGTTTTCATGTTCTCTTCCCTATCTATTGTAATCTCCTCATTTTGTCTGTTTTTTATTTAAAAAAAAAATCAGA
Source organism: Serilophus lunatus (assembly GCA_013399895.1). Lineage (NCBI taxonomy): Eukaryota > Metazoa > Chordata > Aves > Passeriformes > Eurylaimidae > Serilophus > Serilophus lunatus. The sequence goes on from VXBA01004919.1 coordinate 628,759, forward strand.
TAAGTTAAATGTTGCTAAGGATAGCTTTCACTGGGATAAAATATTCCATCAAATCTGGTTGTACAAGGGATTAAGAGGCATCATGTTGCCTGTAAAATAGATATTATCTGATGCGTGGAAGAAATAAAGAATTGTAATTGTTACTGATTTCTTCTTGCCTGCTGGCTTTACTTAGCAAAATACAGAGCAGGTTTTCACGGATTGTGTGAGCAGAGATGAACCCTAAATCAGGAGAGGTTTTCTTGGTCATGGCAGATTGTAAGAGCCACAGTTGAAGGTACATTGAAGAGAAGCTGCTGTAAGCCTTTCCCTCTGTTTTCTGTGGCTGGCTTTATGGGGTTTCTTGTTTGAGTTTTTTTTTTTTTAATATGATAGGACTGCTTCTTACCATGTATGTAAAATTACAATGTAAGAAGTTTTACTGTGATAATGCAAATGGAGGACTACAAATATCAACTGCTTTTCCACTGCAAATTACCAAAATTAATCTTGGTATTTGCCAACTAAATTCACCGAATTTCTGGAAATAGTTGCTACTGTGGCAGTTTATGTAAAGAGCTTTAATTTTGCTGTGCTTCAGTTTTATCATCAATGTAGTCAACCTTATTAAACATGAATTATAAATGTGAACAAGGATCTGAAGTATTCTGATCACTTGTTTCTTCCAGCTGTTTTGTCAAATATGACATATTTTGCATGATGACCTATTTTTCCTGTAATAGCTACAACTACTTTAGAACTAATAGTATATAATTACTTAGCATAAGACTAACTTTAGTGTTTTCGTTTAGAATAGGATTACAGAGGCTCCTGATGGAGGTTCTTAGGAGAGGGGCTTGCTTTAGACTTGGAGGAGCTGGAGGGGTGGACTCTCATTCTTTACTGCTTGAGCTACATGGACTTGATCTATTTACTCTCCCTTCATTGTTTAATTCCACATTTAGATTTTAAAAAGTGGAATATGATCTCAGAATGTCACAGAGATCTTGTCCATGCAAACTAGGGTTTGAAGCATATTGTCTGCTGCTGCTTTCATTTGATTTCTAGATGAAGTAGATCAGGATTAAAAGTGTGTGTGTGTTGGGATGGTCCATGCCTTTGGAAAAACAGGATTCCCAGTGTACTGTTTAAAGTCTGGAACACGAAGCTTCATGGGACAAACGACTTCATCTTTCTGAGTATTTCAGATTTAAAATTGGTTGAAAGATTTCAGGTTTCACACTTTCAGACCTGTAAGGGAAACATCTTTAGCTTATTTTCAGTCTTTGTGTGTATTCTTGTTCTAGACTTGAGCTAAGCAGCTTACAAGCTGCATCTATCATAGAAAGGGAGCAGCTTATCTTGTCCATTTGTGGAGCTCCTTCGCTAATGTTGGTTTGTGTTTTTGTTTTTTTATGTTTTCCCCTTCCGTTTTTAATTCAACTACTTGGTGGAGTTCAGTATGGCTTCCTGCCTTTGTTTTACTTGTGTTTGTTGTTCTTTCCTTTTGCAATTATTGGTTTGTTTGTAAACTTAACAGCCCTATTAATCCATAGATCAGAGAATTATTAAAAAAGCTGCTGCTGAGGCTGATAAACTTGTCAGTCCTGCTACCATAGGTAAGATGTTAAAGCACCAGAACTTCAAAACAAACATGTTTGAGTTACTGACTTCTAACAGCAATGACTTGTTTGGGGTCGTGTGACTGTGATGCTGGTTACCACTGGTGTGAACTTGCTGTCATAAATAAAACTAAATAGCTCCAGACTAAACAATGGATTAACTGCATAATGGATAGTTTCTCTGTGTGCTGTGTTTCACGGTGTTGCTTTCTACACTAGCTGACCATAGGGCTAGATCTTTAAAACTATAGTCAAGGATGTGGGTTGCTGCTGGATTTGAAGCAAACTCTCTGCTAAAGGTTGCAGGGTTTATTCCTGGCTGCTGCTAGTTGTGATTTCACGAGGTTAGGAGAGTAAGCAGACTCCGGGTAGTTTGCTCTAGCTACTTTTTAATAGGCCTTTTTATATATAAATATAAAGAAGGAAAATATTTTAATCATTTATTTATTTAACTTTAATTGGTGTTCTAATTTGTCATCTCAAAGCCTCATTAAAGTTTTGTGAGCTACAGAAAATTTGCCAGGAAACAAATTCACAACTGCTGGACTGTAGCTACTTGTGATTCTGTATTATGCAACAGATTCAGTTTTATGCATACAGATTAATTACAGCAGTGCATCAGTTAGTCAGGAGACATGCAGCAGAGCATCCAGTACAAAACTATAAAAAGAATTTTACTTGGAAAAATGAATACTCTAAAAATAAATAGAGTTATGATATATGAATCCCTTAATAAAAAAAGTAAATAGAGGCATGAGAAGCCAAGTAAATTTTAGGTGCTTAGACACTATTAGTCTGCTAAAATAGATCATGGAAGCCAAGGCTGGAAGGCGTGATCAGTCAGCATGGAGAAAATGTTTGTCTTTTTTTGCCTTTGTTGACTTGTTCCTGTCATCCTTCACTCTTCTAAACTAGATAAGCCTCATTCCTTCAGTATTTCCTTGTAGGTTATTTTGTAAATTTCTCTCCTCTGAGCAAACGAATGACAAATACATATCAAAATAAATGTTTATTCTAACAAAGTTTCAAAAGAAAGTTGGTCTTGAAAGTTGCATTTCCTAGTAGACCATATTTACTGATCTAATATTCTCAAGGCACAGGATTTCACATCTTTTGTTCAATATATGAAAATTTCAGGTGAACAAGTCAATAAATGTTTGCTCGGTGCTACAATAAGATGTTGTTATAACCTAGAACTGTATACACTTGGTACTGTTTCATTTTAGTTTTTTTGATCTCTTATCCTTGGCAGTCTTTTGAAGAACATTTCATAGGTAATCCCTCTGCCATCCTCTCCAAGTTCAGTGCAATTTTATCTTATGTTCCTAAAGTGACTTGTGACTGCTGCCTGCTCTCAGGTGATGCTTCTCTGAACCCAGAGGCTTTTGGCATCTTTACAAAGCAGGCTTGTAACATAAAGCCTGTCAAATTTCAAGTGGTTCAAGCTTTTTTCCCTGCTGTAGAGAAAGCACTACTCGTGTTTGTGTCTGTATTTCGAGGCTATGATCCACAGCAGTTTTCATGTTTTTACTCACTGCTTACAGTTTTAAACACTGTTTTTGCAACTAATTTCTACTTGAATGGGACTTTCTGTTCTTCTAATACTAATTACAGCTATGACATGTATATCCTTTTTTGAGCCCACATTAGATCAGGAGAATGTAGGTAGATAATGCCAGCTTATTAACTCTACTGTTCTGCTGATTTCACTTGCTTTTTCTCTGAATAAAGGGTACAATTCCTTTCTGTCAAATGTAAGCCCACATTCTTTGAAATAATACCTTTTTGAGGGAATAGGTGTTTCTTAATAGGTAATTTCCTTGTGGAAAACCTCCAGGAACACTGAGAGTTGAAGAACAGGAGTTTCCGGGATGACAACCTGCCTTCATTTCTAGCACTCTTCTGGACACTCTCCACAATGATGCTCTTTGGAGAGAGCAGGATTGTTTTTGGTGGCAACAACTACCTTTGTGCTTAGCAGTAGGGTCCTTTATCCATGACAGAGTTTTACAGATGAGAGAGGTTATAGAATTGGGCACTTAAAGCATATGCTGTGGTTTATTGATAGGATGATGAATATTATTATGAATAATAAAAATTAAAAAAAAATCCTCATCGTTAAAACCCTCATCTGTGCTGCATTTGGCAGTAGTGAAACAATAATGGCACACTACATAAATAATTTAAGACATTCTAATGCTGTTGCTAAGGAAAAAAACTGGAAAAGCAAATGAAAACAGTGATTTTTGTCTTATGCTTGTTTTATAGCAAGACCACTGGTACAAACCCTGCCTTTAAGGACTACAGTTAATAATGGAACTGTGTTACCAAAGAAACCAAGTGGCTCTTTACCTTCTCCATCAGGAACCAGAAAGGAGACTGTAACACCAGCAGCAAAAAGGTAGGCCTCTCTGAGAAACCTTAAAACCACAGAATTGAAAGCAAAATATAGCTCCTCTTTTAACCTTCTAGAGCTGTAGTTTTTCTTACTTGCAAAGCAGCAGTCTAAATATTTAGTTCAGAAAGGAGATGGATTTCATTCTAAGAGGCTTTAAATTTATTCATTCTAATTAAGTTAAGTTAAGGTTTTTACCATGAGTATTGAAATAATGCACAATGCTTGGTCTTACTGGCTTGTGTTGTTTTCTTTCTAGTAGAGTCTAGCATAGGGAGAACAAAGCATTTCTACTGTGCTGTTGCCCAACATAATGGGAAAAGTAGTGCAACAATTATTTTAGTAACTAGTAGAAAATGCCTATAGAGAAACTGTGCTATAATTTCAAATCAGTATGTTACCTTCAGTGTTTTTCTCTCACTAAAAAAATTATCATAGAAACTGCATGTGCAGTGTTACAAGCATCTTGAGGAGGAGGGAAATTCTATGCCTAGCACATATTTATGCAAATGAAAACATCCATCTTTAGATATCTTACCATTAGCATGTATTTAAGTCCTGCTCTGTCTCAATTTGCTTTGTGTGTAATTGTTTTTCAGTAGGCTGAATGTTTTGTACATCTAGGCTATAAGGAACGGAATGGATTGGGTGAAGCACATGCAATGTGTGGCAGTTATTGTGGTGCCACTCTGCTGCATGGTTTGTCTGTAAAGGATAATAGTGTAGGGTTCCAGGGGCGGGGAGGGGGGGTGGTTTGCACATTTCTTTTGTGTGTTGTCTTCATCTTTTGGTAGTGATGATGCTGTCAGCTCTGAGCAGGGCAAGTTGTAGAGATGAGAGCATTACCCTGCTAAGATCTGAGGTCTCTCTTGTAAAGAGAATTTTTCCTTAAAGGGGAGATGGTGACTGAGGATATGCCACTCTTTGTTATTGTGTTGAAGGGGTCTGATTTTCAGAAAACTCCATGTTTCATTATTGTAGAGAAGAGAGAAGCTATCCTGTGCACAATTAAAATTGGAATACACTGTATTTGTTTGTGTTGCAGAAATGAACTCTTGTGAGCTCTTATGAACTGCAGCTTGATGCAGCTGTAGGGTTTGGCAGGTTGGCCTGAATAGGCCCTTAGGATAAGAGCAGGAAAGCAAATACTGTGTGAACTGTTCCATTATCAGAATTGTCAGAAATTTGAAAATGGGTGCAACAATTTGCCTTTTAAAAGAGAAAATTCTTTAGTGTTTAAAAAAGAGTATTATTTTGTATATGCTCAATGTTAAAATACATTTGTTTTTTACAAATTATTTTTTCTTAATATTCTTGTAATTTCATTCTCCCTAATCAGGTTCAAGAGAAACTCTAAAACACAGGGTAGCACAAGCATTGACAGACTTCACCTATGTACAGAGGGTGTGATTCCTCAGTCTCTATGCTTTGTCCCCAGGGTTCAGCACAGGACTTGCTGCCCCACAGTAGGGTGGGTGAAGTGCAAATCAGGATCCTACTTGTGCTTCCTCTATTTTGGGAGTCCCTTATGTAATTCAGGTAGTCCATCTGGTATTGCCTGCAGCCTGTAGGCATTATCCTAGCTTAGGATCCCTGTAGATAAGTGACATCCTGCAGCCCTTCCACCTGACCCCATGTGCAGTCTGGATGCCCAGAGTGCCAGTGGGAAAGTCCTTATGGAGCATCATTAGTATTTTTAGACTGTCATGGTTCCTGTATGAGAAATTTTTCCACAGGGTAAATATTTAATGCCCTTTTATTGTGCTTTGTCACTTCTCTTTGCTGAAGAAGCTAGGCTGAAGGTGCTTTAATTATGCAGCATTAAAATATATACTCAATTTCTGAAAAGGAAATATACACATGGACAGTTTTGCTGAAATAGGTGGACACTTATTAAGAGTGCTTAGGAAAGCAGGGATACTCCATGCCCTGAAAAAAGCAGTTGTAAATTCAAGTGCTGTGGAATTACTGTTCCTTTCAAATGCTCTAAAATTCTACATTGATTGTCTTTATTGTGCAATTGTTGTTCTTTAAAGTTACTTTTATTAAATTATATTAAAGCATATTTCTGGGCTTTTCCTATAAATACACTTCAAGAGGAAGAGAGTGGAATGGTAAGGACCTCACTAGTGAAATGACTGTACAAATCTTTTTGGTAAATTACTCTCTAATCATTTGATAATGAACCTTAAAATAACTGATGGGATTTCATGGTTTTGCAGTATAAAGTGTTCAACATACTCAGTATTTAAAGATGATACAGTAAGTGTTCCAAATAGCTTTCTTGTAAACAGTCTAGTCGAACTAATTAATTATACTTCCATTAGAAGGAATTAATTCACATTATTTCTACTGGACCCTTGTACATTCAGAAACGGTATATGTTTATGCATAAAACAGTAATGGAAATACACTGGCAAGATCAAATAGTTTCTTTTTTGAATGGGTAAGGGTCAGGGTAGTTGTTTATTTGTGTTAGAAGCTTCTCTCAGTGTTCCACAGTTTATAGATGTTACAAAATTCTGAATTATTTTTTTGGTTCTGATTTCTGCTAAGCAGTGCTCTTTTCTTATAAACTGATCCCAGAACAACAGATGATTTGTAGTGTAGGTATTCTTTAGTCCAAAATATGGTTATGTGACACAGCAGCTCTGAATAGTATTAAATTTTATAGTTAAAACTATAACTGCAATTAAAACTTAATTTCTACTTGGATGCTTTTAGTAGTTTTTTCGATACAACTCAGGTGCAGAATTTAAAATTTTTAATTTTTTCAAAATATGAAGAACGATAAAATTTTAAAAGTGAAAGAAAAGTTAAAAACAAAAGTTAGATAAAAAGAATTTTTTGCTGATTCATCTTCTAAACTTTTGTTCTGCTGTTGGGATTGACAAATATCTGCTAGGATTACTATAGTAGAAAATACGATTTTCCATTTTTTTACTCACTTGTGACATTTTTAAGAGAAAATCCAGGTGAATGGAGTCCTTCACAAATGTTTTACTGCACTGCCTTATGGAAAATGGGCTTACAGTCGAATAGTTTCTGATTTCTCTGTTCTCTGATGTGTTCACAATTTAGTTTGAGTGCAGTTGAGTATGATGTCCAATTGAAATGACATCAGTCTGTGCCTTGAAACAGCATGTTGTGCATTATTTATGTAAATATATGCAAATAATCCGCATGGGTACTAAGTTTGCATCCATACATTCCACTGCTTAGAAATGGATGTATTTACTGGTATGTCTGCAGACACAATCTCATTTCATACAACAGCTGTATTAAATGTGTTGGTTAACTCATTTGAACCCACAGGTTGGTATATGGCTTATCTGCCTTGCTGGATTACCAAGGAGATGTGGTTCAGAGTTCACTACATGTTCTGATTTCCCATTTAATATTTGAAATGGAAATGACTTCTTCTGGCAGGAATATAAAATTGGAGGTAATAAAAAAGCTTTGAGGCTGAAAGGGTGGAACTAGCAGGCTTTTATTTGAGTTCTGCCACATATTCTCTCAATGACCTTATGCAAATCATTTAACCTTTATGCATATTGCCTTTCCATATGTAAAATGTGTATCTCTGGATATCAGTAAGTTCTTATAGGGCCTAATGTGATAATTAGATCCAGATCTTGCAAAGCATTGAGTAACCTCAACTGACTCTGACTTCAATTAGAATTGAGGGCGCCAAACCTCCCTTCAGCATTCAGATCTCATATAGTCAATACCCAATTATCTAAGTTAAGGAAGGAATGAAATAACCTGAATAGAGCAAAAGCACAAATCCAAAACAATTGAATTACAAAAGTATATGGGGGTAGTACAGTGCTAGATAGAAAGGCTGGTGAGCTTGGCATCAAAAGTTCCAGTGGAGCACTAGGAGACACTCAGGTGCTGTGGGCCATGTGGATACAGCTGGGCAGCTCCAGGTGCCNCAAAGCTATATTAGCTACAAAGAGCTGAAGTGATTTAAATATGGACTGAACAATCACCCAACACAGACAGACAATCAAGAATTGCTTGGCTTTGTAAGATGTTTCCACCTCATCTTCACAAAAATCCTTTGATCAGAGGATTTGATTTTAATTTTAATATATTTACTAATTTTCTGATGTAAACTATAAGCTGTTTTAAGTACCAGCTTTTTGAGTGCTGCCATAGCTTTATTCTGAACTTTGAGCTTAGAATTATTATTTGAAATTTTCATTCTAAGTTTAGTGTGCCATGAGCAGAACTTTCCCTTCCCTCTGCACTCCTCCTTTTGCACGTAATGTGGCTTGAAGTTTTCTGCTTAACAATAAATTTGCTTTTGGAATTTGGCCAGCGCATAGTAGTAATGTTTTGTGTTCCCTATTAAAATCTAAGGTTTTGTGGCTCGTCTAGGATAGCTTTGCTTCCAAGAGTTGAGGAGAGAAAAGGAAAAAAAAATTAAGGGAAGAGAATGAAGACAGTACCTTTCCCAGTAGGGATGCTGCTGCAGGCTGCAGGCTAGCACATACTTTGCTTTTCAAAGGGAGACAATCAGTCATTCTTTCTCCCCCAGCAGATTGCAAAGTATTACAATGGCGCAAAACTCTGACAATGGAGATCAAAAGGAAGAAGCAGGAACAAAGAAAACATAAAGAGCTTTGTTTGTAGGGAGAATAAAATACTTTAATATGATAGATTCCCCTTCTTCTAAACTCTAAACACATGGCCCCTAGGAAATTGTTCAGTCGCCTGGAATTAATGTTCGCGTTCTGTTCTGGGGGCAGCGATGGTTTGTAGCTGGCAAACACACAAACTCTTTATCAAACCTTCAATTAACTATTCTGTTTAACACTTAACTCTCAAAGAAAATGTTTTAAAATAATCAGAATATAAATTAAAAAAGAAATCCCTGTCCATCGAACTTCGAGTAGCAAAACTATTATGCCACTTCACAGTATCTCTAACAATTAAAGTTATTAGTGCATTTTCCTCAAAGACATAATGAAATTAAAGTCATATGTTATTCCTGAATTTATTCTAATTGATTTAAATGAGGGTCAGAATGAGTGCTAGATGAGTTTCAAAATATTAATATCATCAGTTACTGTCTTAAAAGCATTGTGCCCTGATTTTTAATTTCTTTTATTAAAAAGCTTTTATATTTTCCCAAATAACTTTGGTAATTAGATATATATTTTTTTAATTTTGGCCAGATTTGTTCATCACAATTCAGTAATGCAACCACCTGAAATATTCATGCTTTGCAGTGGTATATGTATGTATATATGAGGATTTATTTTCTTGTCTTTATTGTTGCTTTTTTAATAGTCTTTGTCTTCTAGCTGGATCATCTGTCTTGTTTCTTCAGACAGTCTATTTAATTTTTATTTTATTCTAATTTTGAGTCATTTTACAAATGGTCAGTCTGTTGGGGCACTGCTGAGGTTTTGTCATTCAAAGATACATTGATGTTCTTAAATGTATGGTTTGAAATGATCAAACATCTGAGTCAATAAGCACTGCATAGTTTACTCTTGCACGTGACTTCATATCTTGAAAGCATGCAATTATGTCTTTTAATGTAAGTCTTGTAAATGTCTTGTTTCCACCTTTTATTGTTGCATTCACTTTTTATTCTGCTTTGTTTACGCACCTCTCAACCTGGATTAAGCAGGTCTGTGAATCTTCTCAATGCATGCAAACTGAAAAAACCTGCTCTAAGGTGAGGGATCCTTAATAGTTTTGTAGTCTTGAAGTCCAGTTGTTTTTCCATTTTGTTTCAACACGTAGAAAGTGGCTGTTTTAGTACAAGCATTAACATGGTAGAACTGTAATTATTTTTCCCATTTTAACATTTTCACAAGTACATGTTTAAAACTTTCTCTTCATTGAAAAACGCGTTGCAAAACCTAGTAATAATTTCAGTGATGATATATGTATTATCTCATACTAACATAATTTTTATTATAGGGACGTTAGACCACATTACTGTCTTAAACAAGTTAAAAATTTTGTTACTGAATATTACCTTTTTAAATAATTGAAAATGCTCTCCTTTCATATCACTAATGTGGAAGTCAAATTCTGGAATCCAGTCATACTCTTACAAACCTGTAAGTTAAATGAATATTTTCTATTATTTTACATTCCTCCTCAGTGACAGTCTATCTACAGTAGCCATGGATTGACTCACTGGTGTTCAGCACTATAGCTACCAAAATGTGTATATGGCAAAACTGAGTTAATATAATGGAATTATAGTCCTCTTTTCCAAGCACTTGCTAGTACTTTTCAATGGGCTTTTGTTGTTGTTGTTTAAAATTTGTCAGATGATAGCATTACTAATTAGTTTAAGCAGTAATGAGTATAAGCCAAAAGGGTTTAAAAGAATTTTGTACTTGTGCTAAAAGTAGTCTTTATACTGATATGAGTCTTCATAATTCAGGAAGAAGATATAATTACATTTTTTAGTCCCACCCTTTCATTTCTTTATCCACTAGTTCATCCTTTGAATGTTGATAGCTATTAAAATAAAACCCCAAGCAACATTAAAATTAGTTTCAAATTGCTTCTGTAACTTACATTTTTTCTAAGATTAGTATAATTTGGTAATTTCCTTAATTTAATTTCTATGTAGGCTGATGTTGACGCCTCATCTGCTTAACCAGAAAAATATGTGTCAACATCAGCCTACACTGAAATTTCCTTAACTAGGAAAAGATGCCAAAATAAAGGTTGGATCCTCCAAAATCACACAGAAAGGATGTTTTTGCAATTACTGTATTAACATGAATTCTTCCACTATTATATAAAGCTATTTTATGTGGAATAAATGTTTTCAGTATTGAGGCTTTATTCTTTACCCAGAGTACTATTAAATTGGATGATGTTATGTGATGCAAGGAGAACAGTTACATGTTAACAGTATATTCTTTAATTTACTAGCAAAGGTTTGTTCATGCATTGACATTGAGATGACTAGTGTAGGAGACATATTTCTGAAATGAAGACAGAATTAAATTCTTGTTGCTGCTTTTCCCTTCCCCTATGAATGTGTTTTGTTCTGTGCCTGTGTGTAACTGCATTCTGCTTGCTCTCTTACATCGCTTTCTCCACAGAAACACAATTTTTTTTAATTTCAGTATAATCATTTGAAGCTTGTTTTTGTTGCAAGAATGCAGCAGTGAACATCTGTCCTATCATCACATGTTCCAGAAGGTTATTATGTCAGGCTACCTGAGATGCATTTTAACATGCATCAGCTCTGCAGATCTGCCCCTGGATGAGGGCTGCCTTCTTTTCAGAAGGCTGACTGCTTTGCAGAAAGACTCTGGTTTGGCTGTTCCTAACACTTCTGTAGCCAAGCCTCAGATGAAGAGTTGAAACATTCCTCTCCTTGCTGGTAAAAATACATGGGAGAACAAGAATAAATATATTTTAAAAAACCCTGAAACAATGAAGTGTATCAAAGATAGTGTACAGTCGATAAGTTGAGCATTTTTTGACCAGACAGAAAAGTCTGTCTTGTTTCCTCTAGTTATGAAGAGCAAGCTCAGACCACACATAAAGTGAAACAGAGCCAGAGGAGCTGACTGAGCTAACAAGGCAGGGATAGTTCTTAGGAGCTGATGGGGAGGTTTGGAGTAGTCCTTAATGATGCTTGAGATGAGCATTCGGGTAAGCAGAGCATCCCTAGGGGTGTACAGAGGTCAAGAGGGAAGTGGCTGGGAATGATAAAAGGTGTGACAGGATGAGACTGGGCCTTGGATGAGCAAGAACGCAAAGAACTGAAGTTTTCACAGGGAGATGGAGTTTGTTTGGGATTTGGGTAGAGAGGTGCGAGCTTGAAAGTAATCATTGGTCTCCATAGCTTCTCTGGGATGAGAGAGCTGCTGAAGGTGGTTATTTAGTGTGGGGATATTATGGGTAAAGGGGACATTTGCATTCTGCTTTTTGAAGGGGAGAAAACAACACAGGACTGGAGTAGGAGGAAAAGAGACCCTGATGTCATGACCTGTCATTCAGCTGTTGCCAGGGGGGTGATTCCTGCCTCTGTCCGGGTACTGCAGCCTGAGCCTCTCTGCTGCAAAGTGAAACGCATCACTCACCCACACTGGGCCCTCACCCTTAACTGCTCCCTCTCCTGCTAGGAAGCACTGCTTTAGGAATAAGTGCTTTGGACTAACAACCACAATAATTTGTCTCCTACTAGATCTAAGCTCTGAGTGAGCATCGCTTAATTTACTAAGTAACACGTCTTGTGTTTTGGCTCACATTTTTCCATTAGAGAGAGCTAGATGTCTAAGGGGTGCCAAAAAGTCTCACAGGAGCTCCCTGATAGCTATCTTGGCAGGAAGGACAGTTGAAGAGTAAGAGGGTAAGGCAAGCTTTAAGGCTTTCAGAAACACTTTGTCAGGAAATGTGGGGAATCTAATCTATTCATACATGTAAGTAGGAAGCATACATTTTTGACAAGCTAACAAAAATATGCAGACTGGCTCACCATTAATTGCAGTTTGGAGCATGGTAAAACTGTCTTTGAACTACAGAATAAATTGATAGCGAGGAACCAAAGTTAGCTTGTTTGTGTTCAAATTTTGACCTACTTCTCTGTAGTCTGACTGGAGGTGTCAGATAATATGCTTTCTCTTTAAATTTTTCACTTCTTATTAAGAGAATCCAAAAATTCAAAAGTGTAGAGTGGTAGTGAGAGATTTGAAATATGACCTGGAAAATAGATATTGCAGCTTATTGTATGGAATTGGCTTAGCCCACCTTCTATTTTGTGATTAAGGCTAAAGCAGTATGGTTTTTTCTGTTCCACCAGGTACTTGGCAAAACTCTTCCATAGGCTCTTTAACAAATCAAGTTATGATTAAAAACGAAGTTTTAGTTACTTTTTAAGGACAGAAATCTATTTGATACATCTCTCAAAAGTATTTATCATAGACATATGTTCTCTTAAGAGTGCCACTGTAAAACCTGCTCCTTTTTTTAATAGCACCATTAAGAGAACCAGTTCATCTGAGCGTGTGTCCCCAGGAGGTCGGAGGGAAAGCTATGGAGATTCCAAAGGGAGTCGCAACCGCACTGGTTCCACCAGCAGTTCATCTAGTGGTAAAAAGAACAGTGAAAGGTAATGTTATCTAAATATATATCCTCTTTCTCTGCCTAGTGCTCTAATAATGAAATTGAAATTAGTTTCTTTAGGGAACTTAGTTTCTCTTGTTTAGCAAACATGGGAGCTTTCTATTTTACAAAACTTCAACAGTTGGACAACAATATATTTTAAAACATTTCAAGTAAAACAGGTTTTCATCAACAGTTTGTGAACCTAGAGTTTCCTGGGAAAGTTAGTAATTATTAAACATGCCTTTTCCAGTATCTTAGTTGTTTCCCTTGGTCTTCATATTCCTGACACGTACTTCTTCAAGTTCCTTGTTGTGGTGCATTGACCCCACCTGGTAGCTAAGCACCATGCAGCCACTCACTCCCTCTCCTCCAGTGAGATGAAGAAAGAGAATAGGAAGAGCAAAAGTGAGCAAACCCTTAAGATAAAGGTAGCTTGAAAAGTGAAGAAAAGAGGAAGAAAGCACAAAACGATCGGTGGAAAGCAACCACATCCCATGTGTAGACTGATGCCTAGCCAGGCTATGAGACATGACTGCCTCATCTGAGAGCCAGATTAAAGATTAAGTAAGGGATGGGCTTGCATGTAAGTGCTATCCAAAGAAACAAAAGAAAGTGGTGCCTTTCTCTGTGTATCTCTGTGGATACTTCTCTGTACTACTTACAGTGCAAAGAAAAGAGAATGTCTTGTTCGAGGGTTTCAGACTTAGGCTGGCCTTGAACAAATAGCTGTTTCGTTGAGGTTTGTCAGTGTAGGTCAAATGGTTCTTTTCTATATTTCCTGGACAGACTTTAATCTTGGCCATCTCACTTACCTGTTCTGTTGCAGTTTCCTATGCAAGAAATGGTGTTGATAGTACTGTTACACTGTCTCACAGATCACGTGACCATAAAAACATGTTGTTAACTAAGATCCCATAATAACCTGCTCTCTCTTTGCATCAGTGCCATTATAGGAGTCATTGGACTGCTCATGAGCCAATGGTGTGGCACAAAACGTCCCTTCCTTTATATTCCTCCAGAATCTTTGTGTGATTTAAGGAGTGACTGAGCCAGTTGTATACTAATTTACTGCCAAAAAGTGGATGATTATATTATTAATAGCTTGTTTTCTGGCTTATGTTTTCAGTTAAGAAGCAAGACAGCAAGCATGCAAACTTTATGAAAGTTATTCTAACTTATGAGCTCAGATAAATAGGCAGACTAGTAAGGGTGACACTTTGTGTCTGTTCCCTACAGAGGCTGCCTGGGCAGGAGGAAATATATAGGGCCTTCTACAGGCAGCTTGAAGCAGCCTCAAACTCACAGGGTGGGTTCTTGTGGGGGACTTTTAACTTCCCTGACATCTGCTGGAGAAGCAATGCAGCAAAGCACAAACAGTCCAGGGGGTTCCTAGAAAACCTGTCACAGGTAGTGGACGGTCCCACAAGGAATGCTGTGCTCTTGACCCCATACTAACAAACAGAAGGCCTTGTGGGAGACAGGAAGCTTGGAGGAGCCTTGGCTGTAGTGACCATGAGGTGGAGTTCAGAACTGGGAGAGGAGGAAGCAGGGCAGCAAGGAAGATTGTAACCATGGACTTTAGAAGAGCTAACTTTAGCCTCTTCAGGGATTTTCTTGGGAGAATCCTGTGGGAACAGGCCCTGCAGGCAAGAGGGGTCCAAGAGACTTGGTTGATATTCAAGGATCACTTCCTCCAGGCTCAAGGGAGATGCATCCTGATGAGCAAGAAATCAAAGGCAGCAAAAAACCTGTGTGGATGAATCAAGGAGAAGGACTTGGAGGTCTTGGCGGACAAGCTGTCCATGAGCCAGCAGTGTGTCCTTGTGGCCAAGAAAGCAAGTGGTAACCTGGGATGCATTAGGAAGAGCATTGCCAGCAGGTTGAGGGAGGTAATCTCATCATAGAATCATCAGGATTGGAAGAGACTTTTAGGATGATCAAATCCAACCACACAGTCCTGACTCTCTACTCAGCCCAAGTGAAGCTGCATCTGGAATGCTTTGTCCAGTTCTGGACTCCTGATTACAAGAGGGACATAGAGTTCCTGGAGCAGGTCCAGCAGAGGGCAATAAAGATGATTAAGAGACTGGAGCATCTCTCTTATGAGGAAACGCTGAGGGAGATGGGCCTGATCAGCCTTGAAAAGAGATGACTGAGAGGGGACCTCATCAGTGTGTACAAGTATTTGAAGGGAGGGTGTCAAGAGAATGGAGCCAGGCTCTGCTCAGCTCAGTGGTTCTGGGTGATAGGACAAATTTAGAATTCTGGCAGAGAAAAGGTTAAGGACGTAAGAATTAAACAAACTAAACATTTAGCCAGTCTAAAAATCTTTTGAGCATTGTGCATGTATGCAGGTGAATGAAGTTTTGATAAGCTAACAGAATTCCACAGGACTGGGCCTTCTGGTACTTATGGAAATTTTACTTTATTACAGGATCTGAATTTTTCTTCCCCCTAATTTTTTATGTAACAGAATTATAAACAATAGATAACTAAGTAGGTGTGGGATTGATTTTATTTCTAAGACCTCTGTACTTCAAAATTTCTAAAAGACTGAGATATAACTGAGAAACTAATTAACTGTAACAATACAATAATACTACTTTTCAGAGGAAAGTCAGTCTTTTATAAGATTACTTAGGAGCCATGTCCCCTTCTGCATGTGCGAAGGTGGACAGAACTTTTTCTAAATCTGCCAGACCTTTGTAGAGAATGTATCTGAATCAGCAAACTGAGTATCAACACGCTTGGGGACAAGTGACCCTGATAGTTTTAAAAGGCAAAACTAAGCAAAAAACCCAATGACCAGTGAAGGGATTCTTAAGAAAACAACTCACTCTTAATTTAAACTGCAAATTCTGTGAAGTGTTGCAATTGTGCATGACTTCATACAGCTACTTTGCCTCAGTGAAGTCATTAACTTGGAGCTGCTGTTTTCTGTGTTGATCCCTTGAAGTGGTTGGATTTTTTTCTAAGGCTTTTTATTTTGCATCTGTGTATAGCTTCCTACTCTACTATATGTATCAAATTATAGCAACCACCCTGATGTTGTGGCCTCATTGATTTTAAAAAACCTATCTTCTATAAATACGTTTGTTATAGAAAGTTTTTGTTAGAAAACTAAGTTTCTATAATTAGATAATCAGACTCATTTCTGGAATAGGAACAAGAATATTTCACCTACCAATGATGAATCTCATTGCTTTTCTAATTTATTATAGTTTTTTAAAAAGTTTTCACAAACATATGATCCTTCAATGCCCTTCCTCTATGAAGTTTATCTCATACAAAAAATTTCATTAGATTAAGTGCCCAAAAGTTGAATTCTCTGTGTTGTGCAGTGGAATGTCTACCCATCAAAATCTAAAAACTATACAGTGCTTTGCAAAGTCTGTTTTATGGTTTTATCCCTGATCTTGCTACCTGTTTAAGGTGTCAATTACCTGAAATTAGTTATATGTTAAAGCTACTAAAGACATAAGGTAAGAATATTAATGAGGTCGTTCATTTAAATTAAGGAAATCTATCACTTCTACTAGCTAGAGACATACTGTACACTTGAAAATTGATTCCAAAATATCTGAGAAATAAAAACATTGCAACAAAATAATGGTTATCTACAGAATTGGGTATTTTTTCTGTTCTAAGGTTGATCACAGTACTTTGGATGCAGTTTGAATTTTTTCGTATTGTTTTGGCAGAAACTCAATGGTTATGTCATTCTGCAGTTGTTAGGCCACAAAACATTGAGTAACAGCATTGATGTGAAATATCTCACTTAGAACTGAGGGGGCAGATCCAGCACACGAATGATGCAATGCTTAAGTAAAGTGCAAGTATCTCAGGGAACTAATTGAGAGTGTGTTAGATTGCCTTAACAGGAGCTAGAGATGTTGGTACCACTGTGAAAACAATCAGTTTTCCCTCATTTCTGTCCCCTGCAGCCTGAGGCTGTTGAGCATCCCAGGTCTCATCTCCTTGAAGAGTGTCCTTATCCTGTGGAAGAGGCTGGCTAAAGACTTACCTTATACTTCCTCTTGAAGCTGTGCCACCGTGCAAAATATAAAGCAAGCCATGGGTCTAGAGGGCAAACAATGATGATTCTGTTTGCTGAGGGCTAAAACTGTCTTCTGAAAGCTAACTGTGTGAGAGTGGGGAAGAGGGTGTTAACCTAACCATCTACTCACAGTCTTAACTATTTGTATCCTTGATCCCTTTACATCCCTTCCAGCTTGAGACATTCTGATTCTATTCTACGATTCTTAGAATTAAGTTGATTCTTAGATGAAGCTTAAAGCAGAATGCATGGCAGAAATCTAAAAAGATAATCGTGAAATTATTGTTTTTCAAAGTATAGAGTTATAGGCTGTTACGCAAAACCAGAACGCTATAGAAAGCTCTTTTAAGAGGCTTTAAACATAAGGAGATGACCATAATCTCCCATGCTGCTATGAAGTGTCCAACTTCCTGTGGCTATGAGCCAGGGGTAAGCCTTCCTGAGAGTTAGATAAGTAGGATGTGACTCAAGTTCATGGAAAAGGGTAGCCAGAGCTCTGAGCTGTGTGTGTGGTTAGGGTTTGTATAATTAGAAACTGCACATGATTTGCTTTATTACTGTTATGAATCAGTCTTTCACATTAGCTTGATTAGCTTGAATAAGTCAGCATGGTCTGTTCAGAGCTAAGGACTGGTTTGTCTCTAATATGGCGGCATTTCTGACTCGTGCTCCATGAATTTTTTTGTTCTCTAAAAATATCTTCATTCATAAGAGAAAATGTTAATCTTGGTCTTAACAATGGCAACATATCTTGCTATTTATATAGGGGACTTTGGCTGTGTTTGCCAGCTTGAAGCATGAATTTTGATGCATGATTAATACAAAGACTGATATTATGGAAAGTTGCTAAATCGGGAGTAGAATCAGAAACAACTTGGTTTGGTTTGGATTTATTATTAAGTAAATGTATTATTCACAATATAATGGTCAAATCAAGGCAAAAGGAAAAGTAGTGAGAGAGAATCTTTTATGCTTGGGAAAAAAACTGTGTGCAAAAAGCCAACACAGTTTTGTTTCATTTTTTTCGGTTTCTTCTTACCTGTCCACTGCAGTCCAGGAGTGGAGGTGGAGTTGGCATTAAGCTCTAGGGATACTTCATGTTTCAGCATTTCTCCATCAGAATGATAGAGCTTTCAACCCTTTTGAAGCATCCCCTTAAGAAATGTGCCACAGTAATCTGATACTTCGAAAGTTTTATTGGATTAAAAAAAAAATTAACTGTGAGGGAAAATAAGTGCATGATATACATAGCTTTATGTCTCCTTCACACTTCTTCAGAAGCAACACCCTCAAACTTGATTTACAGGGGCAAACAACAAAGAAAACAAATAACTGGCATTTCTTGACAAAGGTTCCTTCCTTTTGGCGAGGGTAGTACTATCCAGAGAGCTTCTCAGCTTTTCTGCTTCTTCCTGCTCAACACTTTCAATATATTTCCCCTTAAGTTTTCCCAAATGTTTTCTCAAGACAAAAGGACAAACCATTTTCTAGTTGTCTTCCAGGCAGCACTGCTGTGACAAAGAGAAGACATTTTAATCACTGTTATGTGCTTTCTGTGTTTTAACAAGTACTGTCATTCACCAAGAGACAGTTGGGTAGTTCCATGTTTTATGTGAACTCTGGAAAAGCAAGATTCAGATTTTAGTTTGCTTCTTAAATCCAGAGAGAATAAAGCTGTGAAGAAAGTGAACACCCACACATACACTGGTACAGTAGCCCCCCATTGCTCCACATGTACAAAGAGATGTTGTAGTTAAGAATATGTTCCTGGCTTTTTGTTACAATTGTAGGCTGGTTTAGAGTTACAAATCTCACTGACTGGAAAACAAAAAATGATGCAGCTGCTCCTGACCAGTTCCTGTGTCCTTCTATAACTGGACTAACTTTGCAGAAGAGAATTTGGTAGTTAGTGGAGGAAAATCTATAATTTTGAGAATGTTAGAAAAAATGAATGTGGAAGTTTTAACAAATGCCATCAAGACCCCACTGTGTTGACTGGATGTAACTGTGTGTTAAATAATTTAATTGAAAAAGTATTTTTATACACTCACAGAGAAAATATTTTATGTATTTTGTATTATATTTTTGTATTATATTGATTCATTTATGTACAGAATGTATATGCATGCTTTTTAAGTAGTAATTTTTTCATTATTTTCACAGCAAACCCAAGGAACCAATGTTCAGTGCAGGTAGGAACTTTTAACATTTTTAAGCAGATAAAAACCGTGATAATATATTAGGGTTTTTTGTTTGGGTTTTTCTCCTCCCTTCCCACTTCTGTAGATGCCTAGAAACTATGATTGGAAATGTAAACATCATATTTATAGGCTGATGACGATGTATTTTTAACAAACCAATCAGTTTGCTATAGTTTTTATTGACCCAATAGGTTTATTTTACAGTTGGGATTCTTTGTGAGAAGACAAGGACAAATGAGCCATGTTTTCTTACTTCACATATGTCTCCCCTTTCAAAGCAGTATTAAGGTTTTGGTAATTAAAGCAATGCAGAGTTCCAGCTATGATGCTGTCATGTTTATTTAATCATAAAATGGAGCCCTCTGCAACTGTTAAAGAATGCCACATCTGTCCCAATGCTTTGTACTATAATTTGTCAAATTACAAATAAAAAGGTGTTTTGTTAATACAGTGTCAGTACTCTAATTTGAAAAGCAATTTAATTTTTTCCTACTTATGTATTTTCCTTGCTAAAAGATTTTGAAAGTGAAATAGTAGGTGTAAGTGAAAGCAGTTTGTCTGTCATTAGAGAGAGAAAACTTTTGAACAATCTGCATAAACATATGAAGCTGAATAGTATATATAACAGGGTTTTTTTTCTGGGAACCCAAAGACTACTGAAATAAAGCTTTATTTTAACAAAATAAAAAATGAGGAAGGAAAAAACCCCTGTTGATTTATCAGCAGTATCATGTTATTTTTATGCCTAGTTTTATGACAGTAGTTATACATTAAGCTGAAAAAGTTGAAGATCTTTTGTTTACTCTGTTCATTGATCAGCATCCAACAAAGCTTTTAAGCTTTACTTCAAGGTTTACTGTAACTGATTTTGAAGTCAATAATACATGAAACTGAGTAAGCACTTAAGTCTCTTGTGGCAATATAATCACAGTTCATGTCCCTTTCATGAAAACTGTTGGTTTAGAAAAAGAAAACTGATTTGCTCAGAATATACTTCCCTTGCATTTCTCATTCCCTTACACCATGTAAGCAAAGGTGTTTGGAATATTTTTTTCTTCTGACACTTTTCCTATAGGTAAAGATCAGCAATTAAGCAGATGTGACGCTACACGGGTGTGCTCACCTGGAAAAAATTCCTTCTGAAATTCATAACTTTGTATAGGAAGGTTATGATTGGCATTTTTCTTAAGTATAGTTATGTAATGGAGCTTAAACTAGTATTTACTGGTAGAACTAAACAGAGCCCCTAACTGAGAAAAAGGGTTTAGACAGTAATTGACTGATGTTGGCTCAGTGTTTTGTCAAGCCTCAGGTTAGCTTGCAGCAGAATATGACTGGAGAGCCCTTAGAGCAGGTATTTAGTGAGTTTATTGTATTCAAACACATCTTTATCTAGCCCTTCTGTCTCTATCTCTGTAATCACAAGGGAAGCGCCGTGTGACACACTGCAAAGGTAGGCTTCACTTCCAAAACCTCATAGCTCTCGAAGCAAAATGGTTCTGGTGGGATAAAAGCTCAATGTATAAACAGCTGTTCTCCAACTTGTGTGCATTTTGCAATGTTAAAAATTTTCTAGTTGTTTTGAATGAAACAAAATTATTATACCATTTATTATGTTTTCTACTGAATTATAACCCTCAGGTGCACTTTAGTCATAATAGTGGGTTATAATTTACGTTCCTGTGAACTTATTCTGAAGAATTTGAATTAGAAAAAAAAATGTTGAGAGAGCTATATGGCAACACATGGATGTTCACTGTGTTTGAAATGGCATTCTGCACTTCTGCTGAAATGCATATAGAGTTTGCCCCTTTGTTGGCTGTTTTGCTATTAGCCTAACATGATCATAGAAGCCTTGGTTTTTCCCTTGCTTTTTCTTACTAAGTAGACTGTAGTTTTTCTGAGTGTTGAATAAACAGACCTAGGCCTCCAACTGATTTCTCAGTTCTTTTTGCTCAATGTCATAAAGCAGAGTTACATTTGGTAAAAATGTCATATTGGTATCTAAAGCTTTAGTTAAATTGTGGTGTAAATATGCACATTTTGGATGCATGTTTATATCTGTGATATAATCACAGATTTATCTGCTTTTTAGAGATAGTTGTACCCCAATGGTTTTTTCACTAATCAGCATCTTTTGGCTTTGCAATAAATGTAAAATTTCACAAAGCAAAAAGCATTTGTCCTTAAGGCAAAGTCTTTTAGTCTTTACCTCTGTGTATTCTTTGTACAAATCTATACCTACAGTCAGTGGTGTTTCCTTTGCAGATCCTACTGGCATTTGTATGCCTTATTTTAGTTCAATAACTTTATTTTTGCAACAATTTCAAATTTACAAAACTGCAGATGTAAAAGATACATTTGTCTAGAAGTTTCACCATTGATCTGTCTTTGTAGTTTGATGATTGTCTGTCTTTACATCTATATCCTTACTTTAGAACTTCTCTGTCTTAAAAACTTAGTTAAGAAAAGTACAAAGCAAAGGATGGAGATTTATTGTGTAGATAATATATTTGGATTAGGAACAAAAATGAATAGAAATGGAATTAATATTACCAAAAGTTAGAAATAGATGCACAGTATGAGTTCTGTGCCTGATGTAGTCAGCCTAAATTTCTGCTTATAGTTAGCAGAGAGAGACACACATGTTCTGAAGGCATAATTTATATATTCAGTATAGTCTACTATATTTGCTAGTATATACTTGCTGTTTCCTAGCCTTGAGTGACCAGGTTAAATACTTCCACTGTAGATGTCTAAACAGAAGTTTTATGAGTCCCATAAGCTTCAGATGAGAAAAGCAGCTCAGTGAATTGAACTTCTGTTCATTCCTGGTTTGGTAACTACAGTCAGTGCTGAAAATCTGTTGACTTCCAGTGCACCAGCATCAGCAGTATTGGCATGTGTTTCAAGCTCATTAAATAGATGCTGCATGCGCATACAAATTATGCTGTAATGCTTTGCTATTTAATGCTCTTCCCTCTATTTTATTTTCCAATACTGATCTATTGGAGTAGACTTCTAAAAACAATTCCAGTGTTCTATCATTTTCAACAGGCATCTTGAAGTTCCCACCTTCTGTCATCATTATTTCACCATTATTATAATTTCCTTTTAGCATTAAGTTTTCTATTGTTTTTGTTCTGTGTGTAAATTCTGTAAATGAAGCTAGAGAGACCTGGCTGTAACTTTACGGTGACAGATTAGTTAGATCTCTTTCCCATGTAAGTTAGTCTAAAATACACATCTATTTAGGTAATACAGCATAGCCATGTTTATTTGTTCAACCAATGATTTTTATTGATTTAGTCAGGATTTGTAGCATATGCATATTTCCAATTAAAATAAAGCCTTAGTTTTCAAATTTAAAAAAAAATAATGGTGTAGTTGTAATGATACTTAACAATTCATAGCATAATTTTAACAATCCTAAATTGTATAATTTTTTTCATTTACATGATTTTTGTTACTTTTGCCCTTCCATTTCCTCTGTGCCCACGATTATTCTGTCTAGTAACTCTACAGATGTCACTGACTCCAAAACTGCTTGATTCGCATGAGAACAAGGCTGAACCCCTTGATCTGCCGATGGAGCAGCAAGAGCCAGCACGTTCTGAATCTGGACAAACTTCATCAGAAGTTCACAGGACACCCACTTTGGCCTTGCCACTTTCCAAAAGTCCTAGTCAGAACTTCATGGCATTTCCCAGATCTCCTAGTTTTATAAGCCCCATGAAGTCCCCAAGTCAGTACTTCCAGATCTGTTATTAATCCCTGCTTTTCTCCCCAGAAATATTTACCAGTTCAAAACATTACTTTTAGTATTTTCTTCTAGAAATGTTTACTTCTGTCAGCCAATTTTTTGTAGCTTCTCTCCTGTATGTCATTTTTCTTTCTTCTAATGTGCTGTCATTGTTGTCATGCCTTTTTCAATGTTTAGTTATTCTTAAAATACATATCTTTTTTGCATGTACATCAGCATGATTCCCTTTACTAATTGTTTGTGTTCCTTATCTCGAATGTATCTCTAGCACTGTGTCAAGTGTAAAGCATATCTTTACACTGAGATGCAAAGAATGCGACTGAGTGTTGGAAAATAATTTAGATGCTGATGCTCAACTGTAAACATTGATTAAAAATAAAATTAATTTTAAGTGGCGTTTCTGCGTTAATTGTAATCTTTGATGTATTCCCCTTCATTTTTAATGTTTAAAAAGTGTAATACTGTAACATTATTTTTCACCCCAAAAAAGTTTCACTTTCAGACCTTTCAATTTTGTAGTTCTTCATGACATTGTTTAGTTCTAACTCTGCTACTCAGAATATTTAGAGGAAAAAGGGACTTGTTATTTTTAGAAAAAATCTGCTTATTGGTTATGATTTAGGAAAAAAAATCTGCTAAATTTCTAATTTTGCAATTGCATGTCATTCTGTAATTTTAATGCACCGAACTGTCATGTGGGAAGGGATGGAGGAGCACTGGAATTCTCCTCTAATGGTTTTTTATGTAACATTAAACATTTCTGACCTTTTGTAGAGGAAGGATACGTAAAAATGTTTCTTCGTGGACGTCCTGTTACCATGTACATGCCCAAAGAGCAAGTGGAATCTTACAATTTGGAGGCAAAAGTAGAACTACCAGCCAAGAGGCTTAAACTGGAATGGGTGTATCCTTTCTGTACTGGAGGACTACTGGAAATCAATCATTCCTTAATGATTTGGGTTAAATAACTTTTCAAGCTAAATTATAGCAGAATTAAGGTCATAGGGTTCGTTTAACTGATGAAGCTGCATTCAATTGAAAATAGGTGTTAATTTGTTGAGGTTGCTGTTCTTCGCCTTGTGAAGCCCAGGGTGGCAGCTTAGTAAAGGTTTGGCTTAAATGTTGCCTGAAGGTTAAGTCTGAAGTGTCCTAATTAGACAAAGATTAAACTAGTCATATCATAAGAATGTAGTGAGCCATGACTATTAATTATAGTATGCATAAAACATGCTCAGGGTTTTTTTCTGATTCTCAGCAGTAATTTGTCATTTTAAACTATTTTATGAAATGTGCACCATTGTCCTTAAGAGGATGCTACATTCAGCTCGAGTACTTTAGCAAACCCTGAATTGAATAGTACTTTGCAACTAAGAGGTGCTTAGCAATAAAACTCATAAAATATTATATATGAAATAATGATTGAATTTATAATTTCAAGTGTGTTTAAACACCGTAAATATCGAACAACCAGAGTCTTCCACTGACTTTCATGAGTGGACATAATTACAGAATTCTTACTTGAAAGAAATCAGCGTTTTATTACATACAGAATTTTTCACATTTCACTTTTACATATAATGATAAAATATATTCTTTATTGAAAAACAGAAATGACTTTTTTTTTTAGTACATATAATAGATTATTTTGTAATACCCATTATCTTTAGAGAGATGAAGTCTTTGTAAGGTATTCTATTATAAGAAAAAGTTTTTAGTCCCAAAGAGTGCAAATAGGAAGTTGCTTTGTCTTTGTAAAAAAGAAGACAGGGGGCATATAGTCTTTTTCGAAGTTGTATAAATAGAACTGCATGTGGTTTCAGAATGTTCAGAGAGTTTCCAAAAATCTCTTTGTATTCACAAGGGATTAATGACAGATTTAGTAACCATTCTTATTATTCCTATTGCAGCTGAGCCTGTAGGTTCTATCCCACTCTGCTCGAACTGCATAGATAATGCACATACAAATAATAAGTTAAAAAGACAAAAAATCCACAAAATTAATAATTAACAAAACAGGTGAGATTAGAGTGATAAATGCTGCTTGCAGTATTTTACTATCTTATTATATTACAGGCTCTCACCATTTATCACAACAGAATTGAATTATCTTTTTTACAATTGCAAGGAGGCCCTTGCTTTGAGAGCCTAAGAATGATTCAGGGGAAAGTGTTAGAATGCTTGCTGAAACAACAAAAAACTCAACCATGAAACAAAACAGATTGTCATTAGCGGTGTGTAGGTGGAACCTGAAGCCAATATTTCAGACTATTATAAGAAATTATAATTAGAGTAGGTCATGATTTCAGTCTCATTAGTTTCTCACTTAAGCTTACTTAAATGACTGAATATTTGCCAGATGGACTATTATTTTTAGTTTGGATATTCGTATGTCCTTCCAAGTGTGTGTCCATATACCTGGCAGAATCCTATCTATAAAGCTTGTCTACGAATAGAAAAGGCATGAATTAATAAAATGATCTAACCCTAAATAGTTACTAAGGAGGAGTCAATTTTTTCAAAAAATCCTGTGCTATTTTTTTCCAGTTTCTAATTTATTTGCATAATTTACAGATACAACAATGAAAAGAAAAGGTGTGAGTAGAAGTAATTTATGGAGAAAGATGAAGGCAGCAGAAAAACAACCAGTATTGCAGGCATTCATTCCAGTTGAGTAGGGAGAAACTGCACTGTTTGATTGGAGAGTAACAAACTGGAGCAGGAGAAAACATCCTTGTAGCTCACAAAGGAGCTTGGCTGTAGGATTATAACCAGAAATGCTCGATAATGTTAGAATGGGCATAGGGAAATAAGATTGGAGGTGGGATGGACAAATGGAAAGGGCAAAGCAGATTATGATGTGAAACAGAAGGAAGAAAATTTAATGTGTAGATTTCAGGGCATAGCAGAACCATAAAGGGGTATTGCAGTCATGTTAGCAGGTATCCGGCTGAGCTGAAAAAGATTCAAACCTTTGATATATCAATATATATTCAGGCATGAAGAAATGGAAATGCTGAGTGATGAAGTGTGAGGAAGGACTGGAGCAGAGGTGGAAAATCTAAGTGAGAAATCAGCACTGGGGACATAAGGGCGGGAGCAGCGGCCTGCTCAGATCCATTTCAGACCAAGTCATTTGGCAAGCAGGAGGATTGAAACAAAAACTTGCAGGCCAAATGAAAAGAAAGGTCAAGGTAACATTCCCTGAAGTGCCAGCTCACCAAATCCAAGTTGAAGCCACCAAATCCGAGTGTGGGAAACAATGTGGAGAAGGAGGGATCAACCCCAGGAGTTTGCATCTGAGAAAAAAGGCTGATAGAAAGAAACTGAGTGTTTGACAACAGCAGTAATGTGAAGGGTTGAATGCAGCATTGTTCCCCATAGGAAGAATAGTAAAGAAAGGAGATTTTCCCTAAAGAATGCAATCTTTCCCATTTAATAGCTATTTTTATGCACTAAGATTTGTCCCTTATGAATGTCTGTATAATGTTTTCGATTTTTTTAGAAATTCAGTTTGGTATGTTAACTTTAACTGCTGGTTCACTACAAATTTGATGACTTGTTGTTGAACTAGGGAGGTATTGTGTTGGCTCAGTTGATAATGGTGTCTGACCTTAGAGAGAAAAATGAATTTAAACAAATAAAGCATTGCCCAGCAATCTAGAATAGTAACACTAACCTTCACAGAGTCAAAATTGATAGTAAATTCTTTGTAATTGAAGATATTATTTCACTGTCTTCAAATTTTCAAACTTGAAGGAACCTTTACTGATATATTTCAGTTTAGGAGTCTAAAAACTCTTATTTCTGAATTCACAGTTTGATGATTGGCTATGCAGCATGAGTTCTATTGCATTTATTAAAAAAAACCAGTAAGCGGTTTCCCTTTAAATAGGAATTTAAATAAGATAACTATTGCCCTTAATACTTCAACAACATTAACATGACTATTTTAGTTTGAGTGGGTTATCATTGACCATAGAGAATAGTGCATAAGTATCTTTTTTATATCATATAATTGGGGCTTCATTATCTCCCTATATATTTTTCACAGCTAGTTTCTCCATATTGACTGCATTAGAATACACTTCTGTTTTGCCAAGATTCTGCTAATGCTGTTCCTTTCTGTTCTCATGAAAAAGGAAAACCAAAATAGTTGTTGTCCCTAATGACTCTTCAGAAGAATAAAACTACATAATTTGGCTGAATTAACATTCAGTCTAAATGAGATTATTTCTGGATTAATTCCAGTTATTTCATTGAATTAATTTTAGATTAGTGTTGATATGACTAGCATCAGAATCTGGGCCACTGCCTTTTAAATACTACAAAAATAAATTGGAATGGATGATGTAACACTTTTATGGTTCATATTCATCTCACTGGTCATGTCCACAATAATGAAATCAATCAGCCTGCACACAGGATAATGCAGTCAATCCTCATGTAACACAGGGAGATGTGCTGAGTGACTTGTTAGCATTTCCATCAAGTCTACATTTTTATTTTAATTAGTTAAGGAGATAGTAAATAGTAAATACACCTGGGACAAAAGTAGTGTTTAGCAAATTCCAGAGGAGACTAAAGGGATAGTATGTCTACAAATTCCTTTATTCTTTACCATTGATTTTCTGTAGGATACGTAGGTTTTAAAGTCTGCAAAATGCTGTAACTCTCTATTATAGTAAGGGAGGGAGATCTGAAGGTTGTCAAGCGATAAGGCTGTGCCCAAGCCAAAAGATGCAGGGGAGAAATTCCATCTTGTTTTTCCTTATTTTTATCATTCTTCATTGGTAGATGATGTTATTGCAGCTTGACTAACTCACTAGCTATGGCTATAGGGGTCGGGACTGTCGCAGTAACCTCTATCTTCTTCCTACGGGCGAAACAGTGTATTTCATCGCTTCTGTAGTTGTGTTATTCAATGTTGAAGAGCAACTTCAGAGACATTACACTGGTCATAATGATGATGTGAAGTGGTAAGTCACCAAATAACCATTCTTGCTTTCTTCATAAAACAGTATTTGGGATAGATCCACTCAATTACTCGTATTTTAGGATGATTGAACTTTTCACTTTTTAGGATTTTCTTCCTCGTTTTAAATAGAATTGAGTTATTGCCCTTCACCAAGGCCTGGGTGCCAGGTACTGGCCCTCTGGGTTCAGTCTAACCAAGGAAACAGCTTTAATTTCACCTGTGGTCTTCCTGGTAGTCTTCAGACATGCCTACCTCATGGCAGATATCCTATAAACTAGTCCTGAGCAGCCTGGTTTGTCTGCTGCCATGCACACATGCCAGGTTGTGTTTCAAAGGGATTAAACTGTGTTGAAGCTCAGAGGATACTAGTTATCAGCAAATATCAATTTGTTAGATTGAAATCTAAATAAACATATGGTTTATTTTGACGGTATCAGCCTGCCTGCAGTATAGCTGAAAAAGAGCACCTGGATTAACTGGTGGGCCCTAATCTATGAAATGAGTTTGGCATCCCTTCATCAGATTAGGTGTTATGAAACTCCTGTTGTCCCTCAAAGCCAAAAATAGACCTGATAACCAAATCTGCTTGAGTTGTGAGCATGTTTCATAAATTGAATTATTTGTATAATCTGATTGTTTTTACAAGGAGATTTTTACCTCTTCCATCTCATTTCTTTCTTTCAAATTTTCTGTGTCTTTAGATATTCCCATGTTTTCAAGTTTATTGGAAAGAGGATACCTTTCTGCATTGAAAAGCTGAATTAATTATTGCCACAGTTCATTTGGCAGAATACTTGGCCTCTAGAACTGCATGCAAAGCAGCTGAAGTAAAAAAAGAATTCAAGGGATATTGGGGCAAAAATAGACTGTACTCCAGGCTTCATTTCAGATTTCAGATTGCATTTTCTTAGAGACATTAATTACCATTGATCACAGTTTTTAAAACCTCAATTTTAATTTTAGAATCAAACTTCCTTATTTCTATAGTCTTTCTTGCTAAAGGACTTTTTACCTTTTGAAAAGCATTGCCAGAAGTTGATATCTTCCCATAAAAGTCACTGATACCACGTCATACAAACTGAAAAGCATTTTTCAGTGAATACATCTATTTGCTCTGGAGGACTGTCACTAAACAGTGTTGATGTGCCTGACCAGATCTCTGCAACCTCTGGTCAGAGATAGCTGAAGTTCAATAACTAGCTCAAACTGAAAACTTCTTATACACTGCACTCTTTTAAATCTGGGTGACGTAAATTGCACATGAGCGAGATGAGGGCTTGTTTGATACACACTTTGAGCTATTAAGACTTAAGTAAATTACTGTCTTGTTCATAAGGGAAGAAGAGCTTTTTGAATACGAGAGTATGACAATTTTTGTCATTCTGTTTCTATATTTTTAAAAAGTTTACATGTAGGCTGTGTGCTTTATATGACTAAAATAGGACCATTTATTACAAGCTCAAGTAATAGTTTGATAAAGTAGATCATAAATGGCTTTAAGTTTGGTCTTTCCTTCTTCTTTTTTTAGCCTGGCTGTTCATCCTGATAGGATCACTATAGCCACAGGTCAAGTTGCAGGGACATCCAAGGATGGGAAAGTGAGTGACCACTTTGTTGGTGTACAGTTGCTTATATTTCGTAAGAATATGTTATTAATAAGATATGTGCTGTATGCTTTTCATGTTGTAGTTAAATTTGTCTTATGTTTTTGGACTGAACAAAAGCAAAACTTAATTTGACAGCACCTATTGCACTCAATCACAGTCACCCAGTTCCATTATCAAGATTGGTCAATGCTTTCTGGTTTTGTGACTTAGATTGAAGGTAAATTTGGATTTGGAGAGGCATGAAGGGATAAGGCTGGAAAGAAGACTTGAGAGGCAGATGGATGTGGGGAGAAGGGGGACATTAAATTATACAGTATGCAACTTCATTTCTGATCACAGCTACCAAAACCAAACTACAAATAAGAATGGCTTTGGGTTGTTTGCTGAAAAAAACCCCTTACTCTCACCTTCATCTAGGCAAGATTTTTTCCCTCTATTGTTACCTGTATTATCATAAGCTTAGCTGTAGGCTAGGAATTTATTTGAACAGAGTAGGATGAACATTGTTCCAATGAGCTAAGAAAAGTGAGAACGGGAACAAGCATAGACAGGAAAAGAATGAGGGAGAAGTCATTCAGTAGAGTACCCAGCTGTTTTTATAACCAAACTGTTGCAAAATTTTTAGCAGGTGCCAAAGGAGAATTTTAGGATAAAAAACAGATTATCAATATGCTAACTACTTTGAGTGTCATTATTTAACCCCAGCTGCAATTATTAAGTACCATGCAGCCAATCCAACTCACCCTCCAGTGGTTTGGGGAGAAGGTTTGGAAAAACTGTGTTGGTGATGATGATTATTGTTGTATTGTGATGAAATAAGAATAATAACAATAATAAAGACAACAAAATGAGAGAAATAACACCCAAGAAAGAAAAGTGATGCACAATACAGTTGATCATCACCTGCTGACTGATGCCCAGTCTGTCCCCCAGCAGCATTCAGCCTCTCCTAACACCTCTGGTTTATATACTGGGCATGACATCCTATGGTATGGAACGTCTCTCTGGCCAGTTTGGATCAGCTGTCCTGGCTGTGCTCCCTCACAGCTTCTTATGCAGCTCTTCACTAGGAGAGCATGGGAAGGTGGAGAGTCCTTGACTGAGTGAGCACTGCTCAACAACAAGTCAAACATCTGTGTGTTATCAACACTATTCTCAAACTGAATCCAAAACACAACTCTGTTCCAGCTACTAGAAAAAAACAAAACTCTATCCTAGTTAAAACTAGAAAAATGAGGAAAATGAAATCTCAGTTATGCAATGTAAGTTTTATGTACAGATAACTTAGCTGAGTAACATAAACTGTTAATTATATCTCAGAGAAGTTTATTTTTTTAGCTCCATAAATGCAATTACTTACCATTGTATATGTGAAGTAAAATCTAAAGGTTTGATGTTAGTGCTTGAGAGGAATGTGGTATATAGGTAAATACATATGAAAGTCATTTATATAACCAAGATAATGTTGCCGCCTTTATTTTTTTTATATTTATGTTAAAGGACAAATTCACTACTTATGAGCAAGAAAGACCGATGGCTGTTGCTTTTTTCCCCTGATATTGTAATAAAACCTATTCATTGCAGTTCAGAGGGATGGGAAAATAAGGGAAATAAAGCTTGCCTCGTGTTTCTCTGCAGAGGTTTGTGGCTCTGCGTTAAACTCGCTGTGTTCAAGGTAAACCTCCATCTGCAAGTGCTTCCCGGGGCCGCCCCCTGGTGGCTGCGGGAGGCAGCGCTGCCGCTGAGCCCGCAGGGGCCTCTCGAAGCCACAGGCAGAGAAGGGACGGATGGGGAACCACGGAGCTTTCACACGGAGTTGATTTTGGGCCAGCACGTACCCCTGGAATTTTATTTACAAAAGTCAGTCTCGCTCTGATTGCCGTTGTAAAGAGTCTGAAGATACAATTCTTTTCTCTGGCTATTTTAATGACATTGTAATTAATTGCAGTTTAGAGATTCTTAAGCTTCTTTTTGCACTTGCTGTTTGACATTTACCAGTATTATCTCAGTTTTTACAGTTTGAACTGTCCCTGGACCTGTCAGTAAGTCCCATGTCACAAAGTCATCAATGACTTTCACTTCATGAAAAATATCAGTGGCAGTTACTTCAGTGAACAAACTGATATCAGTGAGACCTGATGTGCTATATACTATATATGGGTCCTAGCCTAGGCACAGTAGTCAGCAAACCATCTGTATGTATCTGTGCTTACATGGGTGACTCTAGAGAAAGTTATGATAATTTTCATACCTTAAATTGTGATAAAATGCATTCTCATTTTTTTAAAATCCTGATGGGTTTTTGCCTTTCTTGTTTCAGCTGAATTTTTTTTGTGTCTGTTTTATAGCAATTGCCACCACACGTGCGTGTCTGGGATTCTGTAACTCTGAACACACTTCATGTCATCGGAATGGGGTTTTTTGACCGAGCTGTCACTTGCATTGCTTTTTCTAAATCTGTAAGTAAAGTAAATGAAG
Source organism: Serilophus lunatus (assembly GCA_013399895.1). Taxonomy (NCBI): domain Eukaryota; kingdom Metazoa; phylum Chordata; class Aves; order Passeriformes; family Eurylaimidae; genus Serilophus; species Serilophus lunatus. The sequence goes on from VXBA01004919.1 coordinate 660,941, forward strand.
AGTCATATTAAGACTGTTTGCTGGAAGGGTCTTTGTAGTCTTTCAAATTTAGCTTCCTTGATCGAAACAAACTTCCAAGCTGTCTTTTCTCTCAGGTTCCTCTTTAGAGGATGAAAGTTTGCAGCACAGTTGTTTCCAACAGTTTGGGTTGCTACTAAAGTTACCAATATCTCAGCAGTCTCAGAGATTTTGCTTAAAATAAACTGCAATTAATTTCTTCAGAGACAAGCAGTTGCAGAAATACTTATGTACTTGAAACTGCAGTATCCTTAATTCTGTTGAATCATCCTATTCTGTTTCTCTCTATGTAAGAAAGTTACTCTTTCAGCATCTTTCTAGCCTCTTGCTATGCCTAAAACAATTGATGAAAGACCTTTAAAAGATGGAAGCTCCTGTAGGGCAAGCAAAATCTTTTGCTTGAAAGCAGCAAAGGCATATGGATAAAGGATTTTAAAGAAGGAAAATCCTGTTGTTAACCTCTTGGCACCATCCTTTGAACTCTAATCTATCAGAGAGGTAAAAAAAAATATAGGCAGCATTCAAGTGCCATATAAAACATGAGTTTGTAACCTGACACGTGCAAGTCCCAAAGCCCTCTGTGTACAACAGAATCCATAAGCAGTGTATGTGGTGGTGTCTGGTTGTCTCAACAGCATTATTAAATGCTGTATTCCCTAGGCAATATGTATGCCAGTGAAAGTTTCTACAAACACTTGAAATCCTTTGATGATAATGTTTTATAGAAAGTATAAATGAGAGTAGTGGATTGGGACAACTGATTAAGAATACAAAGGTGAAAGCTAATGCAGTTCAAGATCACCTTTGAAGGATAAATAAAAAGGAATAACAAACAAATGCTCATTTCCTTGGAGGGATAAAGGTGCTTAATAACAGATGATCATTACTGGCATATGCCAGGGAAAAGCAAATGTTTAATATATTGCTTTATGTTGTGATTTGAGTAACGGCTTGCCCTGTTCTGAGCATCAGTTCCCATTCTATAGCAGTGCTGCTTCTCCCATTTTAGACAGCTCTCTCTTCAGGTTTCTTAGTCCTGTCTTTGTCCCGCCTCTTGAGTTGCCTTGGCACAGTTATTTTTGTAGCTGTGTCTGAGATGTGTATTGCAGGCCTGATTCGTCAGGGAACAACCAAGCAACCTCATATGTTTAAAATAAAATAGCAAAGCAGAGTTTTCTTGGGTTTTCTTTTCCCCTAGAATTCACTTTGTTCCCCAAACAGGCTCACTCTATGATAGCTCAAACTTCTGCAGTGGTTCAGCTCAAGAGGCAGGAACAAGTGGCAAAGGGAGGACTGTTTGTGTCAGCATTGTGCCAAAAGAGTTCTTGTGTAACCACAGGCTCAGTCTGTTCTTGCGAGCTCATCTGCAGTCTAAGCGAATGTAACTGATGCCAGGAGCAACAGGATACAAAAATCATATTTGAATGAGTTGGAAAGCAATTTGACATTACTTGATGGCTTATTCCATTGTACACTCAGCTAGGAATGAACACCAAAGAAATTGTGAAAACTGGTCCAAATGGTTCCTTCCAAATAGGTACTGAAAAAAAAAATCTGATGATTATACAGCAGTTCCCATCACTACTGAGACAAATGTCAGTCATATTGTAGTTTAGTCAGGATCTTGGTTGATGTTCTTTATCCAGCTTTTGGATTAATATATCAGAAAAACAGGTACCAACAGGAGAAAGTCTAGGAAATATAGTGCATGAAGAAAGACTGAAGGAATTTGGGTAATTAAGATCAGGAGGAGTGCTAGAAGGCATAGCTATAAGAAAGACACCTATCAGAAATAAGTTGTTATTTAATTTCTTACTATGTTCTCTGATTTCAGTCCATTGTGGCGATATGAAGAATAAAATTGTTCCTCATGTCCATAGAGATCTGAGAAAAAATAATTGGTTTAAATTGCAAAGAAAGAAACTCAGTATAATTATCAGGAAAACCTTAATAAAATAGTTAATAGTATGCAGTTTGCCTTTGGAATTTCTACCACTGAATGTTTGTAAAGAGATACCTACCTCACTCCTGACATTTGTCTGCAATTTGTAAGAGTTCCTCTTCTAGATCCCTTTTTAGCCTTGTTTTTCAATGACCTTAGAAATTTCTCTCTTTTATGGAAATCTATGGAGAAAGGACAAGATTTAATGTGTAAATATGTATAAATATTTTCACTTACACAGAAGTATTTAATTATTTTGAATGTGTATTTTTATGTTCCTCATGTTGAGTGATTCATCAATATTTTCCACGTTTTGCCTCAGAATGGAGGAAGCAGCCTGTGCTCTGTAGATGACTCAAACGACCATGTGCTTTCTGTTTGGGACTGGCAGAAAGAAGAAAAGCTGGCAGATGTCAAGGTGTTGCAATAATGTATTTTGTACTACTTGCTTATATGTAGATCTGGATTTCTTGTCATAAAAGGTCTTTCTGTACTTGACTTCTTGTGCCTTTTTAATGCTTTCACTTTATGAAAGGCAAAGAACATGAAGAAAGCAAATTTTCTGTCTGAGATGTCGTGAGATTATAATTGATTAGAAAATTCTGAACAGCAATATAGGAACATGTGCAGACACAAAATGTCTTAAATAAATCTTCTTTGTAGAAATTCTTATTATCTGACATGGCTTTGAAGGATAAATTTGGATGCTAACTTATAAAGATGTAAAATCTTTTGACTTTGATGTATCCTAAGTATTCCTGACTGTGTTAGTAATTAATAGCTCAGAATTTTTCTTATAGCAGAAGTATCAGTTTATCTAACTAGTGTAATACTGTTTTGTTTTGTTTTCTTTGAATTTTAGGTTTTGATACAATGTTTTTCTTTTTCCTTTCAAGTGCTCTAATGAGGCTGTATTTGCTGCAGATTTTCACCCTACTGATACAAATATAATAGTTACTTGTGGAAAATCACATCTTTATTTTTGGACACTAGAAGGGAATTCCCTTATTAAAAAGCAAGGATTATTTGAGGTAAAATAAACTGTTTCCCTAATTTTATTTTTGTACTACACATATGGTACATATGTACAGTCATACAGAAGTAAGGGTTAATAAGGTTTGAATAAATCAAAACAACTGATTATTATTGAACTCGAAATTTTGCAAAACCTCAGATAGAATTCATGTTATGGCACAGAGAACTTTTCCATGAGTAAAATTTCTACATTCAAGTTTTCGAATGAAATTACCTTGTATTATTTTTTGATGTCCTTTATGCTACAAACCTCTGACCCTGCCCCAACAAAATAAAGTTTCCTTAACATTCCATATGATTCCTTCAGGATAAAAAAACAAACATAAAACAAACAGTGTGATACATGCTGGATGGGTTTTTTATTTTAATTTTGTCAGAGGAAAGACTTGCAAAACCCCATAAAATATGGGTCTATGGATCTTCTTCCCTTTTCCTGGGTGCTGCTCAGATACATGCATGTATGTAACTCAAATACAGGTTGAGCTGGCCACTATTAGGTAAATATAATTTTCATTTCAAGATTTGATTTGGTTTTGTTCTTAAATATAGACTAAACTCTACAGCAGTTGCATGCACAGCTGAGAGCTGTTTGCAGTGGCTGCAGATAACTCCAGTAGGGCCTAGATAACTGCTTGTGGAGTCAAAACAATTATTTTGCAAGGTCAGTTATTATACTTTGTGTAAAATCAGGAGGAGATGCTAATACATTTAAATTTAAATTTTGTTATATTAGATTTTTCATGGATTTTTAACTCCTAAGCTGCTTGGTCAGATTTCTCCCTCTGTTCTGGCTCTGTTATTCTCGATGGTTGTTGCATATAGAAGAGTGTGGTAGCCTTAGATGAGAACAGTTCTTAGTTTTAGAGAGAAAGAGGTCATACACACAGGTTGTCCACAAGGAATGTAAATAATGTCCTTAGCAGCTACTAGTGAATTTCTTGTTCCCTTATAGATTGCATTGTTTTGTTGCTGTCAGTATCTTAAATTCAGGATTTCTGTTACTGAACCTTGCGATTCTTTGAAGAGATAATTCCTTAATTCTTATACTACATCTCTAGTGGTATTTTTTCTCCTAGAAACTTAGGAGTTAAAAATTATAATTATAAAGCTTGTTTGCATCTTTGTCCATTTCTAAATACTTGAAGTATTTGGGATTATGCAGTAGTTGGGGTATTTGGTTTTTCTCAGAGCATTCCTGGTCTTGTGTTAAATGTTGGCAGGACATCTCACTCTGTCTCCAACTTTCAGTTAAAGGGTGTAGGACTGGGTCACCAGCCTAAGCTGATCAATTTTTTGCCCTTGCACAGATTAACTGTTTAGACCATAGGAATATAGAAATGTGTTTAACTCCTGTGTAGATATTTAGAGTTGTATAAGACAAAATTAAATTACCCAAATGCATACAGTTAAAATGGATTAGTTATGTGTTGCTGTGAGTGTGTATTTTTCATAACCATGCAGAAACAAGAGAAGCCAAAGTTTGTCCTATGTGTGACCTTTTCTGAAAATGGTGATACTATTACAGGAGATTCAAGTGGAAACATTTTGGTTTGGGGGAAAGGTAAGATAAAATTTCACCATTAACTTCAATCTTTGATATTAAAGACTGTGAAATTTTACATAAGTGTAGAGCTCCATTTTAAGAACAATATATTTTGTTTTATCTTAAGTTCTTTCCCAAGGTCAGCCCAGCAGATTGTGTCTGGATTCTTTTATGCAAGAGCCTAAAGAACATCTACACCTAGGTCCAAGAGCACAAATTTCTATAAAATGTGTTCTCTATAGCCAAATACTGAATCACAAAGCTAACTACCCTGTGTGGCTTTTACTGATGTAAGAAATGGCAGGATTCTTTTCCTTAATCAATGTGATAGAGACATTGTTAATGTAATTGATGATCTCCAGTCTCCTATACTGTCATTCTTTACTGTTTGCAGAAATTATGCCTATTGACATACACTTTTTTAAAAAGACAACAAATAGCTTTATTTGTTTTCCTATGAAGTCAAGATAAAATGTATTCAGATCTAATTTAATTCCTCAGCTTTATTTCAAAAGAACAGATGGATAGGGAAAACTCCTTAAAAAGCATTTATCAGTAAGAGACTTTTTAAGGCAGCAGAAGGCAATGCCTGCTGGAGGGCAAACAGCAGTAACATCCTAAACGTTTACTGAGTGCTTGAGATGCCGTGCATAGGAATAAGGAGAATCCCTTAAAGGAGGATTTATTAGTACAGGAAGAAGGAATATGTATGACAGCTGCTTCTTATTTACTGAGTGCTTTCTCCCAAGACACTTGAAGGTTATAAGACCCAGAAAACAACACAGTGAATCAGTTACACAGTTGAGCCTTACTGAGTTTGCGTAGACTTTTTTCATCCAAGGACTGTCAGCCAATTATCTCCTTTAGCTTTTGGCCACTACACTGCTGTTGAGTGAAGGAGTGGATATGATGTTTGTAACTGAGCTACCCTTTTACTTCCCTTTCCTTTCTCTATGGTAACTTAAAGCAAGGCCTTTCAACACTTTTCCCTCTGAACTGGCTTTAGAAATGGCATAGTCCCAACTCTCTGTTTTTCATTGTTATTTTGGCTGCCAGCAGAACAAGGACATGGCAGCTGCTGGCATGGCAGGGTCAGAGCACTGCTGTCATGCCACTGGACTAATTTCTGCCTTAAATGCAAGTAGCCTCCTCTGCCCTTTCTCTCCAGAATGAACAGGAATTCTCAGTGTGCTCAAGTTCTCCTCTCTGCTGGCTCTTTTGGGATGGACAAAAATTTTGTTCCTGTTTTCCTCTCTTAGTATATTGTACTTCATATGTCTTCACTACTTTTGACTCAGAGCTCTATGGTCAAGTGAGGGTTGCTTTTATCAGGTCACAGTACCCTTAGCAAAATCTTCTCTTACTAGACATGAGTTGTACCTGACACACTGTAGATGTGGATGGAAGCAAATGGGATATATAAAGGAAAAGGCAGTTGTTTCGTCCTAATTTGTCTCAGCCTCACTTGTGCTAAACATCAAGTTAGCCAAGCTTTGATGCACGATATATGTTTAAGTAATAGCATCACTAGTAATCAATCATTTCTTTGTACTTCATAATAGTAATGGTTCATCAAATTAGAGATACTTAAACTAATATAGTTGGTTTTGAAGGTGTTTTGAATCTAAGAAGGTACTTGAACAAGCCAAGTCATCAACAAAAAGTAGAGCTTCTTTTGGAGAGTTATTCAGCACACTCTGCCAGATGTACAAGGACCTATAGCTTAGTCAGATTTTTGTACAAGTTCAGTGTCTGGAGGCTGTGGAATGTCCTTGGAGCATGACAAGTGACTGGGATATGATTTCTTTGTTGATAAGGTATGTAAGGCTACTGCAGGTTAAATGTGAAGTCAATTTAGCTTAAACCCCTGTGAAAGGTTTAAATGAACCCATTTTACTTTGAGCTGGACTGAGCGAGTATGTATACTTTTAATTTTTGAGATGAGAGAATATATTGTAAGATGTAGTAATTCAACTTCTTCTGTAGCTCTGTGTGTTTTGGTCCAACACTATTACCATTGTTTAGATCTAAATCTTGAAAAATAGTAGAGAAAGGGAGCAAAAACACTTAGGAGAAAGGAGCTATTTAACCAAGTGTTTCAGTAGTAATGTCTTCTCCCCAGGTACCAACAGAATAAGCCACGCAATTCAAGGGGCACACGAGGGTGGAATTTTTGCGCTGTGCATGCTGCGGGATGGCACACTGGTATCAGGAGGCGGCAAAGACCGAAAGCTGATCTCTTGGAATGGAAATTACCAAAAAATTCACAAAACTGAGGTGATATGGCCTATCTTAAAATTACTCTGCTACTCAAAATGAAATTCTAGCCGTTGTCTGAACAGAGATCTTTTAATCAATTTTATTTCTTGTGGATGTACATTCTGTGGGAATGCACATCAATGGTAAAATGCAGTATCATTTGAATAATTAGGTCATCCCTGTGATTACCCTCTTCATTAACATAATATTTCCTTTTTGAATTCTGTGTTAACTGGAAAATGAATCTTCTGTTTGTATCTTTTCATATTATTTCTTCATATCTTGGCTATTAGTAATGTGAGATTGTTTTTAACTTCAGAGTACTAGAGTATTAAAATATTTTTGTACTTTCCTCTTTCTCAAAATGATGTGAGGATTTTGGGGGGTTTTAGTACTCAAAGTTTTTCATTAGTTTACTCATTGATACTGGGGTTTATGTATAATAAGCAAAAAATCTGAAAATTAATACATGATTCTTTACATACTGAATGTAACAGAGTAATCAGCATAAAACTGAGGAAAGGTTTCAACTCTACTATATAATATTAAATGTTGCAAATATATATGCAACTGGAATGGCATATGAATTTTTGTAATTCGTTTTTTAACACAGTACAAGATGTGCTTGTCCTGTTCCTAACTCTGGTGACCTTCTTTTTCTCTTATTTGTTCATGCCTGGTGTTCCTTGTTATTTTACACCTTTCCTTGAACTTTGTATTGAAGATGTGCACTGACTCTTTCAGAACCCAGCCTGCAATTAAAGAAACATTAATTGCAAGAAAATTATCTGAGTAGAAATGCTTAGTCTGATATCACAGCTGCAATTAAATACAAATAAGCTAACACAGCATGAAGGAACCTTTTCTGTTTGTTGAAAAACTTGGTTTATCTGGACAATGTTTGTACATAAGGATGTCTGGTCTTGTAGTGTTATAAAAACAATTACTGAGCTGATTGCAAGTTGTTAGAAAACTTTGCAAGTTAGGCCACATTAATCTATTTAATTTCTTCTGTGTCACATTTATTGAAATGCATTTGCTAGGCCATATATCTTTAAAAATAGCAACACTTCACAAATTGTCTGACTTACCTACCTTTTTGTCTGTTATGACCACAGATTCCAGAGCAGTTTGGTCCAATAAGAACAGTAGCAGAGGGAAAAGGAGACGTTGTATTAATAGGAACAACTCGAAACTTCGTCCTACAGGGCACACTATCAGGAGATTTTTTCCCAATTACCCAGGTAAGCTTGGTTGCTTTACAAGAACATTTCTAAGTGTGTAATAGCAGTAAGGATATATCTTAAAGTTAAATTTCACAAATATGCATCTATTTGATTTATTATTCCAGTAATTTTGGCAATAAATGACATTATAAATATCTATCTGTCTAGAGCCAAGATATTTTTTTAATTATTTAATATATAGTTTTGTCATTTAAATACCAGATAAGCATGTTTAGTTTTGATGGTTTGTCCTTCTTGTCAAGAAACATTTCTGCTTGTGTAGGGTCACACTGATGAGCTCTGGGGACTTGCAGTCCATTCCTCTAAACCCCAGTTCTTCACATGTGGACATGACAAACACATTACTCTCTGGGATGCTACCACTCATCATCCTATCTGGAACAAGATTATAGAGGTATAAATTTATTAAACACAGCTCTCCTGTTACAGAAATTCTCTAGTAATTTTGTTTTTTCTTAAGACTATTAATACTTCAAGATAGTTTTTATCAATTTGAGGGAAAAAAAATCATAACATTTTTCCATCTTGAAAATAGATATAAAACTATACACCTTAGGCTATATGAATTTATATGCTGTGATATATAGAAGTATACAGTGCTGATGACCTTTTTTTTTAACAAGGAAGAGGACCACAAATACAAAACTAGGAAATATTTGTCATTTAGAAGTAATTCTGATCAGGATTAATACTACTACCCCCATACTGAGCATGATAGTCAGAATAAAGAAGGAAAAGAACGTTTTGGAGACATCATTATTTTCAATAATTTATTAGTAGTTTTATACATCCTATTCTCAAATAAACAAATGTCTAGAATTTCACTTTCTATCTCCAGTGTGAAATTTGGTGCTTAGGTACTGCAAGAATACTGAGTGGAGGCTCAGTTTTGAACTGTACTCAGGCACTCTGTGCATCTGCAAGCTCCTGATGACTGTGGTGTCAAGTGATCTTGTTTATTATAAACATCACCAGGAAATAATTTTTGGAGTACGTTTTTTGGACATCTGATCAGTCTTCCAATTGTTTATCCATATGTAGGCATTGACTTATCTTTACTAGAGACAATGCTTTTCTCTCTCTGAGGTGCCACTCTTGTCTTTTTTTCAAACATTGCATTTTCCGACCTCATAATAATTTTAGGGTTTAAGATATGTTACTATAATTTGGATTTAAAAATAAGCTCTCTCCACTTCAGTCTTTCAGGGTATTGTAGGTGGACCTTAGGGGAATGGTCAAACCTTGACCATTTAAATGTGCTTGCAAATCTCTTGAACTGCCACCAAGATGACAAATGCAAAATGAAATAAATACCACCACACTTAGGCTACAAATTTCAATAATAAAATGCATTTTTAAAAAAACAAATTTTCCTACATCTATCTTGGTAGTCTCTCTAAGGAAAGATAGATCCATGCCTTTTCTTGTTTTAAAATGCAGCAATAGCAGAGTACTGTGTTGTGTGGTATGGAATATGAACCCACTGGATTGCAGAAATCCTTCATATGCAATTTAGAGTGACGCAAACAACAGCATGACTGATAACTTTTGTGGAGACTGTTCAGGATCATTTATTGGGGTTTTTTAAATTAATTTGATTATTTAGAAATGATGCACAACTGGTTTTAGGCAAGTCTGATCTATAAATAACCTGGAGAGTAAAATTGTAGGTACCATTTTTTGTGCTTTCCTAATACATTTGTTTTGTGTCGGAAAAAATCATCATGTAAGTCAATTGCAGATACTAATGTGATCCTTTGCTCAGTGTAAGGGGGGGTGTTTTTGTATACTTGCATACATTTTCAGAAACTCTGGAAGAAGTTAGTACTTTGATATATTTCTCAAAACAGGAAGAATATACTGAGAAGGACCTATAGTCATGAAGAAAAGTGGAAAATTTGGCAAAATTTAGCTTTTTTAATATAGCTATGAGCACAAGTTAAATTCACTGTTTGAGCCTCTGATTTAGTCAAGAGAATATTCCTTTCTGGAATACTATAGTGTTTTAGAACATGCATAAAGAAAATCCTGGATCTCAACAATTCTCTGAAATTTCTTTATAGTTAGTAAAGTCTTTAAAATTAGTCACTTGCTTAAAATAATGAGAATATCCTTTACACAAAGTCTCTAGGGCTAGCAATTACCAATGACTAAAAATGTCAACAGGTTTACTAAAATACCTACAATGTGACACTATATTAAAATACAAAAAATCAAGGATATAAGCATTTCTGTGAGGTATGTCACTGGATTAGGTTTTTTGCTTAGATTTTAAAATTACTTTTTAATGGTATCAGAAAATATAAGCTATTTATTTTGGTATTTTCTACTATAATCTGAAGAGTTCTGGTGCTCCTTCTTTGTAACTGAACAAGTATTAGAAAGAAAATGCTTACCTTGTTTTGCAAATGTATGTTTAAATTGCAAGGAAAACATTGGAATTATACCTCTCTCTATAATAATGCACTAGACAAAGTAAAATGTTTTAAAATTCCATATCAAAATAAGAAACCCAGTTTATGCCCTTAATCTCCCACTAAGATACAACTTGGCAGGTGTTGGTAGAAGTTAGGCTTTACCCCTCCATGCAAAGTGCCACATACCTTTGTTGAATAAGGTACTTGCATGTCCTTTAGACTGTGGGTAAACTGCAGCTTTGATACTTAATTCTTAGGTCAGCTCTAGTTTAAGAAGTTATTTTTATCTCTTACTTGTTTGTGATTTGTTGGGAAGCTGCCCTTGCCAATGTTATTATTATGAAATCACTCTCCAAGTTATTTTTAGATAATAAAGAAAAGAAAACAGTGGCCCTGTATAGAGGGGAAAATGTTTATTGGATAATATTTCAATTACTTAAAAATGCTTTTGCCTCCTCAAGTTAATATTTAAAAAAAAGAAAAACCAACATCAAAAATTCAACAAGAAATAATTACTTCATTCCTGAATAATTCCTGATAATTGAACTGTGCTTTTGTTATAACTCAATAACTTGGACTGGTAAAAAAGTGTGCTTCTTTCTGAAACATTTCAGGATCCAGCTCAGTCTTCAGGTTTTCATCCTTCAGCATCTGTCGTTGCAGTAGGGACACTGACAGGAAGGTAAGATGCGCAGAGCTACCTTGGCCACCAACAAACACTGATTTATCCAGCTCACTTCCAAGTTCATGTTTTTGTTCTGCAGATGTATGCATGAAGCCTCTTCATTCTCTGTTGAGTCCTACTGAATTTCAGAGTGCAATTTATTTATGTTGCCTTAGTGCCTAGACTTGTGTTGGCTGAGCATTGCATGAACAAAGATATCATTCCTCCCTTGGGAGAGTGACAATCTAAGATCAGTGGAAGGAGGTAGATTTAGAGAGGGCAGGAAGTTTGGCTTAGCAGTGAGACCATGCATGGGAGGTACTGTCACCATATCAGTGACCTAAAAGTTAAACCTTTGTGTCCATCAGGGCAAAGCAGAGGCTAAAGGAGAAGTCTGAGATAGTGGGTTAATTTGCAGATATTTTCTCTGAGGCCTTTAGGGCAGTGTGGAGGAAATCACACTGCAAACTGTTTTGTGTTGGAAAATGTAGCAAATGGTAAGTGATCCCTAACGCATATTGACAAGACTTGTTCTGCGAAGAGAGTGTGAGGTGTAAACAAGGCAGAGAAAACTGAGGCAAAGTTTAACATCTCCATTTTACATGGCAAGTTGAACCTATGGTCACATCAACAGCAGACACTGGATTTATCCATGGTCGCCTGTCTAGGAGGGAGTGCCTTTGCCTGACTTCATCCTCTCTTTTCATGTCACTTGAGGGCAGACTTGTCTGTTAGTATTGAAAACAGTCTCACTTGACTGAGAACATATAGCAAGCTTGTAGGTTATCAGCCAAGATTATTTCAGATTGTGTATCAATCCTAAATAGAGGATTTACTTTTGTTGCTGAATTCACTTTATTTAGTAAATAAAGCAAGTCAAAAGGAGAAGCTTTGAGAAGAATCTTTTCTTTGCCTTTAGTAATCTAATGCAAATATTGAAATGCAAATTTTATCTTTGTCCTTTCTGCACAAATTAATTTTTGGTTCATTAAAATTAATTGCTAATTTACATTAAAAATTAACTTTAAAATAAACAAATAAATATAATTCATCTCTCAAAAGAGAATGGCCGTGATTCTTGCTTGTATTTTCTTTTGCTCTAGGATTTAGTGTAGCAGAGCATAGAGGAGGGTCATTAAAGGAGAAGAAGCAAAAGCAGTGCTTACTTCATTCTGATGCATGACACATAGTAAAACAGAGTAAAATCTGAAGATTGATATCAGAGTCAATCCCTGATCATTTTTCTGTTTAAAAAAGATGGGAAAGAAACTAATCTTGTGTTAAAGTAAAAATAGGCCAAACTGAATAGCAGTTGCTATTTTTCTTTTCTTGGTGTAAATCTTGCGCTATTTTGACAGAAGAAAAGTTGGTCAAGATTACAGTAGGTTTAAATTCCTTATGGATTGATTTATTGGCCTCTTTCTGTATTTACAACAGGTGGTTTGTGTTTGACACAGAAACAAAAGACTTGGTCACTGTACACACAGATGGAAATGAACAGCTGTCTGTAATGCGTTACTCACCAGGTTTGAAAGCGTTTATTTACTGGGTAAAAAAAAAGGCATTGAATTTCTTTATTAAATTAGGGGCTGGTTTGTTAAACTAATTCCCCATTTGCCATACTGAAGATGAAAATAAATATGCCATGAAGCGTTGGCAACACTGGATGGGTGGGGTTGTAAGCTCTAGTTTTCTTTTCCCTTCCTTTCTCCCCAACATGTTCAATATGGTATCACTGTGAAGGAAGAAAAAGAAAAAAAAAGGAAGACTTAACTCCTCAGGTTGTTGCAATCAGATTAGTCTTAGATGGACTGTAGCTGCTTCCAGAAGTGTCATGTGTTTTTAGCAGTAATATCTGCTACATAAACTTGCTGGTTTGTAGTCTTGAAAGATGCATCAATATGCAACTGAAAAAAAAAGAAAAAACAGAGCTTCATTTTTTGTTATCAAGGCCTTTATGAACAGTTCCTCTTGTCTGTGACATACAAACTTTTCAAAATTAGCCTAAGTTCTTTCTTACAGGAGTAATTGCAGCTCACTTTTATGTTTCTAGATGGAAACTACTTGGCAATAGGTTCCCATGACAACTGTATTTATATATATGGTGTAAATGAAAATGGAAGAAAGTACACTAGAATTGGCAAATGTTCAGTAAGTAACCTTTTGTCTCCTGGTTCAGTATTAATAACTTAAGTGTATTTTGTAGTACTGTATTAATACTGTCACATTAAGACATGCTGTTAGTGTAGTTAATAAAATATTTTTTCTCTTTATAGGGTCATTCCAGTTTCATTACTCATCTGGATTGGTCTGTTAACTCACAATATCTTGTGTCTAATTCAGGAGACTATGAAATCTTATACTGTGAGTAAGAATTATATTTAGTCCTTTTGTGCAAAGTTCAGGCAGTCTAACACAGATTTAAAATTTAAATGAGCCCATATAACTGCCAAGATCAACCATATGTTTTAATTCGTCTGGTGCAATCAAAAAGCTATACAATTTGAGAATGGAAAATGTTATTATGTGGTATTTTTTTCTTTTGTAGGGATTCCCTCTGCTTGTAAACAAGTTGTGAGTGTTGAAACAACTAGAGATATAGAATGGGCCACTTATACCTGTACTTTAGGATTCCATGTTTTTGGTAAGTATTGTAAGCCTCTTACAAGCTCTTGCCATTCTTATTAACAAACACTTGGATTGCCAGCTTTTGCTTATGAAACATGACTATTCATAATTCAGGGAAAAATACAGAACTTCTGTTATGCCATTTATATTACAATCTGTCTTCTTATTTCAATCCAGGAATATTCTAATTTGATATTCTTGCTAGCTTCAAGTACAAATATTAAATTGCAACATAAGTGGGAGATAAGGAAGAAATCACACACTGCCCTCTCGGTCACACTGGAGCAGCTTCTTGTAATTTATAAAGTACCAGTTCTAGGGAATTGTCATGTACTTAGGCAGCTGCTGGGTCAAATGCCTTTACCAGAACTGGTTTCATTTCCTGTGGTTACTGTGCAAACATAAAATGGATGACAGTCTGCCTCATTAAGAATTTATCATGTCTTTTGATACAATCTGTACCAATTAAATTAGGTGAAAGAAATTCAAGAAGAAAAAGGTAACAAAATCAGTATGGTTTGTTTCCATGGGACCTCTCTTTTTGAGAAGCTTCGAAGGTTTCTCTTTCCCCAGTGTAATCTGAAGCTTTGTACTCATTCCACAATGTGTGCAGAACTAGACAGATTGTTACAAAACCTGACTATGTGAAGAATCAAATTCTTGAGTCCTCAAGAGAAAATAAGAAGGCACGGTAGAAGTTCAGAAAAGAGTTTGTTTTAGTGTAAGCAGTAAGCAAGGAAGATTTGTACCCATGTTTCACATAGAATAGATGCAGTGATGTGTTTGAAGGCATCCAGAAAGGACATGTTTTCAGAGCCTAAAGATGATATGGCAGTAGCAGTATGCTGGGAAAATGCATTTAAATTTTCTATCATTTAATTGACAAGCAGTGCTTGGATTTCACTACAGTACGCAGATTTGGAAAAAGGAGGAATTCCTGGAAGATTGGCTGCATGTTGACATACTGTATTTTTCATATGAGGGATGGAGGCCCTTAAGGAACTATTAACATATTTCTGGGGTTAGAGTTCACCTGACACATAGTTACAAACAAAGACACAATGCTTTTGCATCACAGGTGCAGATACTCTTGAGACACTAAACACTTTATGTGAGTATTCCTTAGCCTTTAATTCAGGTTCATGTTAAACATAGTGGTATTAGAATATGGGGCTATTTTTGGTGCACAGAGAGTCAGAGGAAAGAGGTGAATCACACCTGAGAGGGAGTTTCTCCATGCCTTGCAACATATCAGTTTGTGGAGCCAGATCATGGGACAAAATAGTCTACTGAGATGGGAGGAGAGATGACACTTCTAAGGCTGAAGTGCTAAAAATCCCAATGCTATTTTAAATATTTCTGTAATAGAAGACTTACTACAATACAATGACAAACCCAGTTAGTGCCACTAATGAAAGAATAAGACCTCTGCTTTCAGTAGGGAAGCAGTAGGTTGGAAAGTTGAAATTCAGGTTAGGTATTTTCAAAGTATCTGAGTGTGATGAACTTTGTATCTGTAAAAATACCTGGTTAATGTAATCTCAAGACCATAAGTACTTATTTTCAGGACCTCACAGATAAAGGGGAAGAGTACTGAAAAACTGGAGAAGCATGAATGTCATATTTGCAGGATGATATATCTACCTTCAGAGCCCATATGGAAAGGATAAAGTGCAAAGCTAGTGGCTATAATAATAAATTGAAGAAGTTCATAAATTATAAGCTGGAAACTAGTATGTTAATGTTGGAAGTCACTCTACTATTCTTTGGGTTCTTTGTGACCTCAGAGCAGCCAATATGAACAATCTTCACATGCTTGCTGGGATTGCCCCACTGGACACAGAAATGTAAGATGTAAGGCTTCTGGTATGTTGATTTTTTCAGTAGCTCCTGGCTCACTGAAACTAGGGGTATATTCTCACTCTAGTAGCATCATGTAAAAATCACAAACCATGCATGTGACTCGCAGATCAGCTTAACCAATGAGGATAGAAATGAGCATTGGTCTGTTGAACACCTGTCTCTGAGCATAGGAACAGATTAGTCAGCTTGGAAGTGTTTAGAGATGTTGATTTTCAGTTGAATCAGCATGTAAAGAAGTGTGTTTGAGGGAGGATATTTTAGTGATACAAACACATGTAAATGTGAAGGAGCAAAGACTAAAACACTGACTGATCTGTATGCTCTTTCAAGAGCCTTGTGCTGCTGGGTATACAACCAAGTGTCCATAGCACATGCTCAGTTTTGAAAAAATTAATGCTTGAGGTGAAGAACAAGAACAAAAGAAATCTGAGATGCTGTGGGAAGCCTGACAACATTGCAAGCAAAGAAGAGCTCGGACTGGTTGGTTTCAAAACTGACTGGAACACTGTAAACTGAACATTGACTTTATTTGAATATATTTATTAATAGCATATATATGATAAACCAGCATGTATAGTTCATAGGTGGCAGAATGCTGCAGGATTAGCAAGTTGTCTTAAGAAATAGAGGAGTGGTATGAAAAAAGAAGGCAATTCAATAGAGCCAAATAGGAGGTTCCACACTAGAATGATAGAACCCAGTTGTACAAATACAGAAAGGATGAGAGCAGGCAGGAAAGCAGATCTGCACAGAAAGATCAGTTTACTCTTGCAGACAAACTGAACATGAGTCAACAGCATTATGCTGTTGTAGGAAAGGAAGATGCATTAGTGGGTTGTGTAATGAAAAGGATGCCATGCAAAACGTGGAGCAATCATCCATTTATCAGTATCTGCTTCAGTCACAGCTGGAATGGCTGCTTCTGGTTTTTGCTTATTGCACCAACAGATAATGTGCTGACTAGCAAGAATAATTATCCATCTCAATATTGTTCTGGGAGAAGAGATGTAATGAATGAATTTTAGAGAAGAGCTAAAAAAAGGCACTTCAATTTTCAGATGAGAGAAAGGAAATGGTCTCTTTATATATCTGCAGAGGATGGGGGAAAAAAGGACTAATTTTTCAGCAAGGGAGATTCAATTTGCATATTCATAAAAACTGGCAGTGAGGCACTGGTATAAATTTTGAAAATGCACAAAGTTTCAAAGAAAATCCCTGCTATGATCCTTTCCCTATTTCAAAATGGCAGTCTTGTTCTTTAACCATTTCCTTTAGGGGTTATCTCCAGCTTGTCACAGTGACCTCTTGGGAAGACTCCTGCCTCTTTTTGGCTAGCATTTGATATTCATACAGCCTCCTTTTTGTCAAAGCAGAGATTTAAAACAGTGTTTCTGTATGTCTTTGTTTTTCATATTCATAATTCCACACAATTATCGTGTTTCTTCTTTCTACCTTCCATTACTTTGGGCCTCCTTTTTATTATCCCTTGATCTAGCAAAGAGGTGTTTCCACACACAACAGGAAACTTAAAGGCAGTCTACAAATCAGTACTTTGTATTTTATTTACAGCAATTTGTAATTCCTTATAAAGATATGGAATCACCTCCCCAGAGTTCTTTTGAATTGCCACGAAATGATACAAAGAGTGGATTGGGGAAGAATCACACATGGATCAAGGGCTAGCTGTTCCCACAGTGCATGGCAGATGCCAACTGTGGCATTACAAGTAGCCTGAAATAGGAAAAAGTGGAGTCTGCCTACCCTTCTTGCAGAAGAAGAATCCTTCCCAGAGATGGAAGGGCAAGCAGGGGAGTAGAAGGTCTCTCACCCTGATCTGTAATAGCACCAAAAGCAGAGCATGCACTTGAATGGTGGGGCTGCAGGGGCACACTGCCAAGGACAGGTGGCATAGGGACAGGCATGGAAAATCGTAACACCGAGACAAGGCGGGTTTTTTGCCAAGTCATAATGGCAGAACACACTTAGGACTGATGGTGTCAGTGGTCTCTGAAAGTTTGGTATCATTTATGTTGAGTAAGAATTAGAGAAAATCTAAATTATGAAAATCATAAGAAAAGCCCCTCAGTAGTGCATACAAAACCCAGAAATTTCAGTAACTGGATGGATTTTAGTACATTTTATTACAGGCAAGTATTCAGAGTCTTTAAAGATGTAGTGCACAGATTTGGTCTTTGCACTAATGGCCCTACAGTTTAATTGTAAACACCACTTGTGCAAGAACAGCAAGGAGTAGAGTTTATGTGAGGAAGGATAAGTACTTACAGTAGAACAAAAGCATTTGAAAACTTTATAGTAGGTTCAGTTACTTTTCAAGGGATCTATTAATTAATAAATAATAATTTAAACTATATAACATCTTGTTTCACAGGTTTTAGATTTTATTAATATGAAGAAAGTACTTTGGATCATACGTGGGTATGTTTTTTAGACTACAGTAATATGAAGAAAGTCTGTTGGTTCATACATAGCAGAAGGGATAACAAACTGTTATTTTTCTACATAACCTTACGAGAGTTCTTTCTGGTTCAGACACATGAGTGGAATTCAGCAAAATTCTTTTTTCCAGAGTAAAAAGCACTTTGTTGACTGGAGCGAATAAAATATTTTTTATATGCTTGATTTTCTGACTTTAGCTGGTATACTGAAGTACACATCCTGACTCGGATGCAGTTATTCTTACAGTTTTTTTCTTTTCTCTTTTCTTTAAACAAGTAATCCTTTATTAATATTTTAACAGAAACTTAAGCTGTCACTTTTATGTCCATTATAAACGCTTTAATTAGTCTCTCTGTGTTTCAGGTGTCTGGCCTGAAGGTTCAGATGGAACAGATATCAACGCTGTCTGTCGATCGCATGGGAGAAAACTGCTATCAACAGGGGATGATTTTGGCAAAGTACATCTCTTCTCATATCCATGTTCACAGTTTAGGGTAAGGTATTTCCCAAAAATTTACTCTTGTAATTTGCACAGGCACGTTAAATGTTGTTTTCCTATGTACAAAAAACCAACCAAACACATCAAAACAGGAAGAATGAGAATATTTGTATGTCTAAGGGAATTTATTTAAGGTTGATTGAGACAGCAATTAAATTTAAAATTTAATGTAATATTAAAGTATGATATGATGCCTTGGTTTCACTGTTGTATGAATGTTATAGTGAGATGTTTTTATGACAGCTTGTATTCTCACTAATATGGTGTTTTCTAGGCTCCAAGCCATGTGTACGGTGGACATAGTAGTCATGTAACTAATGTAGATTTTCTGTGTGAAGACACCCATCTCATCTCCACAGGCGGAAAAGATACAAGTATTATGCAGTGGCGAGTCATTTAGAAGAAACATCAGCATGAACATACACAGTCAAGTCGACCATGCACAGAACTTATGTATAAACTGTATATTTAAAACTTAACAGTATGTTTGCAGTTTAGCCTGGTCACTGTGATTTTTGTTTAAAAAAATTCTTACAAACCTCAGGAAAATTAAGCCCTGTGCTGGTTACCTTACTCAGTCTAGTGTGTTTTGTTTTGTTTTCTTTCGTTGTGTCACACCTTAAGAATGATTGTTCTCTGTTGTACAATATACAATGCAGTACAAGTTAAATATAAGAAATGTGGCTTGACAGTTTGCAATACAGTGGTATCAGCAGAATGTGACTATATTAAATGTTTTCTATAAACACTGCTAAACTGGTCACAAAAATGCCTTTCAAAGACTGTATATATGTGCTTATTTGTTTCACTATCTATACTTTGTACTGTATATCTACTTATTTAGAAAAATCTATGACAATGTCAAGGTACTGAACTGTTTCTGATGGAGGCTGATGAATAGATACAAAAAAGTATAAACTGCAGTGTAAGATGCAAAAATTAGTATTCTAGACCTGAAAATGTGAATGCTGGTAAATTTGCAGTCTCTTGGGAACAGCACACCGTGGGTACCACCCAGGAGGACTTGTGTTCCCTTTCAAATGAATCAGCAGGCTTTGTCCCAGTTTGGCCTAAATATCTCAGCAGGGCTTACAGATGTCTGTGTATTTCAGGTAGTCCACATAAGTTTAAATTAAAAATCTTTTTACTTGTATATGAAAAAATTCTTTTTGCAAACAAAACAAAAAAAGCTTGGCCACCCCCCCATTATTGGTTGATATATTTAACTAATATGTATATTAATCAGCATGATGCTATATTGTACATGTATAAGATTTTAGCAGTTCATAACAAATGGTAAGGCCATCTAGCTTTACTTTTTTATGCTTATGGATATTGTATATTTGTATTTTAAGACCAAGTAGACCAAGTCTAAAGATATCTTTTTAAGTGTACAATAAACCTGCAGAGGGTAAAGGAAGACTTGGAAGCCTACATGAAATATTAATGTGTAACTTCTGGCCCCTGTGTTTTGTGCATGGATGGGTATTTATAGTATGAAATAAGATTGTGTTTTGCAATGAAGTAACAGTGGAGGTGGTATAAAATGGTTAAGAAGGCCTTATCAATGTTGATTGTGACACAGATTGAAATGTATTGTTTACTATGAGGAATGTATCTGAAGAATTTTAAAAGAGGAGTTCTAAGTGGACTCAAAAAAAGGTAATATTAAAATTTTGCTTGTAAACCGACAGTAAACGTTAATTCTCTGAACTCTTAAAGCACTGGTTGTTTAGAGTGATTTAAATGAAATGGAATCAATAAATTTTGAAACTTTTTTATTACATCTCCAACCTCCTACACTGAAAGTGCAGGACACCAATAAACATGTATAAAAGCAAATTTTCAGTGCATTCTTCCTGCTTAGTAAGGTATCTTTGTTTAAACATGAAATATTTATAAAAGAGTATGAAATAATTACAGAAGAGATGAGCTTCTACTTAACAAGACACATTTGTGATTTCTGGATTAGAGCTTCATTTGGAAATATTTGGCAATAAGGTCTATGTTTTGTGGTAAGTAATTTCATGTGTGACCATGGCCCTGGGAATGTAATGACAATGCACACCTGGAGAGTGAAACTCCAGCTTTGCAGCAGGGAAGAAGGACAAGCCACATGCACTCACCTGCAAACTGCCATGGTCTTGCCTCCTTGCACACATCACATATTTCTGAGCACTCGGCTGGTGGAGTGTAGTTCCACTGCTCAGAGTTCCTCATGGCAAGAGCTCCTGACAATTTCTGTGTTAGGAACTTATCTTCAGGCAAGACCTTTGAAGGGTTGCTTTAATCTGATATTATCTGGCACTGTTACTGAAGGCAGAGGTCTTTCTCCCAGCTGGTTACTCCCATCCTGTGCATCAGCACAAGAGTTACTTTGGCCATAGGGAGGACCCAGCTGGGAGACAACAACTACTGCAAACAGAAAACCTGTTTCTTCATCTGATCTAGCTGTGCAGCTGTTTGAGTGTTTGTATTGAGTTTATACAGATGAAGGAGCAATGTGGAAATGAAAATAAATTGACAGAGAAGCACTGGAACAAGAACTGTTCTTTTGATAGTGATGTCAATATGTCAATCTTACTCTCAAGTGTGTGAATCTAAGGCATAATATCCTTAACCTTTCTAGGGTTAATCCAGTCATAGGAGTTCATAACACAAAAGTGGTAGGTTCTCATTTTGCCTGGGTGCTTGGTTATCCCACAATACCTTCTGTTTGGTTTTTGTTTGGGATATTTTTTGTTTGTTTCTTGTTTGATTTTTCGGTTGGTATGGGGTTTGGGGGGATGTTTGTTTCTTTTTCCTTTTGCAGATTGGGTGCTTTCAGGTGATTTGTCATTACTTGCAGCAGAGAAAACAGGAGTTGGCTCATTCCCTTTTCATTCTACTCCCATGATGCTGCTCTTGGGGTGTAGTAAAGCATTTGTAATCCCTTTTCTTCATTTTAAACTGTTATGCCTTACAAAAAGTAAATGCAAGTTCATCCCTAGGGTTACTGATCAAAGGGATTTTCAACAATCCAATCCGATCTGTGCCTCTGCTGCTCCTCTGTTTCTAGCTTTTGCTGTTAAATGTGTCTTTGTTCCTCCGTGAAAACCTGATAAATGTATTAGCTGAATTGGCAAGTGATGGATAACGTCTTGAACCAAATATCCGTTTGATGACCGTTAAAGTGGCTCTCCTTTTTTCAGGAAACTCTACACAATTTTGCCATTGTTATAGATAATCTTCAGCTATCCCCTCTTCTACCATTGTTCTTTGGTTCTTGCATTTATTTTTTTTCTCAGGAGTGTCTTCTTTTTTACTTTAAAAGAAAAAAAAAAGAATAAATAAAGGAAAGAAAGAGTTCTGCCTAAACTTGCTATTTTATTCTTTCAGCAACACTTGATTCCTTCACCTGGTGCTTTGTCTGCAGCAGCTCTCTTGTCCTGCCCTTCCATGGAGTGCAAGGCTGGTCTCAAGTCCATGACTTAAGATACAGCTGGGCTTTTGCTTCTGCTCCTTCCCTCCCCTGATCCTGGTTGCAGCAGGTGCAGTGCTGCTCGAAGAAGAGACTCATTTGTTCCTATCTCTTGTGTATTGCTGTTGCTTACCAAGCATTCAGCTACTCCCTTTCAACTTTATTTAGTTTCAATTCCCATTCCTGGCTTTTCTTCCCTTCATTCCCAGCATGACTTCAGCTTCCAGGACTGCATCCTTACTAGCACACGTTGGTGTTCTTACCTGCTTATAAAACCAGTGGCCCTGACCACCTCTCTGATAGTTTTGAGGCTGAGTTCCTGGTTTCCTACTATATCTGTGTCCACACTTCTGTGACTTGCACTTAGCAGTATGAGTGCATCTGCTTTCAGCCCCTTCTGCCCTGCCTTCCCACCTCCTTCTGTGAGTGGACTGAAGTGATCAGCACTTTGTCATTGTTTCTTCATTGTCTCTTTGTCTGTAGGCAGCCTGTATAACATGCTTAAATTTTAATATTTTTATGGTAGGGATTTTTTTTCTCTGTTGTATGGCATTTAGCACTGGGATTTCAGGATCCCACACTCAACTGCAATATATTTGAGTACAACTGCTCATATTTGTCCAAAATGATGTGCACGTGTACTCAGGTAATGCTTCTGTGTTAGGATATTCAAAGTGATAAATTACGAAAGTTCATAATATCTATTGTCTTAAGTTTTAAATTATTTGGAAAACAATACAAATGCTTTAAAACTACTTCTTCCCTCTTCCATACACTTATAAAGCAAACATAGACTCAGTTCGGTTTTTCAGATCATTGCCCATTTCCTAGTAGAGGCTTTTCATTATTTTGTTTACCTCTCCTGCCTATTTTCATGTATTTATTTTACTATAAAAGTATGCATTGTAGTGTATCAGAACTGCAGCCTTTTTCAACCGAATTCTATATGTACTATTTGAATTATTTCCTGAAATATGATTATTACATAGATATTTCTGATAGTGCTTGGTTTTGACAGGTGGTTGAAACTGAGAGGTATTAGCAATTTCCAGCAGATGAGCTCTACAAAAACTGATTACTATATTAAAAACAGAAGAAAATACCCCACAAAAAAAAAAACAAACCCAAATCCAAAGAAAGGAGACATATATAATAGAAAGTAGATTTTTCAATTCTAGTGAATTAAAAATCCCACGATTTCAAAGTATTTAAAAAAATCCTTATGAAGCAAATTAATTTTGTTAAAATGGATTTTTTACTATTGTAATTAATACAGGATTAGTTAATTCAAGGTCATATTTCCTCTGTGAAATGTTTGGATGAATTTTATTCTTCCAAAGCATTAACATTAGAGGATATTATATCCCTTCGAAAGTGTTCATGTGACAAGAGCTTTCAAGGGCAAACAGCCCCCTTTTTGCAAGAGTTGGCATTTTTCATTTCTTCGGGTTCTTCTCAGGGAAGCAGGCAGCCTTTTGCTGTGTTTTTTCCTGGAACTCAGGCTGCTGACGGATAACTCAATTGCATCCTCAAAAAATCCTACAGATGGCAGGGAAAATGTCAGTTTAATTACTAGTGGAAAGAACAGACTTATGCAAAGCCTAAACAGAAATCTTTTTCTTACCAACTGGCTGAGATTCACAGCCATGCCAGGGTGGTCCAGTCGCTGCCACGCAGCAGCCTGGCCCTCAGAAGGGATGTCCTAAGCCAGGACATCTCCTCATTTAAAAGATGGGAGATGAGCATCCTACTCCTGCGAGGAAGGGCAGAATCACTTTCAGAGCTGTCTGCTCCTGGATGGAGGCGGCTGGCTGCCGGATGAGTGAGTACATTAGCGGTTCTCGCTCTTGCCAGCAGAGATTTATGTTTCTCCTTAGTCATGCACTTCTGCGGCAATTTCATTTTTCTTAATGGAACAACTTTGCCCTCTGAATTCATTAAATAATTGCAGAAGGGTAAGTGATAATTTACATAGAGGTATTGATGGCAGTGCAGCCAAAGCTGCCATCTAGCACAAAGTTGGACAGATTTTATTTGAGTCAGCAGTGATAGCAATGGGATTGTTTTTGAAAGCCACTTGGGGGACTTTTGTCAGTCAGGATGGTTCACAGCATTGTGGGTCTCCCCATTTCCTGCCAAATGTGGAAGTGTAAAAAGGTGCCTACTCTTAACAGAGCCACAACATTGTCAGTGTCACCAGGCACTGTAGGCACTTCTTTGGACGTCACATTTTGTCTGTGCTGTTAGGAAAACTGGATGTCTTGGATTCCATGAAAAGTGGTTCCTGGCCACCAGCTTAGCACAGGTTTGTTTTTACCATCTTTTGGCTGACTACAAACTACATTAAATTAATTTAGACATTTCCATTTGTTTGCTAGTGGATATGTCTATCCCTTAATGCTGACTCTTTGGGCCTAGTCTGAGGTGCTGAGGTTATAACCACGGGAGTGGTGACCTGCTTTCTGAGCCTCCATGCAAGTGAATGGGTTTTTAGCATGAGCTTCTGAGAGATGAACATTTTTAAAATCTGCCCTGTGGAATTACCTAGAATAAACATCTAGCCAGAGGGAAGCAAGTTCATCTGCTCTGTGAATTCTATCTATCAGTGCTACACGAGCTACAGTTGCTCCAGATTCCAGGTTGTAGGCTAAAGAAATCTCCTTCAGGCTGTTCAGTCATTATAGTTAGAAAGGAAAAATTAAAAAGCCTGGGTGAGTTCTGCAGCCACGTTAAATTATTGTAATTTGCCATTGCCTTACATTGCCCTCACACTGCAGAGATGTGCTGAAAAGGGAACTGTCTGCTCGAGGCAGCCTGAAGAGAACTCCTCTCAACAAAGTCAATTGCCCTGGCTGTTCTTTCTGGGATTCAGTTTCTCAATAAGCTAAATGTCAACATTTTAAGATTTCTTCTTTCCTGCTCAGCTCCTCCTTTTCATCAGCTTTTATTAACATCATAATACCAAATTAATGACATCAGTGTATAACCAAGGGAAGGGTATTACGCCAGAGGTTCAAGTGTTTTGGCCTCCTTTACAGCACCTAAAAAGAGCAGAAGCTGAGCTCTGTCTGCGAGTCTCTGTCTACAGCTTGAACAGTTGGAGAGTGAGCTGACAGGAGGCTCAGCCAAAGTGAAAAGCCCTGTGGCATTTCCCGTATGCACAGCTCCTGCTCAGCAGAAAATCTTGTTACATGCAGTGTAGTAGCCTGGAGAGTCCCGGCTGCCTCTGACTTCAGCGGCACAGCATCACCTCTTGGCTGAGACCCTTCTGACTACTTTTGGGTGAGAACTCTGCTGCTTTTGTTAAGGGTAAATCACCTTTGGCCTTGAACAGATAAGACCATGACAGGTCCCCAGGGTCTACCTGCAAGGCAGAGCTCCTCCTGGCTGCCTGGAAGGCTGCAGCTTTCTGCTTCAGCCTTCATAGCGATTGTAAACCCTGCTCTCCGGAGGCATAACAGGAAAATTAAGGGTGCCAGTGAGCTCCTCACTTTACAAGAGAAGGCACTGACTATCCCCCTCAGAACAGAGTTAGGCCCTTCTTCTCATCTCCTATATACTATTCACTCGAGGAAGTACAATAAAATAGAACTAGATTATATCAACAGTGTATTTTTTCCTACTAATTCTCTGACGCTTCCTATACTACTTCCCCTTTCTTCTTTCCCTTCTTCATTATTTCCTTGTTTTTTACTTTTTATCTACTTTACTTTTCTCTCTTTTTCTTGTTAAAAAAATACAAAACTTCTGTAATTGCTTCATTTTTCTCTAGTCTCCATTCTCTTACTCCCTTTAGCTTCTACTTGAGCTCCCTTTAGCTCTTTTGCTACTTGAGTCTTTGTTCCATCCTCTTCTCATTCTTTCCCCCTCCCCTCAAGACTGGATGAAGCATTGCTAAGGAACTCCAGGTTTTTGGGGCTCCTCAGTTGTAGCCCTGCTGCAGCTGTTTTTCCTGGATGTTCCTGCAGCAAGGCCCACACTGCACCCTGTGTGGGTGCAGTGCCCACCCATGTGGGCAGTGAGTGATGTGCAGTCCCTCCCTGCCAGTGCCTCACCATGGCTCTTTTGGGCTGCCACAACAAAGCTGAGATGGGACCTAGACCCTTGCCAAGTGGTGCCAAAGGTCACAGGGACATGGTGATGGGTGAAAAGCAAACATTCAGGGACTGAACCTTTCTGGATTTGCGGAATCTTTGAATTTCCCTTTGCATCTGAATTTGGTAATCATGTTCTCTCAAAGGTGACTTTCATAAGGCTAAGTTCTTCATTGGTAGGAAAAGCCTTCTAAAAAGAAATGTGTAAAACAAACGGTTGTGGACATTTGTTTTCCTTGAAAAGACATAGTTTTCTTGACAAGCCCACAGGAGAGCTCCAGGGTTTCAAGAGAAACCTCTGAGCTGGATAAATTCAGTGGGAAAAAATGACCACAAGACTCCTGCTGCACCAGCCTGTAGCTCCAGATGTGTTATTGACTCTGAGAAAAACAACTGGATGGCCTTGACCTTCTGATAGGGGGATATTTACAGAGGATGTGGCCCAGGCTGTGTCTGTTTAAGGAAGGCATATTCCTCGCCCTCCTGACTTGAAATCTCTAAAGCTATGAACAGAGCAGGGCAGTTGTTGCAATGGGACCAGGAGTCAGCAGATCCATCAGGGTTTGCCATGCAGGAGGCCTCAGCCAGGAATGATGCTGCCCTAGGGATGAATTTTCTTGTGCAGGCCTTCGGGCTGTGCAGGAGAATTTGCAATTAGAGAGAGGTGAGATGGGGAGTAGGAAGACCAGTGAGGCCAACAGGAAGGAGATCACCCTGATGGGTCAGGATTTCCCCCTGGGCAAAGAAGAGATGTGTTGACAAGACTGCAGTCAGAGATGATATATGTGTCCATACAAATTAACAGCTTTAAGTCTCTTAGGAGACATACAGTTCTGATTGCAATATAGTGTAAGATTGGTCCTAGCAAAACAATTATTACATGATCCAGTCATGTCTTTCTGTCAGCAGTGATCTGGTGGGCAGCCCATGAATGTTGATAAAGAAGACTCATGAATCCTGATACAAGAAAGATTTTTAACACTTTTCTTCTATTTCTGTGCAATCAGAGATCAGCAAGATTGGCATCTGTGACAGTGTATAAAATACCACCTTTTCTCTCTTGCTTCTTTCTACAAGAATAAATTAAATGGCCACTACAATTGGTCGGTAACCTCCCTGCACTTCTGCATCACTTCTCAACCACCTAATGGGTAATAAAGCCTCTCAACCCTTTGCAAGGTTAGACATTGCACAGGTTTATAGCCAGTGAGGTGTTGAAACTTGCCTGGGGATGGTATCTGTGCCCAGGAAGCAGTACAGGTATAGAGCTGTGAGTGGTGGAAGCCACCCCTTCACTTTACCCATGGTTTGTAAAAGTCTTTGCAGAAGACGTTTTGATTGGTGCCTGTATAAATCTATCTGAATGAAATTACATTAAAAAACTCAGATTACCAGTAAACTTACTTATGGATTTGCTATTTTAATCATGTTTTAAATTCTAGTATTACCATGAAACTTTCTAGTTTAATAAGCATCCTCCTTGCCTTATGCTGTCTCCCATATGTTCCATGCACTGGTCAGTGACCCACACACTAAAGGATTAGTCAGATGATAGCAATAAGAAAATAGGTTTTCTTTTTTGCTCATTATTGCTTCATAAACTTGCTTCCTTTAGCAATCCCATCACAAATTATGTGGATGAGTTTCTCCAAGCCACTGTCACTTGGGGGAGACTGCATATCAGATCTATGGTCTGACACAGTTATTTGTTTATATAAACAACACACATTGTGCCTTCTAGGAGATTTAGGGCAATTGTTCATACAAAAGGACTCTTAAGTTTTGGCTTCAAACAAATAAGAAGGCCCCTTAGATATAGGGCAAGCAGCTTCTCGAAGAGACCCTCTCTGTCTGAAATGAGCTTAGATTAATTGGTGGGGTGACTTTGGGAAGAGGATGGCACAGACCTATGGGGACAAGGGAGGCCTGAGGTGGGATCTGTGCTTATGAGTCACAGAAGGGGTTAGGGTTCCCTCCCTCTGGCCTTCAGTATTTGCACTAATTATAAGAATCTTAATGATCGTCGAAAACAAAAGTTATCCAGCTATGCATCAGCTACCAAGAAACAAGCATGGCCTTGAATAAAAGGCATACACATTATTACTACCATTGTTTTTGTTGCTGTCATATTATTGTTGTTGCTATTGTTTTATATTTGATTTGGTATGGAGCTGCAGTCGGCAGCAGCAAGGCTTGGCAAGCCAGTGGTGAAATAGCTCTGTAGGGCATCGAATCTATGGGCTTCATTTTTGCAACAATTATTCTAGTGGCAAAAGTTAATACTACGGTATAAATTAGTGTCATAATGCCATGAGTATATAAAATTTTCAAAGAAATGGAAATTAACAAAGTGTTTCTATTAAAAATGGCCCCCACTGGTTTGCTCTGTATCTCCTGCCCATTCTCGTCATTCCCGACTGCCTCCCCTGCCATCCTGCAGTCTGCCTGTTCCGAGTTCCTCTGAGCCCTCACACAGCCTTCCAGCCAGAGGCACTGCCTGCAGCCCACCTTCCCCAGCGACACTGCCCACGCCTTCCCAAAACTGCCGCTGCACACACAGAGGGGCTACAGCCTGCTTGCCCTTAACAGCATGGGTGGATGGAGGTTAAGTATAAGGGAGTGATTGGAGCAGTGTTAATGAGGACACAGACACATGGAGGGAGGGAGAGGGCCAGAAGCCTTTTTGTTCCAGACACAATGTGCACACACATGCCAGCTGCCTGGAAACCCACCGCTTGCCACGGGATTACATGGTGGTTGGCTCTCCTTGTGTCCCAACTGGGTGATGCAGAACTGAGAGGTATCTGTGAGAGTTGGACCCACAGTCAGTCAGTTTGAAGAGCCTTTACTCCTGAGAAGTGCCAGTCAAGTTATGTTGACCTACATTATGGAAGACCTGAAAAACAACTGCAGAATTTTATCCCTTATCATGCTGAATCCTTAAGAATATCCAAGTGATGCCACTTTCAACATAATCTTTTTCTAGTGGGCAATGCATAGGAAGAAGCAAAGAGACACGGAGAGGGGCAAGGGATGCTCCAGGCTCTGGACCTGGTGGAGATCATCACCCTGTGGTGCAGGGTGGACAAGGGAGCTGGATGGAGGCCAGCTGGAAGGAGTAGAGCAGAGGGTGAGGGCCGGGATGCGGGGTGGGAAGGACAGTTGCATGGGAGAAGCACAGGACTGGAAGGCAGCCAGGGGCTCGCGTGTAGGTGGCGGGAAGGTGGGTGTGGAGGAAGGACGAGGCTGATAGCAGAGTGACACCCTCAGAGACAAGTGGAACGGGTGACGAGCACAGCTGCTCTCCGATATCAGCTGGAAATGTCATTTCTGCTCCTGCTTCCTTTCACAAAAGCACAGGTTCTGAACTCTGGTGTACAGGTTCTGAACTCCAGGAGCGGTTCGGGGGCGCGGCACCGCCCGGTCCCCGCACCTCACACCGGCACGGGCGGAGGAGCCCCAACGAGTCCGCAGCCGCCGGGCGGTGCCGCGCCCGGTGCGCGGCCGCTCCGCGTCTCACCTGCGCTGCCGGCGGGGAGCCCCGGGCAGGGCCGGGCA
>VXBA01004919.1:690770-871925 GCA_013399895.1 Serilophus lunatus
GGCCCCGGCCGCCGCCGCGCCCCGCCGGGAAGATGAGGTGAGTGCGGGCGGGCGGGGATGCGCCGCGGGCAGAGCGCCCGCAGAGCCCCCGTGGGAGCCGGGGGGGACCGCGGGTCCCCCGCGATGGTGTCACGCCGTGGGGGGTGGGGATTTCCTGTGCGAGTGGAAGGCGGAGGAGAGGTTAAGCAATGCGGCGCTTCCTAGTCCTTCGCCGGATGGATAGTACGAGTGGGTGGTGACGTTTTTGGCATGTTTGACTGTCAGTGCCTAAGTCCATCTGACAGATTATCTCACGGTTACAAAAGGCTGTAAGCGCCTGGGAAGCAGAGCCGCGGTGTGCAGCCGGGATCCTGCCCGGTGCTGCCATGCCCCGCAGCCCAGGGAGGACGGCGAGACCCTCCTTGGGCGAAGGATCCCCCCGGGCGGGCAGGGCCGCGTGCGGGAAAGGGAAAGGAGGAGTTCATCGGAGGAGCGGAGATGGGATATTTCTCAGAGAGCATCCAGCATGGGTCGTGCCGGTTCTCCCGGAGTCTCCCTCGCAGGCAGTGGGTGCTACAACTCGGAGTTTTCCCGGGGTCGGTTTCTTGATTGTGAACTGGAAAGGCGAAAAAAAACCCCCTGCAACCCGCAGATTTACTGGTGGAAGAATGGAGGGAAAACATTATGGATTGTGGTTCAGACTCTTCCATACATCTCTTTTTCCTCAAGAGTTCACTTGTGCTGTCAGCGTCTTGAAGCAGCCCAGCCCCTGATTCATCTTTAATACTAGTGATTTTTCCCACTTAATTATTATCTTTAGCAAAGCAAAACTGCTTTGGGAAACCTTAAAAATGGAAATAACAGTTTGTAGCCATATATCTTTCTGTCGTGCCTGATTCCTGAATTGCAAGGTTGGCAGTGCTCCTAGGAAGTACAGTGGGAGTCCAAAAAAACCTTCGCCTGCATTTACAGTTCCATTTACTCCTGGTGCTATTGTGTGTTTCTAAGGCTTGGAGCTACATAGAGTTGCTTAGCCGT
This sequence comes from Serilophus lunatus, assembly GCA_013399895.1. NCBI lineage: Eukaryota > Metazoa > Chordata > Aves > Passeriformes > Eurylaimidae > Serilophus > Serilophus lunatus. The sequence goes on from VXBA01004919.1 coordinate 691,788, forward strand.
TTATATTGCCATTAGTTTTCTTCACTTGCTTAAAATTGCATTCTCGAGGAGGGCCAAAAGCACACAGACATGCTGTGTCATGTGTGTTTGGTGGCATGGACTCCTCTGTTCTCCACACAAAAGGTGTATCTGCATCAGTCTCACCTGTTCTGATCACAGTGCTGCTCAGAGGCCTCTGGGGATAAGTCATCAAACACGACAGATGGCAGTGAAGTTTTCTGTTGCTCTCTCCTCTTCAGCTAGTAGCCCAGCTGGGAGAGCTCTTCCCCATGAAGAAGAGTTGGTGGAGCTCTTCCCCCATGAAGAGGGAAAGCTGACTTACTGACTCATAAGCACATCTTTCACCCTGAGGAAACACCATGGGCTAGTTTGAAGGCTGCAACAATTTTGAGTTTCTCCCATTGAAGGTATCCTGCTCCACATGAACTTCTGCAGTTGGTGGTTGGAAGAGATAGCAGGAAAGAGAGACCCACTAAGACTGATTGTCAGTTAGGGTGTCATAAATGTACCCAAGGTAATCCCCCAGCATGAGAGCTAGAGCACTCTCAGAGGAGGTGAGACACAGGGCATTTTGGAAAGAAAAAGCAGCTTAACTCCAGGAGAAGCTTCCCATGTGGGACTGGCTTCTCTATATCCTCACTTATGGTAATGATGGATGGAGTGGGTAGCTGGATGATGGGTGGGTAGCTGGAACCTGGAATAGGTCTGTGTGTGCTGCTGGGCGTGTCCTTGTGCTGCTGCCCTTTTCTGCTTCCCCCCATGTGACACTTGGCATCTGCAGGTGTATCACAAAGTAGTCTTTTCTTATTAATGCCACTTTTATACTTTAATGTAGATAATTTTTTTAATGGATTCCTGTTTTTAAAGGTTGTACTTGTCAGTAAATATATGTTTGTAAATCACCTAAAACCTTTACCAGTAACAATTTTTGTTTAATAAATATAGGCTGTATAATTCCAAAAGATCCTGGCAGGCTATACAGTCATTTAATAAAAACCTCCTTGAAACATTTGCTTAGCCATGTGTGTTTTATTTATATTGCTTTTTGTGGTGAATTGATTACAGTGCTGTTCTTTGCATTATTGCATTTATGTGATGGTTTCCATTTTTGATAATTCTTTATGTCTTCACTTAGTAATAAAATAGATTGTAATAAATGTTCTGTCTCAAAAGTGGATTAGGATCCCTGGGTGGAAAATGTCAAAGTGCAGAGGTGTTACTAATTTTTAGTATATAAAAGTACTGCTTTATTACTACAAATGTAGAGATCATTTGGCAGCAGATATTAATTTATTCTTGGAAGTAACAGAATTAGCTCATGTTTGGGAAAATATCTATGAATATCACTGTAGATGAAAAGATTTTTACATTCTGTCAACAGAGGTGTAACCTCTAATTTCTTAGTCATACTTGTAGTTTGTAAGGCATTTGTGTTTTAGTGGTCTCTGTTCTTCAAAATAAAAACAAAAAACAGATATAGCACTTTGGGTGTATCCCTGAAAAAAATCCCTCTCTCTCTTTGCCGTGGCTGTGGTGAGTGCACATTGGCTGGCTGGGCTGCAGTCCCGAGGCAGTGATGAGGGGGAAGCCTCCCACTTTAAGCACTAAATTTTTTCTAAACAGAACATACAGTGAATATCTAGAGATGGACCCAGCCTGTAAATAGGATTATTCAGGTTAAAACTATACCTCCTTACTCTTTTGTGGCAACACATGCTCTAATCCAAGCCAAAGTAATGAGTTCAGTGTAGAAGTTGCAGGGGAAAGTGGTGTCCTTGAGCACCTTAGTGTTTGACCGAAGTCAACCTTTTTGTTCTGACATTTCTGTATGGCTACCAACTGGAAATTGGAAAAAGCTGTTGTGTTTAGCTGTGATTGAAAGAGGTGGAGCAATACACTGAGAAAAAGAGGACTTGAATATTCATAGCACAAACCTGTTTTAGTAACCAGAAGGTATATACACATATACTTCTTAATCCCTTAGTTTTCACACGTAAGCAAGCAAAGTCTTTACATTTATACCAATAAACACAACGTGTCAAGCATTTCAGCATCCTCCACATTTTCTATTCATTAAGCAGTTAATGAGCTAAGTGAAGAGTCTTGCCAATGCTTTCATGGAGGGTAACCAGCTGTATGCAGACAGTGTTATTTTCTAACTTTACTGTCTCTTTCTGCTTGCATCTGTGAAAAACTAGAGAGAACATGTTTTTATTTATAATGTCATCAAAATTGGGGTTACCAACCTCACTGGACTAGTGGCCTGTGTAGCCCAGTGTACTGTTTCTGGTCGAAGAGCAGGAGATAGATAATAAAATCAAGTTGTCTATAGAATATCACTTAACCTTGTCACTTAGTAATTGTCTTCTGAGCTGGAGCAATATGCTTGTAACTCACTAAATTTTTGTTTAATTTGAAAACTCTGTCCTGCCATGCTCCAACTCCTGCTGTGTGCCTTGGCATCATGGTGGGTTCATTGTGGGGTCAATTGGGAGTAGTCAAACTACCTTCTGCAGCCATGCCTTTGGCTACATTTAGGTTTGCAGCCTTTCAAGCTGAATCTGTGCGATGCAGTTCTGCCAACGTCACTCGATAGGAAAACACCCAGCCCTTTGGCTGTCGTGGTTTTGTCAGCAAAATCCCAAGTGTGGGTACTATGCTGCTGACAGAAAATTGCTTTTGTTAGCTCAGCCTTGATCTTTAGAGGGCTAGTTTAGCTGTAGCTGCAGACAAACTCGTTGTCAGCAGATTTTGGACCTCTGCTGAAGATCGCACCATGGTTGGCTTGTGGCCGTGTAGTGGCAGCAGCAGTGGCTCATTGAGAGCTGGGCAATGCTGGGTTTCCATCAGCATACCCTTGCTGTGAGGTGGAACAGGCTGGCCAGTTGTGCCTCTTTCATACTAGCTGTTATTCTGTATACTTAAAAATGAATTTATTTTTCCTTCTCTGTTTAACTCAATGTTGTAGTTTTGTGTGTGTATCACTTGTGTACCTTCTTGGCTCACTCTGTGTTAAACAGCAGACACCCTAATGCTGAACAGGCCCATTAGAAGTGTGTCATGATTAAAGATGTCTGCATAATCTGTCTTTGTGCTTGGTTGGATACTTCCTTTGGACAAGAGAGAGAGAATACTTCTCTCTTTTGAAGTATTTGGCTTTAAATATTTGTATTTCTTGTAAGAAATCGTAGAAATCTTTCCAAAGTGTAAACAGAATTCAGTCTCAAATAATATCCCATGTCTTGAAAGTTAACAGGTTTGTGATTTCTTTCCTCTTTCTTGCTGTGTCATGGTTTCGCTCACTTCTGAGCACTGTGTAAGCAGCATGAAACCTCTTTAGAAAATATTTCCAAAGCTGCTGCCAAAATAAAGTGAATTTTAACTAATTTTCAATCCTAGTAATTACAGAATTCAAATAAAATAATTTGAATGAGCTACAGATTTTCTTTATCTGAGAAGGTAATTTTACATATTTCAGGGTTCTTTGCTGGAACTGAATCTTAGTATCGTCTCATCTGCTCTCTATTTATATTTAAAAAATTACTCACTGGTGGTGTTGTATTGTCCTTCATTGGAGTAGATAAGCAGTAAAAGCTGCTCCAGCGTGCATTGGTATTGTTCCCGCATATTTTCTGTCTTCCTCACAGCCGTTGCAGGGCACTAGGGATCCGCAGGGCTTCCCCTCCTTTTTATTTGTTCCTCAGCCTTGTGCCTGGGCTCAGTTTCTCAGGAGCTGGGAGGAGAGGTGGAGGAACCGTGCCATCGTTTCTTCCTCTCACCCTTTTCGCCCTTAGGCAGGTTTTGTCCTCAGTCACCTCCCCAAGCCTTTCATTTTATCTGCTTTTTGATCTGATGCGCCGTAATGAGGGGAAGCAACTGAGAACTGCCCTGCTACAGCTCAGAGCTCCCGGCGCGGCACATTTGATGGGCACTCGAGTGAAGTCCTTGTGCCGGTCACAGTACTGCCCTCATGCAGCCCAGGGAGAAGACACCGCACCTCCAGGCAGGCTGCCAGGAGACCCTCAGGGTGTAAGTCATGGCAGCACCCAGCCCTGCTTGGGCTAATCTTCCTTGTTTCTGGCTAATTAACCCACGAGGGGCTGTGCAGTGTAAGGGCAGGCTGTTTCCCAGAACTGGGCTGGGAGAGACATTTCTACCCTTCACTGTAGCAACCTCAGGATTCATCTGGCATATTCTACTGGTGATGGATCGGTGTTCATGGGTTCATGCATATCCCCCAGTAGCACTCCAAGTATGTTTTAGTCGGGGTTGTGACCCTGTGAATCCGAAAACAGTTTAATTTTTTGTTTGTTTTATTTCTGGGGTATTTAGCACTGCAGAGTGTTTCTTCCTGTGAGACTGGCGTTTTTCTGTTGAGCACACGCTTGGAATAGTATTGACAGTCTTTCCAAAACTATTCACCATTTGAGAGTTACAGAAGTGTTAAGGATATCTATTCTTGTTAATCAGAGGAGACAGACTGGCAAGTCCTTACCAAAAATTTGAGCCTGGAAACCTCCTTCAAGGACTCTCCAAAGTGCCATTCTGTAACGTCACAACATCGGTGAAGCATTGCATTTCACTGGAAGTCCTGAAGTTGTGGAGACATGTGGGGGCCAGTAAGTTTTGATTTTTCCTTCTCGATGTAGGCATTCAAGCCTTACATTTGTTTTAAGCTCAGCGTTAGTTTATATATTTCTTCTGAGCTCTCATTCCCATTCCCCTCAGCTGTGCCAACTTAGCCATGTGTGGTTTGGTAGGGTGAAGTGGATCATGAAGTCTTTACATACAAAGGCAGAAGAAAAGAAAATTCACAATTTCCATATGCAAAGGGTGTATATAGGGTAGGAACAAGCAGAAGGCTGAAAGGTTGAGGGAGTGCTCCCTAACAGCACCAGAAATGCTCGTGAAAACTTTCTTCAAGGAATGCTATTACTGCAAACTAAAATTTGTCTTTAACTGAGATAGTGCTCCTGCTCTTCCTCTTTATGCACTGCAGACCCTCAGTGCTTTGGGCTACAAATTCTGTAGCCTAGCTGGTAGTATGGATGAGCGTTTTCTAACTACTAGCCACCTTCCCTGTCCAAAAAAAGTATTTTTCATCTTTTCATAATGGAGGTGTATTTTTCACAAGTTCATGATGGAGGTGTTTTTCCCCCCTGGGTTATATATACTGTTCACCAAGGATTAAACACCTTTCTTGAAATCACTAAACCTCCCTCCCTGACTGAATTTCCTGTGGGCTTTTATGTCATCACCCTCATGGACACCACTGGGGCTGGTCAGATTTTGTAGAATCACAAAATGGTTTGGGTCAGAAGGGGCTTTAAAAGATTATCAAGTCCAAACCCCTGTCATGGACAAAGACACCTTTCACTAGACCTGGTTTCTCAGAGCCCCATCCAGGGATGGGGCACCAATCACCTCTCTGGGCAACCTGTTCCACTGTCTCACCACCCTCATCATAAAGAATTTCTGCCTTATGTCTAATGTAAACTTGTCCTTTTTCAGTTCTAAACCATTGCCCCTTGTCCTTGTCACCACAGGTCCTGGTATAAATGTCTTCATCTTTCTTATAAGCCCCCTTTAAACACTGACAAGTACATCAAGGTCTTCCTCAAACCATTTATATTTATTCTCCAGGCAATTCCTTCAGCCTTTCTTCACGAGAGAGGTGCTTCAGCCCCATGATCATCTTTGTGTCCCTTCTCTGGACCCAATCCTACGGGTCCATGTCTTTCCTGTGCTGAGGACTGCAGAGCTGGATGCAGCATTCCGAGGGGGATCTCACCAGAGCAAAGTAGAGGTGCAGAATCCCCTCCCTCCTCCTGCTGGCCAACCTTCTCTTGATGCAGCCTAGCATCCGACTGGCTTTTTGGGCTGTGAGTGCACAGTGACCAGTCATGACCACGTGCTGGTTTGTTCTGTGGAAGCCCTTCTCCACTGAGTGCAGATCTCATTTAGGTGAGCAGTTCATTTCCCAGGCAGTAGGTGTCATTCCTGCAGCTTGAGATCACACGGTTTTGTTTCTTTCTTTCTTCAGCTTTGCATAGGTGCCAGGATGGATAGACATGTTTCTCTGTGAAAAAAATTAAAAAAGAAAATGAAAAAAGCAAGTTTTGTAGAACTGTGACTTGTAGTGTGCTGCAGGTGCAGGACACAGGTAGGTACTCCAGCAGTTTGTATCTGTTTCTGCAGCAAGGCTCAGTCCTTGTTGTTGGGGTGAGCTCCATGGTACAGGCGTGCTGTGCTTCTTCGGCTGGTGTGTGGCTGCTAAATCTCTTAACCTTTTTGGCTTCGTTGGTTTATCTGCTGAAGGATGACAATACTTCCCTGAGAGGGAATTAAGATGATTAAGTAGCTGGGTCTGAGTCTAGCACAGGATTTAAGGCTTAAGTTTGGTCCTGTTGAAGTCCTTGCTTTGCTAGAATGGAGTCTCCTATTCGAAAAGCATTTCTGAGGATGACAAGCATATTTAATAATAAATGCTAAGCATTACAGCAAAGTTCCTTGTGTATAGCTGTCCTTCATTCCTTTCTCCTCTTTCTTTTCCCATTCCCATCATTCGCTGCTTCTTAGTCAGCATGTGTGTTGCTTCCTTCCTGTGATTCCTTCCTTTATCCCCCATCAGTAAGCCACTCCCTCAGTAAGGAGTACATCTAGAAAACACAGTGAAGTGGCGTTAACAAGAAGCAGAGCTGTGGCCACCATAATCCCTTTAATTGCATGCTGCATCCTTTTTTTTTCCATGGCCGTACACAGTTCAGGGGGTTGGCTGCAGTGATGTTCTATGGGTGTGTATTTACACACAGCAGGAATGGTTAAACACACCCAGGAGTGTTGAATGCTCATGATGAAAGGATAGCTTGAAAGTGTGCATTCAAATGCAAAAGCTGCACTCAGAAATGTCTGTTACATGTGTGCTGGATGAGGAAGAATGTCTTCAGCACTGAAAAGAGAAAAAAGTACATGGTTTTCGGCTGAGAGGACATCAAAAGAGAGATCAGAAAATGCCTACAAAAATTTTAAAACTCGGAAACAAGGCAGTTAAAATCATCCCCATATGCACATATTTTCATGCAGTTTGTATGCGTGTAACCCATTCCTTCCATTAGCTCCTTACTGTTCTTATTACCCAATGAAAATATTTTTCATACTAAAATCGTCATTTTATTAGATGGCTCTGTTTTGTCTGTCACTCTAGTTCCCACCTGCCAAACAGTAGTGGGATTTGAGATAATCTGTGAATTCCTTTTTGAAAAGGATTTGTGATTTAAAATGAGAGAAATACTGGACGAGCATATTTTGACAGAATGAGGTAACTTTAATATTATGGCTTTGTCATGAATTAGTGCTGAGTGCTGCAACACATTTGCATGCTAATCTTTCTTTTAAATAACTAAATACATCACCTAGGTGAATCTAAGTCAATTTTTGATCCCACAGCTGTTATGTTGGGAAGTAAGAGTTGAATCATCCAAATAAAGCAGCCTTCTCAGGCTTCTTGGACTAGTCAGGTAAGTGGAAGAGAGAAAACATGGACTTACATATTCATTTTACCTGTGCTTAATAAAATGTCCTGTATCTGTCCCCCTTTGTTTTTTCACTTGTCTGGTAGTAGTAACCATCTGTGAGTGGGTGGAATGAGGAGTTACATCTCTTCATCACCCTTCAGCATGTGCAGTGTTGTTCATTAGAGAAGCTGACTAAAGTGCTGCTTTGTCGGCTACTACCGAAGTGATCAGTAGCTCACAACACAGTGCTGTGACCACTGGTAGCCCAGTGTTGTGATGGATCCTCCTGGACCCTGACCTGCTGCCTCTTGGCTTTGCATTCATTTGTTTTAATTGGTGCTGGACTGTCAAACCCTACTTCACAGCATGTGGAATCACACACAGCTGCCTCCAAAACTGCTGTGGTGAGGGCTGATGCCCAGGGATGTTCAGTTCATCACACCCCCAGAAGCAGTCTAGAGACACTTGCCTCTGCCTGCAAGTCAGCCTGGAGACAGCCATCCACCTCCATCTGTGGGGATTTCAGCTGCCCACATCTCATGCTGGAGGCAAGATGAAAGCCAGCTGATGCTATGGCATTAAGGTCCTAATCTTGAAAAGACTTGTGCACATTCTTGACCTTATTACTGGAAACAGCATCCTTGATGTTTGCGAACCTAATGGTCGTTCTAACAAAACCACTGACTGTGATAAATTTAAGTATATGTGCAAGTATTGATGGGGTCTGATGGAGCAGTGAAAGCTTGCTTCTTCGGTTAAGGGCAGAACTCAGCACAGGAAATTTACAGCTTTTAGGAAGTGAGGCAGAAGCTACGCTGTTCCTGTCCTCTGTGGAAGTCCTCACTTGTAGTGTACACAGATACAAATGTATGTACAAATACCCTCCCAGCCCCCAATGAGCAATTATTAACTGAAGACATGTCAGTAAGTCAAAAACAAGCCCAGCTCTTGGAGGAGTGAAGGAGGCAGGCAAATGGTGTAAGGAGTGGGTTTACTGGGAAGTAGGATGGAGGGCTGGGGCTAGTGGATGTGGGATGTAAGATGGGTCTGTCCCTTTTGGGGATTCACAAGCAAAAATGGATATAAAAAGTGAACAGAAAGATGGTCAGAGTGTTGTAACTTAGGAGAGTGTGTGTGTGTGTGTATGTGTGTGTGCGTGTGTGTCTGCTTATATTGACCCCAGGGAAGGCCCCCTCATCTTATGGTCCTTGAGATGTTGCACAAGGGTGAGCTGCTTATCTCTTCTGTCCTGGCTTGCTAAATAAAAATAGTGCCAGAACTGCATGACTGCAACCCTGCAGGATCTCAAAAATCCTGAGCCAGCATACCATTTCAAAATTTCATGGTATTAAATGTGAGAGTGTTACAGAAATAGCAGAGGGGACACTGACCCAAGCAGCAAGCTAGGAAACGTGGAACCAAGTTTGTAAGATCAGTAAATGCACACAAGGACATTTCTCAAGCTATGAAGTGTGTTCAGAGGTTTCCAGGGTGAATGCCTCACATCATGCATTCAGCTGTTACCCCTGTCCTGAGTACTGCTGCAGGTCTGGTTTAGTCAGTTCTCCCAGTTTCCAGCTGGCCCAGTCTCCTGAACCAATTCACCAGGGAGCTGTGTAAATGTCAGTGGGAGTGGGGGGAGAAGGCTGTGGAGTGGCCACAGCACACCAGGACAGCCCAAGTGGAAATGATGTTCTGTGTCTGACCCTGCTCTCAGTGGTGACTTCATGCTTCCAGGAGCTCATGTTTAGGTCACTGCATGGTCTGATTAACCCTATAGTTTGCTGAGGATTTCCATGCTAAATTGCTAAAACAATTGTCCTTCTTCCTTGATCAGGAATGCTTTCTATGGCCTCTTATTTTTGACACTGGTCTCCAGTCTCTGGTCTCTTTGTCACTTTGGTCAAAATCTGTCACTGCAGCCTTAGTTGGACCCTGATAGCAGCTGTCATCTGTTGTTGCCCTCAGGATCTCTTCATCATCCTTTTGCTTCAGAGGTTTGGACACATTTTGTGACCTTTAAAAGTTGATAATCCTGAGTGGACACTGCAAAACAAACAACACAGATAAAGGTTCCCTGAACAAACACTTTAGAGGTATCCCTGGGTATTAGAGGCTGTGTTTAAGCCTGACCTTACTAAAGCTCTCATCTTCTGTTTGAATGCAGTGGGATTATAATCTAATATCAATTTCCATCTCTGATTCCCCAACACCCATGTCAGTATGATAGGCCTGAACTGCAGTTCAGCTTCACAGATGGTACCTGCATCACAGAAAATATTAGATGACTAGTGCCCTAAATAAGACAGAGTGCATTTGTCGACACATCTGTGTAGATAGAAAAATCTCTTTAATGGTAAAAAGCATAGTCACGTAAGAGGAACGTGAAAGGAGTTTGCTGGATGACTCGGTGGTGACTTTTTAAGTGTTGGAGCAGGATAAGTAAAATTAGAAGACTTTAATACTGTGAATAAACATGGCAAGTGAATTTAGCACATCTGCCTAAAGAAGCAGGCTTTTATGATATTTTGTTATTTATGACAAAAAAAGAACTTTGTTAACGGCTGTGTTTTCCCAATAGTACAAAACTTCAAATATTTTAGTGACCTGCTATTTAAAAAATAACCACATCAAATGCCTCAGCTTCCTTGAGGATTGTCTCATTTTCCTTCAGGATATGCATTTCTCATGGCCTATCAACATCTATTCAGCTATTGCAAATGCGGGAGGACGGAGAAGTGAAGACTTGCAGGGTCTGATTTTCTCTCCAGCCTCTGGGCACCAGAGGAACTTTAGCAGATAGAGACAGGGGAGAGCCTTCACAGAGAGTGAGCATGCAGCAGTTCTGCCAGCGTGTCCTGAGTGGGAATTCACTGACAGCTCAAAACTGTTGATCTGGGGGAGATTTTTTTCAGCATCTCCTCTGTTTTTTTGCCGTCTCTCTCTATTCTAAAGCTGTCTGAACAAGGATGGGGAGGAAAATAAATCCAAATCACCTAAAATGTGAATGTAAAGTAAATTAGGTAAACTAAGTTAAACCATTGTATATATTCTCTGATTCAGCATTCAAGTGACCTTAATTTGATTAAGCTTAATTCACATCAAAGTAAATGATACTAAATATGAAATAGGGTTGATTTAATTAATAATGAGTGTGTCTGCAGGGATCTAATGTAGTTTGATTCATTACAGAAATGTTAATTCAGATTACCTTTCTACAGTTTTACCATGTAGATAAACCTTGCAGGACATTTTATTAGTTATACCCAAACTGATGCAATTGTGTGTTTATTCCCTCTTGGCTCTAGAAGGACCTTCCCACCACTCTCCTCATGTGGGACTACATGAGAATCTTGTTGTGGGATATTTTGTTAATTTGTTAATCCAGTCAAAGAAAATTCATCCGTTTTCTGTTGGTTCAGTCACCTTTTCACCTGACTTAGTTCTGCATGGTGCTCCAGAAAGTAAAGACAGGAGCATGAATGTGTGATTAAGGTGGAGAGGATGGGAACTCTTTTCACCTCAGGTCAACCCTTTGTGCAGGAGACAGCCTGCTTCCAGCACTACTGAAAATCCACTCCACTGAGTTACATAGCACATGGACAGAAGACATGAGCTTTGCAGGAGTTTCTTAAAGTCACATACCAACAAATTTCATTTTCTTGGTGTTTAGGTACAACTGTGATGTATTGCTTTGCTTGGCTTTGGCATGTACTCTTTTACTTTGGCTTTTTCTCTCCTTTGTGCCTATGTAGTACTACAGCATGTACCTTCTGAACAGCATCACCCGAGTAGCTTGTGCTCTCAATATACACAAGCTCTACTGACCCAATTTTGATTGCTTTTCTTTCTTTTCTTTCCATGGCTTTGTAGTTCTGTGAGTTTGTACTGTGCTGTATGTTTATTACAGGAGTGGACACAACATAATTGCAAAGATGGGATAGCTGGAGTGGCTGAGACCTATAAGTCTTTGTGCAGGGTGTTTTATAAGGGTTGACTTTGTTTTCAAAGGACTGTGCAAAAAAATTCTGATTTCACAGTGCTGTGCTTCAAGTGTAAAACTTGAACTGAAGCACCTGATCATTTTCAGTGATTGGCCAAGTTAAAACTTGGCTTCAGGAGAAGAATGGATAATAAATCTGAACTAGATAGAGCAAAGATGATCTAATTCTATAGCTTCGGCTCTGTTTCCCTCCCCTCCCCTCCCCTCCCCTCTCCAACATGTCCTAAATTTTAACAAGAGCCTTAACTTTGATGCAAAACTCTCTGAGCTTTGGAAGGCAGGATGGAATATAATACTGGGCTTCAAAATTCACTTGAGATCTATTCCAAGAGTACTAGGAAATGCTGGCTGTCCCTGTTAGCATCTTCACACCTTCTAGGTCCCGTTTGCACAAAGAATCACTCCAAAATAGTGGCCAGTGCTGTCAGCCTCTAAAAGCTTTCTGTGATTATTTAGTTCATTCTATCTGGAAACCAAGCTTTGAAACCACCGAGCTGTGCCCATCTCATCCTGTTTTAATATCAGCATACCCAGACATATAAACAATGTGCTTCTTCATGAGGCAATGAAAATCAATGAGGCTTTGAAGAGACATGCTCTTTAAAGTCATGGCCTTATTTGGGAAGTTGCAAGAAGCTTGGCTGTCACAAGAGAATATTTTGGCTCTGTGACAGTTCCCTTTATATGGTTCTTCAATGAGGAGTCTCCTGGGTTTGTGCAGTGATAACTTGCAAGTGTTGTGTGCCTTTTTTCCCCTCTTCAGGAATATCCTTGTGGGTCCCTTCCAACACAGAATATTCTGTATTTTGGTGGAGGAGAACTCAGTATGTTGGTCAAAAGAGGTCAAAGATGCCTTTGGAACTCTTTCTTATCCAAAGTATGTAAAAAAACCCCAGTTTTTCACAGGTTAAATGAAAAATTCCTGGTAGTTTCAGGAATATCCCTAGTATTCCTGAGCAAATTCACATGTTTTCATCATAATTACTTCCCTATACACTTTTTTCTCTCCTCACTACTCATTTGTTGAGTGCTGCCTTCTGTTTATGTAAGTATGGGATTGTTTAGGAATACTGTGGTCTGCCATCACATTTTTGATCCTTGCACTCCTTGGGAACATTTCCTTGATGTTCCTAACGCCTTGGGAACTGTGGAGGGATAAAAGAGCCTGCATGATAAAGATAAATAATAAACTGAAGGGAAAGTGTCAGAGACAGAAGTATTTTAGACTTGTGGTTGTTTGGGTAGAAAGAGAGAGGAGAGCAAAGATTATCTCAGCAGCATTTTGAAAGGGTTTCAGAAGAGGTAGTTGAAAGAAAAAGAGGTACTAGAGAAGAAAGGTGTGATTATAAGCTAAAAATCAGTGTCTCTTTCTGAATCCCCTGTCCGTATGATGTGCAGGTGGAATATAAAATTACTGCAGAGACTTAAGCTGTACAATTTAATGAAGTCTGAAGCAAAAAGGACTCCAGGCGACACTGATGTTGTAGACCTGGGGCACAACGATGAGCAACGGCATATGGATCTGTCACAACATGGGTACCAGAAAGGACACCCACTGTGCTGTTAAATATTTACAGTTTTTTGAGAAGTTGAGAAGTCAAGGGACAGAGGGTGAGGTTCACACAGTCTGGTTGTGGGACTAGTACCTATCCTTCAGATTTTACTTCCTATGAAAGCTGCAAAATAGCCCTTCTCCCCAGGATTTTGGATCCTTTCCTCCACCATCCTTGTTGGTTTTCCCTTGACCTGTTCCTGCCATTCCTGTGTTCATACTGAACCAATTTCAGCTCTTTTCTGCTCTGCTCAGTGCTTTTATGTTCCTGCAGAGATGGGGGGACAGCTGTACAGGCTGAGCTCTGTCCCCAGCTCTACACTACAGTGACAAAAGCAGTAGTTGGCTGGTGCTGGTGTGTCTTTGAAGAAGGGGCAGGTGGAGAGGGCAGTGTGCTTGGAGCAGAAGCAACCCAAGGGTCCAGCATAATACTGATATCACTTAATAGCAGCCTGAGGGAGCAAAGAGGGGTAGTACCCATGGCAGTGAATGAGAAAGGAAGATGAGTGAAACTTAAGAGAGTTTGAGCTGTTTGCAGCTGATGTGGGGAATGCATCTGGGAATGTGAAGGTGGAATAAGCATGTGCCAGGTTAGGCTAATCTGAAGTGCTCTGTGATAGAAATGTGAGTTAAAATTGTTGAAAAATAGGGATTCCCGTCTGTGGCTGGAAACTTAGAAGGCATTTTGTGAATAAGGGAGTAAGCTTTGGATAATATTTGAGGTTTTGTGATCATTTCTCATTTTATGAGTCTCCTGGATTAATTTACAGAGCCTTGCTTCTTCTGTCTTCCCTTTCAAGGTCGTTGGGATGCACTGGTTGCTCTGTAACTTCATTCATTAGAAATTAGCTAAACCGAGGTTTGACTGATATGTTTATCTAGGATGACCTGACCATTTGCTTCAGGAAGTCATTCATACTTGAATAGAGAAATGAATCTCATGTTAAAGGACAGGCCATGCTCACCTCTCTTTGCCTCCAAAGATGAGGGAAGTAGGATTTGACTCATGAATAAATATTTAATACTTGAAGATATGAATCAGATGTCTGAACTGATTTGGTGCCCAGTTCCATTTCAAATGATCTGGAGTATCCAAGTGATGGATTTGTGGTTGATGGCCATGACCTGTGGTATACCAGAGCCCGGCTGGATGCCAGACACTGCTAGTATGCTTGGACACCTGGGTTTGAATCCCAAGCAATGCTAGGCAGGATGGCAGTGGGAATATGCAATGTTTCAGCAGTGAGCACTGTAGGGAGGAAAAAGCTTTTTTTTGCTGCAGTTTGCTGTGAGGTTTGGTGTACAAATATGAATCAGTGGAACTACAGCCAGATTGTTGTGATTGCAAAACTAACTCCTGATTTCCCCTTCTATCCTTTCCTGGTCCTGGATACCTTCTCTGTGCAGGTTTGGGATGGACAAAAGTGTATCCCATTGTTTTTCCTAAGGTTGGACCTTGTTGTGAGACAGACTGGATGTGTTCTTCAAAGCTTGCCTGCGAGTCTAGCCTAAGTGAGGATGAAAAGGGCCCCTTCAGCAGAGACAGAGAGGCAGTTGCTGTTCTAAGCTTGAGACATGGTAGTGTAGGGCAATTTGTAATACTGCTCCTTAATTGGCTGTAATAGTACTACTAGCTCTACCACATGTACCTAATCACAGTTGTATAGCCTAAGTAGGTGTTTTTTTTAAAGGCAGAGTGAAAAAATGGGTCATTCACTTGTGGAATGATAAGCCATACAGTTATAGCTGGGCAAGTAGCATGTATGTGTGACCTCCATCTCTGCTCTCCCTCCCAAGCCATCCTGGTTTCTTATGGTTGCAGGAAACATCACTGGGTGTTGAACAGAAGTGGTGGATGACCAGGGCTTAGAGCTGCTGGGAAGGGTCACGGTGACGGTTTGATTTGTTGAAGACCTCTTTACTTTGGCCTGTGCATTCAGCAGAGGTCTGGGGGTTGGCAGAGCCAAAATGAGAATTCAAACTTCATTGGTAACTTTGCTGCACAGTCCTGAAGCAAGCTGTGGAGCTTCACTCACTGTTACAGCCACTGCCTTAGAAATCCTGATCTTATTAGAATTATACAGGAACATTAGAGGATGCATGGAAAATTCTGGATGTAGAATGCAGAACAAAGTGCCTCAGACATGGGGTCTGTGTTAGTGTTTTGCTTCTTTATGAATATTAGTTCTTTAGTTCTTTAGTTAGGAAATTGAATCTCATCCCCACTACCATTGGAAAGTGGAGAACTGATGATGTTCAAGATGATGTGGGGTCCTAAAAGCTGCCCAGTTTCATGGATTGTGTAAAGGAAAAAGCCTTGATGCTGTTTTTGTAATTTGCGTGTATTTGACGCTAAAGTCTAACATGCAGCTTGTGTTAAAAAGATATTTTTGTGTTCATTTTGACATCTCCTTTAATTAAAGTGTGAGACCTAACACTGTTTCACTGAAGAAGCCAGTGAACTCTCCAAAGAGTCCTGCAGGAGCAGCAAAAAGCAGGAGCCGTGATATTTCTCAGCTTATTAAACAAAACAAACAAAAAATATTTTCAATTTTCAGTCTTTATATGAAGAACAACTGAGGGATAGAAACATGATCCTCAAAGCACTACTTTGCGGCACAAGGTGCCTGCTTTGGTTTTGATTTGCCATAAAATTCATAAAACATTTCTTCTTGCTATATCTGGCTCAAAACGTTGGATCTTACTGAAGCTCTGTGAAGAGATTGGTAAAGCTGGCAGACAGTCATTGACCCTTTGCAAAGATCAGTGTGGCCAAGGCACATCATTTCAGAGAAGGGCATCCCTGAGGTGTCTCCTGCATTGTAGAATGTACTTGTGGCCACTCATCTTTCCTCCAGTCTTAAAGGAAGAAGGCAGCATGAAGTCTCGACATTGTGTCTATTTGTGTCCGTGGTTCTTGTTAAAGATGATGTATAAACTTCTTCCACTATGTGTGCTTTCCTTAGGGAGCATGTATTGTCAATACATAAATTCCACATGAGATACCACAAAGGGAAGAGGTTGTGGGAATGACCTGGCATTGCTTGTGCAGCAGCTGCTGTAGCACCCAGACACACTTTGGGAGGAAGCTGTGCTGTGCCCAAGGGGTGGGAAGGTCCTGCTCACAGAGCCACACAGAGTTGTGGAGGTTGGCAAGGACATCTGGAGATCATTTAGTTCAACCTCCTGCTCAGGAACTTGTCCAGTTGAGTTTTGAATATCTCTCAAGTTCTGAGTAACCTGTGCCAGTGTTTGACTACTCTCATGCTGGAAAAGTTTCTTCTTGTATCTGAGTTGGCTTCCCTGTATTTCAAAATTTGTTCCTGTTGCCTCTTGCCCTGTCACTTCTGAGAAGAATCTGATTGTCTTCTTTACTCCCCCATCATGTATTTTTACACAGTGGTAAATATGTCTGTAATGATGTGATGGGAGACACTGTCAAAGGCCTTACTGGAGTCAAGACTTGTCAGTGCAGAGTAGGCCAGAACCCGTCCAGTGCGATGATGGTTTCACCTTTTTCTGTGTAGAAGCACAGTTCCAGTGGCAACCACACACTAGTGTCTCCCTCCTGCCAGCAAGGTCATTTGGGTTAGTGTGTAAAAATGCTGATCAGTGCTAGGCTGTCCTTGGAAGAGTCAGAACTTTTGTATGTTCTCATGGGAGTGAGAGAATGTTATTCTGAAATTGCCACATCTTAGTTCTGGTGCTGCTGACAAAAGCATTTTCTAAACAGAGAATTCCACAGTATATATATGAGTAATTCCTGTGTATGTTTATTCTGACATCTTTTGCATCAGTTGCAAGAGAAAGAAAATTTAGGGGGTTCTTTTGGGTGTTTTTGTTTGGTTGGTTGTTTTTTGTTTGTATTCATTTTGTCTGTTTTGTTTTTGGGGTTTTTTTGTTGGAAGCAGGAGCAGAATACATCTTTATGAGCAACCTGATCTAGTGGACGATGTCCCTACCCGTGGCAGGGGAGTTGGAATTGGATGATCCTTAAGGTCGCTTCTAACCCAAACCAGTCTATAATTCTAGTTTCCAAGTGAAAGAGCTTTGACATTATGTCAATGTAAAATTCCTGTAAGCTAATAGCTCATAATACCTTGGTGCTGCGATCTTGTGCTGCAGAGAGCTTCCTCCACAGTTACATTGAGGAGTTTTATCAGCTGCAGTGAAGTTACTTTTGGCAAAGAGAAGCAGAGGTATAAAACTTAACCTTCATTTTCCTCTTGTCTACATCCAACCATTTAACTAGAGAGTGTGGAGGTGTAAGAAATCTCAGTAGTTACTAGGAGGACTCTTCTAATGTTACCAGAGAAGATGTCCAGTCAACACTAATATTTTCTATGCAGAATAGCTTCTGTCTTGCTCATGATAATGAGTCCCAAATTCATAGGCATTAATGCGCTCATCTGTGTGTGGGAAGTTGTTTGGTTCATGTTGGCTGCTACTTTTGACTGCAGCCATGCCACTGTAAAATTGAAACATTTATAAGATTTAGGCCATTGGCTTCTTTGAAAATGACAAGCAGTTGGAATGTTTGTGGTAGTATGTGAATACCTGTATTTGTATTAATTTCTGAAGTACAGAGGTTTGTGTTTGTTGAGATATGATATATACACCCCAGGTAAATGTCCAAATGGTTTTTGGTCAGTGTTGTTTAGTAGATGAAGTGTATTATTTAGGCACTGTTTTCAATTCCACTGACATTTCATTTGATAGTGGTGATAATGCCAGTCTAGTTTTAGCCTCTCATTTGTATTTTTCCCACTTAATCTTAACCTCACAACTTGGAAAATGTCAAAGTGACTAATTTCAGCTAGCTTTAAACAAGTTTGCAAATGTATACCTACAATTCCTTTTATTTTCTCAAATGGAATCTTCCATGTCTTCTGCTCTGTGTTTGTACAGATACTGATCAGGAAAGATGTAGCAAGTATAAAATACTGTGCCTGTCAGGTGACTCTTGAGGCAACCTAATTCATTATTACTAAGGGCATTCCTATGTGCAGTATGATTCAAATTTATCTGTGCTGAATTGGAAAAGAACGTGGTTGGTAACTGTTTGTCTAGTAAAAATAATACATTACTGCCTTGCACTTCAAATTTGTATAGCCCTGTCCCTTTCCTTAGAAGGGTTGGGTCTTTTTCTGGGCAGGGACACCTTCCACTACTCTAGATTGCTTAAAGCCCCATCCGGCCTGGCCTTCAACACTTCCAGGGATGAGACATCTACAGCTTCTCTGAGCAACCTGTCCCACTGCCTCACCACCCTCACAATAAAGATTTTCTTCCTAATATCTGTTCTTAATGTACCCTCTTTCAATTTGAATCCATTGCCCATTGTTGTATTGCTAGATTCTGTATGATTTTAAATAATTTTTCATTATCAGGCAAGAATACCCAAATCTTCATTGTATCAACTCACATTTGTATTCTGTACAGACTGAATCTTAAATTTTGGATGTTTGGTGGTTTGACTCTATTTCTTCTTTTACTAATTTGACGTTTATCTCATATATCCTTGTCTGTTGCTGTTGTTTATGTAAACTGGCTTTTCCATTTTCAGCTTTACATGGCAGTCAGCACCATACAATCCTACACTTGACTGGATATTTCAGGCACTGTTCCAGTGATCGATAACTTAATAATCCGTATGGAGCTTTTAGTTTTCATCCCAACTGGCTCAGTTCTGTTGGATTGCAAGTTGTGACTTGGTTCTATACCCAAGGGCTGATAGAAAATCAGTAGGAATCCCATTCTCTCTGGTTCACTCCAGTGCATCTTCCCTAAAGCACTAGAATAAGGCAGATGAAGCTGTATTTGGAAAAACAGCCCATTTCAGCTCTGCGAGATGCTGTGCATTTGTCTGCACCTGGTACAGGGTATCTGTTAAGGAGAATGGTATGTGGTACTCCCAGAATGATAAGAGTAAAGCCGTGGGAGAAGAATGTAGGGAAGACATCAGCCGTCCTGTGGCCAAGCCCTGAGATTTGTAAAGCATGAAGCATATTTGGGCTAAATCTGGGAGGGAGAGCATTGATTTTTTTTTTCTGTGCAAATATTAACGTGCTCTGATACTTCCAAGCTATATAAATGAGCTAGGACTTTTATTTTTGGTGAAGGTTAAACATGAGAAAATGGAATTTTAGTGGTCAGCCCGAAGACCTGAAAGGAGCAGACTAAAATGTGTCAGACTATTTTTGTGCTTCAAAATTCACATTGTATTTTAAGGCAACATAGAATAGAAATCCCACTGAAAGGAGGGGAAAAATCACTTCTGCCCCACCCACCCTTTCCTTTAACAGCTGAAGCTTTGAGTCAATAGTCCAATATAGAATACACCCTTAATCAGTAAACTTTAGGGGACTGTAATTATTTTTTACAATTTCCCCAGTACCTGAACAAACTAAGGTAGCCATTCTTGTTCTATTCCAATAAGAATTTTAAATCCTATTTTATTAAGCCCAAGAAAGGCTTTTGAACTTCAGTCCTATTGAAAGGAGATTTTTCAGCATATTCTGGGATGCTGCCTGTGATTGCCACATCTTGCACTGTGCAGAAATGTTGGAGCTGCAGTGGATGAACACTCATTAGATATGCTCTCTTGGCTCATTTCCCTACTCCTTTCTGTTTTCTTCCTCATGAATTAAAGTGAATGCTGAATTTTTCAGTGCATTTGTGGGTTTTTTTAGAGTGGTCTGGATATCACTTCAGCAAAACGATAATACAGTTTTAATGACAGAAGTCTGCTGTGTTAGTGGCTTTTTCTTTGCTTCAGCGAGGGAGTAAGTAGTTACCTCATTAAAATATCTCAGTCTGTTTGAGATCGGATAATATCACCAAGCATCTGGCAAAGGCTTTGGTGGAATCTCAGGTCAAGAGGATGAATACTGATATACTGAATACCAATAATGCAAGATGTTATGCTTGAGGAAACTAGGTTCTTAGAGCATCAGCACAAGGCCCCTGGATGCCAGTGAAATATTAGCTAAAGCCAAAAATTTCACCATTATCCTCTGCCTTACTCTAGTTTGTCATATTTTTAGGATTTTTTTGCAATCTTTGCTTCTTTGTTGAGTTTTCATCAAGGATAAACACTTCTATCACAATGTCTCATATTTGCTACAATCTGGCATTAAAATTGGAAATTGTTTTCCAAAACCTACTGATCATCTCCAGTGGGAGGGACCCTCATTGTCATTTCTTTGGCCTCAGCTCAGAAGGTGGGGTCTGGGTGCAACAGTTCCTGTTACATTAATTGTCTCACCCTATGTTAATGCAATTTTTCTTTTTTGTGACATAATTTTGTTTTTTGGCGAAGTGTGGGACATTCTCCATCAAAAGTCTGGACTGGTTATACAACCAGGCAGGGAATTAAACAACTCCTTCTTGTACAAAATTTCGTTGCTGGTTGTGGTTTCTGACATAATTTCTGTCTGCTTCTCAAGACCTTCAGTCTGGCTCGAGGCACAAAAAGTTACAGTCTTTGCTGAAAAGTTATAAGGAGGTATTACAGCCCTGCATTTGTTTATGTATTTGGCCATTGCGTGTATTCATTGGCTTTCTGAAGCCCCTGTGAGTTCTGTTAGGTAATTGCATGCTGAGCCTCATTCATGTCTACAGTAGAACGTGATGGTCTCAGATCTTACTATCCAATATGGGAATCCTAGTAATTAATTAACCAGAAACGAGACTACTGTTTGTCTCACGAAATAGAAGCCTTGTTGCTCATGTCTGTAATGCTGTATCAGCTGTTGGGAAAGTGCTGGCTAAGAAAAAAAAATTAAGTTAAAAGAAGTTATCCTACTGAAACCTTTCAGCAGCTGACCTCTACTGGATATGAAAGCTTTCTGGAGGATGTTTTCCTTCCTAGTCCTTCACAGTGAATTAATTGATTAAACGCCTTGTCTTGAACAGCTGACTATTTGTTTGCACAATGGCTGTTGAGAAATTGCAGAAATTGGAAGACCAGACAGTGATTTTTCAACTTTGTTTCAAGAAGAATACTTAGGGGAAACAGTGCTTTATGGTTGCTGTTAATTCTGTAGAAAGGTTTTGTTTTGGATAGCATGAAAAATGAACACTTTTCAGCCATCTACCACCTGATTCAAGTTGGAGGAAGATTGCAGTGAACAAGAAAACAGAAGTTCAGAATTCCCTCCTTCCCCCATGAGGGACCTTGGCTAGCTTTAACTTTGAGGGTAAAAAACCTGTTTCCTAGGAAGTCAATAGCAGAGCACTTGCTTACAAGGGGTACCTCACCCATGCCCAGGGGCTTGGGTGATGTGTGTAGAGGGTATACTTGTAGTGAAATTCAGCCTAAGTATAGAAGGTGGCTTT
This sequence comes from Serilophus lunatus, assembly GCA_013399895.1. Classification (NCBI taxonomy): domain Eukaryota; kingdom Metazoa; phylum Chordata; class Aves; order Passeriformes; family Eurylaimidae; genus Serilophus; species Serilophus lunatus. The sequence goes on from VXBA01004919.1 coordinate 713,197, forward strand.
TCCTGACCATTGCATTGTTTTCCTCTCTACTAATTTTAATCTTTTATTAGGCTGTAGCCAGAAACACCTACCTCACAGTCCTTCTCTTTCTGGATGCTTATGGAAGAATTAATTTCTGTCAGATGGTGTGACTGCATGTGTTTTAGTGTTCCTACAGCGTGCCTTTATTGTCACTTAACACTATCACATTTGTTTAAAGGAAATAAAACAAAACCCAAGGTCACTACGATATTAAGAGCACCACATCCCAAATAAATGTAGATTTTCTTTGTTACCAGTGCTGGGATTTTTTTGCCATGAGTGCCTTTTCCTCTCATTACAGACTTTTCTGTCTATATTTTTCAGAGCCATGAGATCAGATGCCACAGTCAACTATGGCCTGCCCCCAGTTGCTCAGTCTAAGAGATGTGGCAGTCTGTACTTTGAACACTCTTACAGCTCCCAAATCCTGTAGCTCATTGAGGCAGTGACTGCCCTGGAGCACAGTGAATTTCAGGAGCTGTAGTTGGATTTGGATGTTTCAGGGTCCAGCCAAAGCCATACATACGAGAAACTCTCCTTGGATTGGAAACCACCCCTAAGAGTAAAAGACAGAGGAAGTCAGGGTGGGAAGCTGCCCTAGAGATGACTTTGAATTTGCTGTCTCCTCATGACTTTCCCAGTGTGTTCTCCCACTGTCCCATTTATCTCTCCTTCCAAGGGGTGAGTGAGATTGATTTCTCAGGATTTGAATCTCTCCCATTTCCATCAGTCCTCACCTTTCACTGGCTCTCTAGCCAGCAGCTGAGTGGCAGACTCTGTTCCCCCTCTGCCTGGCTGATGCTGGCCTCCTTAGTGGGCTGCACGCTGTGGAGGCAGCGATGCTGAGGCTGATCTGGTGTGTGCACAACTGCAGGTAAAACCTCCTCCCCTGCCTCCCAAGCACGCTGCTGAGTTTGGCCGGGGCAGTCAGGAGACTTGGCAAAGTCTGCCCAGTCTCTTCCATAGCTAACACACATACAGTCCCTGAGTGAACTGGTCATGGGAGTCATCCAAGCTGTGTTTCTTGCACTACCAGAATTTCCAAGGGCATAGCCACGGGGATGATGAGCTCTGTCTCCTGGTGTTTTGGGGTCTGCTCTCCAGCTCTGTGAGCTGTGTTTGTTTGACCACCACTGCTGGGCCATGTTATTTTAGAGGAGCAGACATTCCAAGCTATTCCAGGAGCACGTCTGTGTGCTTCCACACTCCGCATCAGTGGGACCTCCCTGCACAGAGTGGGTGCAGACTGTGCTCCTGAGCCCGGGATGCCTCGTGGTTCCCAGATCCCCCGGGAATGGGTTTTGGCAGGGCAGGATGGCTGGCACAGGGGCGGGACTGCCGAGCCAGGGCAGGTTGGCCCCGTGTGTTGCCCCTGGGGGTGCGCAGTGGATGCTCTGACCCCAGCGCTCGCTGCGCTGTTGCCATGGAGATTGCGTGCGCTGTTGCTAGGCAGCTGAAGCATCCTCGCCTGCACACTGCAATGCCACGAAATGCTCAACTTTCCTCATTGCTATCTCCCTTCTGTGATCTCGCAGATATGACTCCTTTGGCTCTTATCCCGCTTCATTCACTTGCACTGCTGCGATTTCTCGGTGTTAACCCTATAAAGCCTAAAAAGCCCACTTGGCACTGCAAATAGGGCTTATGGCAAGGAATTCAGGGCTGAAGGAGTTAAAGTGGTTGGGGATAGACTACAGAGGAAATGATTTCTAGCAGATAAACTACTTTAAATGTTCTGGCATTCATGGAAGGGGAGGTTTGTGGATACAGTCTTTTGTTCCATTACTGATGGTTTAGATGAATAAAAACACAGACTAAAATATCATTACAAGGTAAGAAAATCAGCTTGAATGAGCCTAATTAATCTCTTTGGTTACGATATATCTTTAGTTTTTTAGTATCCTCTGCTTGCATTTGCTGATTTTGATGTAGCATGTGAATGATAATTTAGCTGTGAAGCCTGTCGCGTACCGTATTTGACTTATTTAGCTTGAATAATAAAGATATCAGCCTGTATTCTTGGAGTATACTGCATTAATCAGACTTGCAGGAATGATCACATGGTACTCTATCGCCTTTCCCTGTTAGCTGCTGCTTGTCAGCAGCTGGCTGAGCTGTAGGCTGCAGGCCAGTATCTGCATACCCTTTCTCCTCAGAATATTTCAAATATACTGTCTCGTCATTATGCATTTTGCTGCAGTTTGACAATCTAAATGGTCCTCCTGCACGTAAAGAAGATTATTTTAAATTTCAGAGCATTTGTGTAGTTGCTAGGCCATGTATGCATTTGAAGAATTCAGGTAGGCTCTCTGTTTTATACATCAGTGTGCTTGGTTTTTGTTCTCACAAGGTTTTTGCTGTGTAATGTCAGTCAGCTGTACAGTTAGATCTTCAGTGTGCAGATATTTATTGTGTCTTTAAATCTCTACCCTTTGCATGGGGAGAAGTGCTTGCAGGGTACGATGCAGGTAACGGTAGCTAACTGCATGATGAAGTGCAAAGCTGGGTAATTGATTATATCTTGCACAAATTTCATAGCTTTGCAGCCAGAAGCAGCGAGTACAGTGTAGTTATAAATATAAACCAGAAACTGTTCTGTTTAAAAGGGTCTTTGCTATTTTTGGTACTGGAGAATCTGACAGATGCTCCTTCAAGATAAAATACTGATGGTGATAGAGAAAATTGATGCTTAGATTGTACATAGGATTATATTTTGTGCTGCTGCAGAGTATACGTGTCTTTTTCATTATCTTGTGGCTGCAGAGTTTCTTATGAATTACATATAAAATAAGAATATTGCTATGTTTGTTGGGGTTGGTTTGTTGTTTGCAAACATTTGAGCAACTGTAATTGTTAGAATGTAAAATTAGCACCTTTTATTTGATATTGGTTCTGCTCAATATTGCCTTTGCCCTCTCTCCTCCTCCATCCCCACCCCCAATATAACTCCATCCTTATGCGAGTATTGAGGTTTATTAAAACCATAACAGATTTTTGAAGATGTAAAACAAAATTTCTACCCACACTAACAGACTTAATTATTTTTTCTGTGCAATAAAACAGTTTGGGACTTGAAAAAAATCCTGGACACTAGTTGTGGGGTAGGGAGTGTCTCACTTTTGTAAAAATTCTTTTTTGCTTAGTGTGGTCAGTTCTTATAACTTGTGTTATGAAATTGTCCAGATGAAATGGTGACAATGTTGCAGTAGCATTAGGAATCATCTCATGATGTTTGTCTGTGTATCATTATTATAATGTACCTTAAAAATACCCTTCCCTTTTTGGTTTGAAAAAATGGATTGTTTGCCCAAGTATGCAACTAGAGGAGAGGATGGATTCCCTTTGATATGCAATGAACATTCTGTACCAAATAGTTTAAAATTAAACTCTATAGCCCAAGATGAAATATTTTTACTTTATTTATGCCTTTGGTTAAGCATTTAACATATTGGCAATTTCGTGATTTGGACATCACTTCTGTGTGTAACTGAGTGGAGTTAAAAGCAGGTACAGGACACTCCCACCCCACTGAATGCCCTGATTCCAGGCATAAGGGCTGAGGAGATCCTGGCTGACTGTGTATATTTCTCCTGTTGTGAAATGCAGTATGATGCTGTCTGAGGGAAAGATTTTACTGGAAGACCAGATAATGCTGTGTAACTGCTGTTGTCATAGTGCTGTCAGGAGCTGCTTGGAATCTTGACTTCACTGAGTCTTGGCAGTAAATTTAGGTGCAAATCTAAATCTACATGAGAAAAAAACAAGAATGTTTTAACTATTCTGCTTTAAAAGACTTAGCTGTCTTTCAGAGGCTTTTTTAGACATTTTGGGCCAGGAAGACAACTACTTTTATGGCAGAAATGGTCAAATGTTGATTACACACTCATTAGGTTTATTAAATTACTTGTCATCCTCTCTTATACTTGATTTGGAAATAGCATTAACATTTGATGTGCAGACTGCTAGACTGCTAAATTTTCTGCACTGGTAGGACTAGGGTTTATGTAGAGGAGCATCTAAATAGCATTTATTTTATTAGGCATTTCCATGGTGTTTTGTTAAGGTTGTATCTGCATGTTGATGGGTTTTTTTATGGTATGATTATTCTCGTGCCTGTGGAAATTTTAGGTTTCGATGGAATCAAAACTTATCTTGCAAGATGAAGAGGGAAAACGGGTTTAGTTGAACAGTGGAGCGGAAGTTTCCCTCCATGTGCTCCTGGAAGCAAAGTGGCTGTAGCAACGGAGGGCTGTCTTCTCTGGCTCCATGGCGGCCCCACTCTCTTTTACTGGTGTTCATGGTTTACAGGTCTTCCATGTTCATAAAACACAGGCTTGCACTCGTTTCTCATCTTGACTTTAACATGAAGTGGATGCTCATGCACGTGAACACGGCCGTTTTCAGCTGCCAGTGCACTTACAGGACTTGGGTACCCAAGTGCATAGAGAATTGGTGAGACCAGTGGTACCTGCTTATGCAGACCCACCCATGACATTTCTGTATATGTTCCTCTGCTTGTTTTTTTTTTTTTTTTCTGCCTCCACACTGGGCCTTAAAGACCTGCAGGACTTCCCAGATGGGTGGTGGGGGCTGTGACCCCCCAACCCCATGTCAAGAGGCATCCCTGCAGTCTGGCTGCCCGAGTTCCCCCAGCAATTTCAGTTTGATACAGCCTTCTTCACTTCTGGCAAAATGGTGCCAGGTTATTTTTGTGAAGTGTTAAGCAGCCACTGGATCTCTCTGAAGAAGTGTCGCACTTCAGGGCTGTAAGAGACCCTGGTGTTCTGTTTGTGAAACACTTAATCGTAGAGCCCTTTGGGATGAAATTTTAGCTCTGTGGTTACTGGCTGGATAAAGAGAAACTTAAGCCTCTGAAAAAATAGGGGGTAAATCCATTGAATAATTGCATAGTTCCTTGTCTCGGCCCAGCTTGGTTTATCTTCCTCTTGGGAAGAACCTAATATTCCTTGAAAAACTTTGATTGCTTTTAAAGTGGGGGTTAATGGAACTAAACCTCTTAGTCCGTATGGGCTTCTGGTTTCTCTATCATACCAATCGGGCCAATTTTGTTACTGATTTTCTACACCATCTTCATAAAACCCCAAAGCTCATGTACATCTGGTTTATAATTGAAGGTAAGATTGTTTGTCAGCCCCGCTTTTATGATCTCCTACTGACCACACTGTCATAAGATGACTTTGCATGTGAAGCCATCAGGAGCATGGTACACTTGGCCATGAGCAGTACTCCTCATTTGGTATCTTCAGCCCAGATTTAGCTCTCTAGTGGCAGAACACAAATGCATTTTCTTTTCTTTTGTTGCCATGCCTTTATCTTTCTGGGATATTACTTGATATTCTTCGCAGTGAGCTGGTGTCTGTCTATTTCTGCTACACCGCCCACCACAGCATCGCAGTATTTTTAACTACAGCTCCTATTCCCCCATCCACTGAGCGAAACTGAGAACACTAGAGGAAGGAAAACGAGTCTCTCAAAGTGAGCTGGCTATGAACAGAGGAAATGAATCCCACCGATGAGTAGAAAGCAAAGCTCAGAATGGACATAAAGCATTTGGGTGCCGTGGTGCATGTGGAACCCCTCATCTGCTGATCCCCAAAGCAGCAGCAGCATCAGATGGAGTTTCCTGGGAGCAGGTGATCCTCTGTGTCTTTGAGCAGATGCAGGCATTGAGTTTAGCTGCACAACAGGATCAGTCCTCAGGAGTTCTGACATCTAGGCTTCTCCTTTCACTGCTGCCAAACAAAAAATCGAGTAGCTCAAATTGGCAAAGAATTTTGGTTTTAATATGATTCTGCTCTGATTCTGACTGCAGCATTCTCCTCTCTCTGGTGATCAACAACACGGCATGAGGAAGTGGAATGAAGCTACATCAGGGGAATTTCAGATTGGACATTAGGAAATTGTTCTTCACTTGAGAGGGTGTTGTGTTGCTGGAACAGGTTCCCCAGGGAAGTGGTCATGGCACCAAGCCTGTCAAAGTTCAGTGAGTGCCTGGACAAGGCTCTTAGTTATGCTTTATTTTTTAGGTAGTCCCATGAGGAGCAGGAACTTAGAGTCAATGACACTTAGGGTTCCCTTCCAACTTGAGATATTCTATGATTTTGTGATTTCACTGCTAACCCCTCTGGGGTAGGTGGCATGTTTTTAGAGAACAGTATACAGGACAGGTGCGATCATTTTGTAAAGATGGACATTATGCTAGAAGGCAGGTGGCTTTTCTTTCCCCCTTTCCCAAGAAACACCAAGATGATTTATCAAAGGAACAAAAGACTTGTGCTCCAAAGAGATGCAAGCCTGTCTCATGTGGCTTTTCCTGCTGAAAATTCCTAAGAATAATAGGCCTTTTAAATAATCCTAATTTTCAGAAGTGTAACTGCAGTTTGAGTAGCCAAGCAATTTTAGAAAGCTGTGGGTGGGATGACAGCCAACATGGATTCACTAAGGGCGAATCGTCCCCAAAAAATACGATTGCCTTCTGCAATGACTGGTTGCAGTGCTGGTGGATAAGGGAAGAGCAACTGACATCATCTCCTTGGAGTTGTGCAAAGTGTTTGACACTGTTCTGCACAACATCTTTGTCTCTAAACTGAGGAGACATGGATGTGACACATAGACCACTCAAGGGATTGACTGGCTGGTCACACTGAAAGACCTGTGGTTAACAGCTCAGTGGAGACCAGTGGTGAGTGGTGTGTGGCATTCCACACACACTGTTGGGACTGGAACATATTTATTGGCAACATGGACAGTGGGATTGAGTGCACCTTCAGCAAGTTTGCCAATGACACCAAGCTTTGTGGTGCAGTTGACACACTGGAGGGAAGGGACCTTGACAGGCTTCAGAAATGGGCCCATGTGAAGCTCATGAAATTCAACAAGGCCAAGTGCAAGGAGGTCCTGCTGAGAAAATCCCAAGAACATGGAAGGTGTCCCTGCCCATGGCAGTGAGGTTGGAACTAGAGGACCTTCAAGGTCCCTTCCAACCCAAAGTGTTCTATGACTCTGTGACAACAGAAAAGGATTGTTGTTTTTTGCTGCAAGAAATAAGATCGTATTGATGAGTGAGAAGTATAAGGAGAGTTGCCAAAAGACTGTTTCAGTTGCTACAAGAATGTAGCTGGTGTGCAGAGGTGTAATGGGAGAAGTGGAGCAAACTCTTGCACCAGGTTGGTGATTCTGACCTTCCAGTTTAGATGGAGCAGCTAGTGAAAAACACACCAAATAGTGCAGTTAGTCTTTTCTGACAAGAGAGGAGTAATTGTTTCTCAGGTCAAAAAATGTTAAAACAAAAAGGAGAAACAGCTTTAAAATGGATAAAACCCAAGGATGGTATTTTGCAGACCATAATTAGTTGCAGGATCTCTGCCCCTTCTAACCTGCATTGCTGAACTCACTGTTTGTATTGTCATGTTCAAAATATCCTGGAGGTGCTTAATAAATAACCACAAATGTGGGAACCTGGAAGCTGCAGGCCCGCCAAGTCTCTGCTTGGTCAGTGCTTTCTCTTCGATAGACTATGTCCACCAGTGAACCAGCTGGCTGAGTTCCTCTCTTTTGTCCTTACATGGATACAGGCAAATTATAAAATTTTGGAATGGTTTGATTGGGAAGGACCTCAAAGACCATCTAGTTCCAACACCACCTGTCATGGGCAAGGACACCTTCCACAAGACCAGGTTGCTCAAAACCCCATCCAGCCTTTCCTTGTACACTTCCAGGGATGGGGCATCCGTAGCTTCTCTGAGCAACCTGTTCCAGTGTCTCACCACTCTCACAGGGAAGAATTTGTTCCTGATAGCTAGTCTAAACCTACCTTCTTTCAGTCTGAAGCCATTCCCCCTTGGCCTATCACTACATGCTCTTGTAAAAAGTCCCTCTTCCAGCCTTCTTGCAGCCCCTTTAGGTACTGGAAGTCACTATAAGGTCTCCCTGGAGCCTTCTGTTCTCCAGGCTGAACAACCCCAACTCTCTCAGCCTGTTTTCATGGGAGAAGTACTCTAGCCCTTGAATCACCTTCATGGCCCTCCTCTGGACTCACTCCAACAGGCTGATATCATTCTTATGATGGGAGCCTCAGAGCTAAACACCAACTTGATAAAAATATATTATTGAGACAGAAGTTTTTCATTATCTGCAGGAATTGGCAAGTCCAGTTCATTTTGTGAATGTGAATGTTCCATATGATGAATTTCATCAGAGAAAATGCATGTGCCTGATTATGGTTCCTCTAAGATCTGTAATATCCTTTGCATCATTCTTCACTTAAGTGTTCACCCTTCATTTTGTGACTGAGAGACTAAATTCTATTTTATTTTTTTCTGAAGCAAACTTGCACTAAATTAAAAAGGAGGAAAAAGGGATCTAGTTTTGCATTTTTCTTTTGCTGAAGATGGTCGCCTCAAATCTGCCCTTTCATATTGGAAATTGATTTTAGATCCTTGGATTTTGGACAGTTGTTATTTATCCACACAAGGCATACACCCTGAGGAAATGTTGCTTCCTTAAACAGCAGATTGAATCAAATGTTTTTGCTGACATATTTTTCCCTGTGACAACTGACACTGCAGTTGCCACATATTTCAGTGGTTTAGCACAGAGACATTTGAAGAGGAGAGAAGTGCTTCTAAGTAAGTAATGTGAGAATGCTGTTGCTGGAAATGAAGTTAAGCACGTACTCTTCTGATTGTGGCTGTGTTGTAGTATTTCTACTGAAGAGGAAAATATCTAGAGATCCTTTGTGAGAGATGGTGAAGTCAGGTTTGGCCAGACTTTAAGGGGAAAATACTCTGATGCCTGGGCATATAATCTTATCCCAGATATAAACATGAAAGATTATTTATCCCAGGCTATTCATTGAATTGGAGGTGCTCCTCTGTCTGTGTTAGGAGGTAATTTCCAGTCACATTAAAATCAGTGTAAATTGTCTGTGGAGTGTGTATTTAGTGCCTGAAACATGGGGCTGTGTGTGGAAGTATGGAGTGTTCTGTGTTTTCTCTAGTCAAACTGTACACCCTATAGAGCGGCAGTCTCACTGGTGCCAAAGCCTTGGTTCAGCTACCTGAGATCTGCTGCAGTGTAATTCATGTCCAAAACCAAGGCATTTCCTCTCTGCTCCCTTTGCCTTCTAGGCATTGTAACCTGTTTTTGCATTCTTCTGTTGTCTCACTCATCTCCAAGACATGTTTATCCCCTCCTCTCTTTTTTTAACCACCTCTCTCACATTCAAGACATGTTTATTCCCCCCCTCCCTTTTTTTACCAGCCTTGTAGTAATATTCAAAAACAAGAAGTGGCTGCTGTTGTTTAATGAGAATCCAGACACACTTTTCAGAACTGAAGATGGTTATCAAGACACATGGAAATTGATGTCAATCTTTAAAATGAAAACAAACAGGAGTACAGATGGTTTCTTTAAAGAACAGAATTTATGATCATTTTTAAATCCACCTATGGGCATCCATTAGAAAAAGTCATTCTCAGTCCTGTGTGTTTTCTAAGCCTTAGTGTAAAGTCTATAAAGATTTGAAGCACTTTAGCTGAACTTTCATGGAAAGCAGCTGCCGCCCACTGCTTCTTACCTGCAGTGCCAGTTTCGTAGGGGTGGATGCTTGATTTTATTATCCTAGTGTCTTCCAAAAATGCTAATTATCCCTCTCCCTCCCCTTATAACTTCAGCTACATGACAGCACAGATATCTGACTCCCCATCCAAATGGATAAAGTTGCTGGTATTGTTATTTCTGCTACTCCTAAGGTAGATACAGGATACGAGGGCTTCTTCCTCTGATACATGTTAATCTTTAACGGTCATCCTTTTTGAGGGGAAAACACTTTTTTCTACTTATTTTAGTGTGAGTTGGGCTGGACTCCTGGCCTTCTTCTCCTGGGAGCTGGTTTGATTCCTGCAGGAATCAGGAGTATGGAGATGGATGATGTGACCCATGCCTCTCTCTCTGTGCACAGGAGGACAGGCAGGACCTCCCAACATTTGCTGGTGGGAGAAGCTGACTGCACAAACCCCATCCTCACAAGCTTTATGTTCATCAGCTAAAGGGGGAGAAGATCTAGTGCTCATGGGGGAAAAAAACCACTGACACTAAAGGTGATGCTTCATTACTAGATTCACTTCTCATCTGAGGAACTGATTGTTCTTTTAAGAAATGAGCCTTTTGCTTTCCTGGTGAGATTTTGTGTGAGAACAGGCAAAAACTAGGGAAAATTGCTCCCTGCCATTCCTACTCAAGAGGCTGTGCCCAGACCTGTGTCTCAAACCCTCGTTTAGCTTTAAGACTTTTGCAAGCCTGGTGCCTTTTGTCCTTGGAAACTTTCTGTGTAAGGTGTGTCCGGTTCACTTATCTCACATTGAGATCATACAAACTTTTGTTTCAATGAGTTGGAAAACCCCGTGATTTAAGTGGGTCATGCAAAGCTTCATGAAAGTTTGTTAAGCACACATGGGAGATAAAAAGGAGGTGACAGGATAGCTGAAAAGTCAAAAGTCAAAGTTCAAAACAAATGTTGAAGCTTGTTCATGTTAATGGACTGCTGTGTTGGTGCATGAGATTACACAGAATTAAAGTCACAGAATTAGTTTCTTCGCTTTAAGATAATATCTGTAGTTGCAGATTACTCACTGGCCAGCAGCTTCTTCATGCCACACTGGGGGAACGTGGGTTTAGTTTCATGCTTTGGATGGCATGGCAAGTTGGGTCCATCTCCTTTAGAAACCATTGCCTCCTGCTGCTAGACAATAACGTGGCTTGGGTAAAGTTATGAGACAAAAAGATTGTCCATGGGGTGTTTAGTATTACCTTTCAAAAGAAGGCAGAGAAAGCTGACACTTGGTTTTTCTTTATTGCAACTAATGTAGGGGAAGGTGAGAAGATTGTAGAATCTGTGAAATAGCCCATATCTTTCCATCTAGGTGCAAAGAAAGCAAAGATGAGCTCTGAAGAACAGAAGTGACCTGAATGAGAGAAATGTAGAGGAAAACTCTCCCAAGTAAAAGATGCATGTGGCAGATGGGAATTGATGTTGCAAAGTGCCGTGAAATTCAGAGCATAATGGCCGAGCAAAGCTGTGCAGCTTGGCTGGGCTCAAGGATGATGGGCTCTCTTCCACAGATGAAGAGTTGATGGTTTGAATCTGAAACTGAATGTGGATAAAGCTTTTCCAGCTCTTTGGTGAAAACGCACACTTTGATACTCTGTTGTAGCAGGATTGTTTTGGTGTGGATGGGTTGGCAGCATGGTGTCCTCTCGATGGTTCAGGATATGAAGTCTTAAACTGGAATTTTACTTTGTCTCATTCTGGATTGCTTGGTTGAAAAACTGCTCTTGCAATCATACAGAGTTGGTTTTAAATCTGGGTTGTCCACATCCTAAGCAAATTCTTAGGCATTTAGCTACAGAGGATGAGAGATTGAGCTGTCTTTAAGGAAACAAATGTATTTCCCTGAAATATGCTATCCTAATGCTGTTGTAGTAGCCATGGTCTAGAGATATAAATAAGACAGTGTTTGAAGGGAGAGGGAATGTATTTTATTGAACCAACTTCTATAATTTGCAAAACCAGGCAAGATTAAGGTTACACAGCCCTTTACAGATCTTTCATTTCAGAAATGAAATTTTCAAAGAAATTGAGAAAATATCAAAGCCACCCAGAAGAAAGATAATTCTCTGAAGTAAAACTTCTGCTTTTCATTTAAGTATACATTGTTATCAGTGGTGTAAATCCTCAGACTAGTTTCCCATTAAATTTGTCCATGGGAGGGAGGAAAGGGGGGCACACCATGTTTAAAGGAAATAAAAAGAGAAAGATAGGTAAAAAATTAGGAAAAGAGATAATTGAAACATTTTTATAGACAGAAGGAGGGTTTTGTATCAAAAAGCTTGTCGTTTATTCTAAGAATTTATCTAATAAAAGAACTACTCCTGCCAACCTTGCCTCTACAGATTGTCTTTGCTTGATGAGACAGCACTTTTTGGAGCCATTTCATGCTAACTGCATTTCATGTCGTTAACACTCTTCTGCCTAGCCGTCACATCTTGGCTGCTGTTTGGGAAGGGACTGTTTCTTATAAAGTGACATTTAAATGGAAGTAACAGATAGGACTCTTTTTTGAGATCAAAGTTACCTTCTTGTTTTAATTGGGAATTGGAAATAAAAGAACCAGATTTCAAAAATCAAGAAAATTCATTTTACTTGGATAAGATTTTCACAAACGCATGTATCTGTTCTGATTATTCCAGGAAAGAGGACCAGCTGGATGCTATTTATGTAGAAAATTAGCTTTTGTGTTTAAAGGCTCACATAGGTGTGAAATATTTGAATTATTTGAAAGTTTGTGTTTGATTTTCGGTGCTAAAGAATGTGGAAATGTGATTCTAAACTTGTGTATTGCAGAATGGGGAGAGCAAGAATTTTGATATTAACATTGTAAAAGCTGCTGTTTTCTTACTTGTGTGATTTTTCAATGCATCATGTTGGATCAAGAGGAAGGAAAATAAAACCAATACATAAAGACATCTTCCATGGGAGCACACTAAAACTGGCAATCTGCAATATCTCCTGTGTGATTTCTACATCATCTGTAAGATGTATCAGTACATGTTAGCAACTGACAGAGTGATGTAAGTAGGTGATGGTGGTCAAAGCACATACGCAAGAGGGACGAAGTCAAGAAATAAACCACACTTGTAACCTAGAAGGATCTGTTAGAGCAAATGAAACACATTTAGCTTGTGACCCTGTCACCAGAGAAAGAGGTTCTTGCCTAGAGCCTGTGCCTTAGGTCACACGCTGCAGCACTGCTTGGGCATAAATAAATGCGTGTCCCTGTTAAGCCAGATAATTGCACCGTTTCTATGTCTTTTAAAAATAGAGAATACAGCCCAAGCCCCACCATGCTTTAAAGCAGTAAGGCAGTCTGTTGAGTCAAATGTGGGCGTGCTGTATGGTGCAACTGGACTGGTCCTGTTATGGTATTGGTACATTTCTGTTGCAAGAGAAGCAGCAAAGGATTCAGGACTTCTAAGTACTAGTAATATAAAGGATGGGGAAAAACCCACCATCACCTCTGGAAACAGATCACTCTCCAAGCATGAGGATGACACTTCAAAGACTGTACTGGTGTGTTAGGCAAGATTATTAGTACTAATAGGAGGTAATGCATCCATGTGAATAGCTCCCTTGTAGTAATTTTTAGCTACTCCATATAACTAATGGTATTGTCAAAGCTCACTAGACAGCACAAACTCATTAAACAAAGACAGGCATTTATTTAAACTATTTATAAAGTGCAGTGTGAAAAGGAGAAGAAAGAAAATGTGATATTACAGAAGAAGGTGAAAATCAAGTGTCTGCACGGTACAGCTCGTATAAGGTATCTAGGTCATTTGAAATGAAAACAGTGACTGATTTGTTGTGGAAAGTCCTGACATCACTGACCAAGATGTAACAATATCCTAGTTTTGAAGGTTGAAGTAAGAGGAAATCAATTCTGAAATATGATGTGATTTCCTAGCCCCAAGACTTAGGAAGCAGAGGACTGTTCAGAGGGGACACAGTGCACTCAACATCACCTCTGCTCCCACTGCAGTTCCACTCCTTTCAGGTACAATTTTCCTCCCCCAGAAGGAAACCACATCTGTGCCTGCAAACGCACAACCATTGGGCGTAGGGGTGAGCTCAGTCGCTGCAGTTTCCCACTCTCCTTCTGAGCTCCAGCCACACTTGTATGGTTCTGGGTCTGCGTCAGGATAACCTCGTTTGCCAACACTGGGGATTTCAACTGGCTGCTCTTGAGTGTGTGTGGGTGAGGGGAAAGCAAGGGGTCAGATAGGGACCAGTTTTCCCTGTAGATGCACAATTTGGCTCCTGAGGTCTGGAATGTGTTTTGCTTTGCTTTTTCAGTTTATTCTGTCTGAAGTGGGTCTGTCTGGCCAGGCGATGCTGAGGATGGCAGCCCCAGCTCAGGGCTCAGGCAGGAGCCAGGCAGCCACTGCCTTGCTGCCACACACAGGCATTGCCATCTCTGGGGTCTCACCAAGCTCAGAGAGCCCACTATGACTTCACGTCTTGGGGCTTACCCCCATCACTTTCCCCAGTATATGTTGTGAGCCAAGTACAGCACTCAGCTGGTTGTGCTTTACCAAATTAAAGTTCTGCTGCTTCCTCAGGATCTCTGAGGTTTTAAAATTATTTATGGTCAGGTTGCATATCTGTAAATTACATGTGTTTAAATTAAAACAACTAATCTGTAAACTCAGTCAGGTCTTCTGGTTGTTTCTCAGTATTTTAAAAGGATGGCATAGGGCCTTTTCGTGGGTCACGTGAATAGAAACTTGGATTTTAAGAATGCATGTTGAGACAAGCATCTTGATTTATAATGAGTCCATTTGGGAGAGGAGCTATTGAGAAAATCCAATGCAAGGGAAGCAAAACCCTGCCATTGCATTGCTACAGTGAAAAAATACACACTGTACTGCAGCTTTGCATTTGTGTTTTAAGATGATGACGAGCAGAAAGCATATTTCCAGGGTTTTCTGTGTTGAGCAGATTACTCAAACCTAGATTCCTTCAGATGTCTGAGCTCAGCCACAGAAGCATTAAGTAAAAAAGTCGGAAACTTGACTAAGGCTGCTCACTGAAACCATTATTAAACTTTAAAGAAGGCAGTGAAGCAAGGATTAGATGTAGCTGGGTGTGGAAAATAGCTGCGGAAACAGGTGTTGCTTGTCAGTTTGAGTTTTACTTCAATGTTCAAGCAAGCTGAGGCAAGCAGGGACAGAGCTGATGGGCAGGCAGGGAGGTGCAGGTGTGCCGAGTTAGCTGGAAATGCAGCCTCTGACACCGGTGCTTGCTGCAACCCCCCAGAAATGTGCATCACTGGAAGTTCTCCATCCTGGAACACAGGCTGAAGGGGTCATCTGGTTTGTTGTGGTGGGTGTTTAGCGTGCAGACTCTTGTCTTCAGTCTAAAATCTCTGTAAATTTGAGAGGGGATCAAATCTGACAGTGATGGTTATGCCAGAGAGCTGGGGATTTGTCTCTAATGCTGAGATTTAGTGCAGATGGTACCAGACATGGTATATGTGTGCCTGTGGACATGGGTCGCTGCACCCCAGACTGCAAGCACTGCAGCAGTGTATCTGCCAGGAGCTCAGCAGGCTCCACCCTGAGGACAGGAGGCTCCATTTAAATGAATACGATGTTCAACAAGGAAAAGTGTTGGATTTTACCTGGGATGGGGCAACTCTGGTTATTCATACAGGCTGGGGAATGAGATGCTGGAAAGCAGTGCCACGGAAAGGGGCCTGAGGGTCCTGGTTGATGGCAAGTTGAATGTGAGTCAGCAGTGCCCTGGCAGCCATGTCCTGGGGGGCATCAGGCAAAACATCACCAGCTGGACAAGGGAGGGGATTGCCCTGCTCTGCTCTGCACTGGTGCAGCCTCACCTGGAATATTGTGGCAGTTTTGATCACTGCAATGTAAAAACTATATTAAGCTGTTAGGGAACGTCCGAAGGAGGGCCACAAAAATGATGAAGGGTCTTGAGGGAAAGCCATATGAGGAGTGGCTGAGGTCACTTGCTCTGTTCAGCCTGGAGGAAACTTAGGGGAGATGTCACTGAAGTGACAACTCCTTCGTGAAGGGAGGAGGAGTGGCAGGGACTGATCTCTTCTCTGTGGTGACAGTGACAGAACCTGAAGTTGTGTCAGGGAAGGTTTAGGTTGGACATAAGAAAAATGTTCTTTGCCCAGAAGGTGTTTGGGCAGTGGAACAGGCTCGTCATGGTGGAGTTCAAAAAGCGTTTGGACAACATTCTTGGGCACATGGTGTGACTCTTAGGGATGGTCCTGTGCAGGGCCAGGAGCTGGACTCGATAATCCTTGTGGGTCCCTTCCAACTCAGCATATTCTGAGATTCTGTGAAGTAGGGGCTGCAGAGCAGTAGTGTAATGACAGCTTTGTGAAGTCGGGGGAAAGTCTTCTCACGAGCCCTGTGACAAGCTGGGCTGATACCAGTCTCATACAGCAGTCTGCAGGCTGCTTTTGTTGCAGTGCATGTCCTTCATGCTGTGAGTGTGGCTGCACTAGTCTTTTGTGCACGTACCCTCCTCCAAACATTTTCCTCATTGTCTCACTCCCCTCAATGTGGCAATATCCAGCCAGCAGCCCACGTCAGTGAGGTGCCCTGGCCTCCTGCAGGAGATCCATCCCCTTTTTTGCTTTACACGAAGTGCTGGGGCATGGACAGGATCAATACCATGGCTTTTCCCAGGAAGAGGTACTATTTGACAATGATTAAAATTAGCAGAGATGTTTTCATCCATAAATGTGAAAGAAAAGGGAGTCTACTTACCAGTGTGTAAAAGGCAGAGAAATTGAGGTACAGGGTGTCCTAAATCCTGACAGTGGCACTCATGAATGAGATCCTGGCCCTGCTCTGTGGGTCCCTCTTGTCCAAGGATGCTTTCCTCTGAAACATGAGTCTATGTGTGTATATATGCATACACTTACTTATATAGCTATATATTTGTGTGTGTGTATTTCTACATAATTCTGTAAATGAAAGCCATTTTTAGATTAAAATGAAAGCATTTGTATTGTGTGAACTTTTTTCCTTGGACTTTCCCTTGTGGGATTGTGAGAATAGAGGATGGAGACATTGATATTTTATTTTGATTTCTAGCCCAAGTTACTGCACAGTGATTCAAGTGTGCCTTCTAGACAGGAATTATTCATATTTGCCTATTAGATTTGGCTGCAGGTTTGTTTACACTACTCCAAATCTATTTGTCTGCTACACTTTGTGGCAGAATGTGTGGGCTTTTAGATATATATACATGGAGAGAGAGAAAGTTCTGTTTATATATAGTCATATTTTGGCAGAATTATTTGTTTCATTAGTACATGATTTTAGTAGGCAACAGGAAAAGGGGAACATGGTGGTAAACTTGCAGTGTCAGGTCAGAAGATACAAATCCCAGAGAAACAGGCATGAGAATATGACTGAGATCTACTCAAAGGAAAGCACATGAAAATTAATGTCAGCTGTTTTAAAGGTAAATATAAAATAAATGCTGTCTTCATAATGTAAATGTTCTTATAATAGTTAATTTTATCACTGTTTTGATGAGGAGCACAGAAATCCCAGAACACTTCAAAGATGTTCAATTGAGACTCAGCATTCTTGCAGAATTGTTACAGTTATTCCTAGTTTGCTGTTAGTAGGAAAAATGAGGTTAAGTGATATGGCAAAGGTCAGATTCCAGATTAGGTGGAGTGCTGGGAATAGGGATAATGACTCAGACTCTGAATCTACAGTCTTAAATGTTTGAAACAGAAAGGAAGACCTTGTCTCATTGGGAACTCAGATTCGAGATCACTCTTCAGAAACCTAGTTGTCTTCTATGTTTGTCTTTTTTCTGCAGTGCAAATTAGCCCCACTTTCAAACCATGAGAGGATAATTAGTGCTGTGAATGCAGTTCTGTAGATGTCTGAGATGGGCTTCATGTCTCCTAACTCTGAATGTCTACATCTGTCCTGGTCCCTAGAGGCTCCTTGTATAATCAATGGAGAGAAAAAACTGCTGCTAACGTGTTTCACCTGACCTGTTTTAGCCACCTACTTTAGGAGTAAATGAAGCATTCTTTAGAACCATTTTTATTTCTTCTGAGTAAAAAAGGGAATCTAAATGAAGAACTGTCACTTAGAAGGTGTCTGAACTGGGTGAGGTGAAGGACAACTCGGAGTGTAAGCAGCTCTGATATGTCATCTGGCTTGAATTGTGGTTTACAGAAGTTTACCTTTTTTATAGTGGACTTTTTCATGTGGTACTTTCATTTATCTTCTTTACTTCAGCATCTGGCCCTTGTGTTTTAATGTCCATTAGACTTAACTCTGTTTTAGAGTGCAAACATGGGAATGAGCCAGATACTGTCTCGTTCACTTGGGTGAGACCACAGCTTTGAATGTGGTTTATTGCTTGAATGCATCCTTTTGTTTCAAGAAATGGAGCAAATAAGTTCCCTTGTAAAAACATGATGTTAGTTGGACAGAACTTGACTTCTGATCAGGGTAAAGCAGAAGAATAGAGAATGGCTTCAGTGTTACTTGGGGTGTTTCCCACAGCTGATTACACCTCTTGCAGCAAACTACCTCTAGCAAACCTACTGCCCTCTTGCAGGCAACATTTAGCGGTCCCGTTCATTGTTATTCTGATTCTTACCACATTCCCTGGGATGTTCTTGTTCTTTCAGTTTACTTTAAATTTTGAGTGCAGTGCCTGTGATGCTTACATAGCCATCTGAAGACCACTTTTACAGGAGTGCCCAAAGCACTACTGCATCAGTATTCTCTGGTTAATTTATCCTGATGTTGCCCCTGTGTATTCATAGACTATTTATAAAAGCCTTCTCTGTATGTTAAGTTGTATGATGTGCCTTGTGGTTTGCTGGCATTTTTTTGTTTTGGTTTTATTATGTAAATGTAATAACACCTAAACCACAGAAATGTCTATATTGTGGTTTCATGAAGCTAGTTTCTACAGGAACGATGTATATTAAAGTCCAAAGAGCTACCCATTCCTGGGTAGCAAAACCTTTCTAAATGAAGAAGATTCTTAGAATATCTTCCTTCATGATCTACCTATCTGCCCACTGGGATGCTGGAGAAGTCATGGAGAGGATTGCAGAGGATTTCAAGAGGTTCCTGATGTAGTAAATGCCTGAAACACAGACGTGGATATGGGCAAGTGTATCTGAGCTTCTCCTGTCCCTTGCATTGTCAATCTGTAACATTTGTCAGTTTGGTGTTACTGTCTTATATTTTGGATCTATTAGTTAATGAAGCTGGGGTAGCTGACATTTTGCTGAAACCACTTGTTTTTCTGAAGTGTTTTGCTTTAAATGTTGTCCTAGACCAGCCTGGTTTCACTGGTGCGGTAGTTTGCAAACAGGAAATTCCCTTCAAGAAAATAATCCCTGTCCTTTTGTTTAAATCATCTTGTCAAAGCCCCAGATTGTTATGTTTTGTGTAGAGTAGCTGAGGATTTTCTCCATGCAGTGCTACTTTACTCCTGCACTGAGTCTGGCTTATAATTCATTAACCAGTGAAATACCAGAGAATAATGAAAGCAAAAAGCTTAAGCTATTCTTTGGAGGTTCTATGAAACTTAAGCATGGTTCATGCTTTCTGAAAAATTGGGCCCCTTATGTTCAATTTACATTTTATATTCTTTGTCACAAGGGTAACTGATAAGTTTTTGTTTTAAAAGGTGAGCTCTGGGACAAGAAATCCCATATCCATTCTTACACCTGATTAAGCTTTTGCATCTCACTGCTCTGGGCTATACTGCTGTGTCTTGAAAAGCGCACGTGAATATCCTGAGCCAATAGTTACACCAACCAAGCCTATGTTGAACTGATGGCTACAGTTGGCTGTGTATTCCAGAAGCTGATCTCCTCTTCCCCTCTTCTTACCAGCTGCAGAGTGACTGAACTTATGTGTTTCCTGAGGCATGCTTCCAAATGTCTTAGCAAATATTCAGCAGATGAATATGTAAATAATTTTCAATGTTCCTGTGCTAACATCTCTATCACAGATATAAGGTGTCCCTTTAGTAAGAGTGGATTGGGTTTTAGGTTTTTGTTTAATTTGGAAATGAATTGATAAGTCTCATCTTGGCAACTATGGCACATGAGAGAATGAACTTCATAGTGAATGAACTTTGACTATAACACATAATTCTGTTTGACTTAGTTTTAAAGGAGGCAGTTTTTTAAAGCAGCTGGTTAGGTACACACATGTTCTTGTTGAGGGCAATCCAATATTGAAATGGCATAATGTGGCAACAAACTCTCATTTTAAAATGAATGGCTGACAAAAGAAATATTTAGTTAAGCACCCTACCCTTAATTATAGCGGCAGATATTTTTCTTCCGGAAGCATGCGTTCAAAAGGTGCTGAACAACTGAGCCTTCTTTCTGGCAGAAAATGCTGTGTTGAACTTCCCTAAAAAAGAAAAGATGCATTCACTGGCTTGCTGGACTTGATTCCCCTCTGCAAGATTGCTGCTTAAGTCTGCAAGTGAAATCGTGGTGGCTATGCAAAGAGGTTTCATTCATCCACAGATGAGTGTTGTGAAGTCATATAAGAAAACAAAGCCAAAGGTAACACAGTTGTGTCAGGGTCCTGCTCCTCTACAGGGACAGGTAGAGTTGAACTTTTAAGCTGGGATGGAGACCAGCTGCCTCAGTGAGTTTCATTGTGGAGACAGCTTTTGATCATAATATTTTACTCATGAGTGTATTCGTGAGTGCCTGCCCAGTGAAGCATGGAAATGCTGGGCTTTCTCTCCCCACTGCCAGCAGAGGAGGTCAACTTATGCAATTTCCTTGCACTTCATTTCTTTGAATTTGCACAGCTGCCCTCTTGGGACTGCAAAGTCCTTGGCCCTAGGGCCTGCCAGCTTTGGAAGCTTCTAAATGTCAAGTCTAATCTCGACTTTCATTTTTAAAAATACAAAGTTCCTTGACTTTCTGTTTGCAGAGAAAATGGAGCCATTCCCAGTCAAATGTTGGTGCCATTATGTTTCTGGGTATAAGATGGGAGAGAGAATGAGATGTGACTATTCCATGTTCCTGTAACAAGAAAATGAGGCATGGTGCCTTCAATTACACATTAAATTAGTTAAATACTAACTTTCCTCCTTATCACAATGCCCCTGCTTTACACATTCCTGTTCTCTTCTGCAGCCTCAAGCATCACAAGTTCTTTGTAGCCTGCCTTGGCCATTCAAACACCAGGGCAGCTCTGTATTGCCTGATTTCCCGAGGTGAGAGCTCCTCACAGAAGGCACCCAGGAGGCTGTGGGAAAAGGGAGGACTATGGGCACCAGAATAATTGACCTGCTGGGGGTCAGTTTTGAGTATTTTCCCATTCCCTCTCCTACCTACCCAATTTGAAGCCATTACTGGAATAAAGCCCCAGGAGTCTAGCCAGAAATAGGAAGCGGGTAGGTAAGTGGCATAAAAAGTTTAGTCTAGGACTGGAAGTAGGAAACAACTCCGCTCTCTTCCATGGCCTCCCCCTGTGTCAGTCTCCAAGGCTTCCTCCCTGGCCACAGATAATTTTTTATACCTCCCTGGGCCCTTCCAACTGTCAGTTCACCACTTTTAGCCCCAGGGTTGTAATTTCTGCCTACTATCACTGGCTGTCAGCTATCTAGTGCTAGTAAGACCTTCTAAGCTGTCAGTGGGAATGTAGCTGCCTATGTATCAGTTGGCTGTTGCGTAATGCTCCCCAGCAGCATGGGGTTGCGCAGAGACTATGAAACTCTTCTGCACAGATAACGATCAACTAAGCTGAACCTCCTGGCTGGAATACCATGATCACAGCTTTATTAGTGCCACAATAAATTTTAACTGAGTCAGTTGTATGTACAGAACTTGAAATCACACTTCTTCTTGTCAGGAGAGGTGCAATGTTTGTCCTTCTGCCATCCTTGTCAGAGAAACAATTTGTCTTTCCTGTACTGGTGTGCGTCAGCCAGTGCTGTTTTGATTAACTGTGCACATTTTCTGGAATGCATGATCACAGTGAGCCTCATGTGTCTCGGAGTATTGTAACCTTGCTGCCTGCTTGCTTGGTCTTGGAGGCGCTGATAAGAAGAGCCTTGTTCTAGCAGCACCGAGTCTTGGCCCAGCCTTAAGAGAGCATGGGGCGTGTGTGTCATGTTGGAGCTCTTCTCTGAGCTGGAAGGATGAAGGTAGAAGCACTGAGCTCAGCAGCGTCACTGTTTTAATGGAGAACATTGTCGTATTTATTCTGATTCCCACACCTGTTGTAGAGATCCCGAGTCAGGATGGATTTCAGAAAGAAGATGGTGGAATATGGTGGGTCCATTGGGAGCAGGGGATGAGGAGACCTGGGGTTTCTTCCCAGGCTTGTGCTAGCACTGGCGTGACTTTGGGCAAACAGGTGCACTGTCTGCAAAATGGGGATAATGAGACTCCTGGGGTAAAAACCTGCTAAGGTTGCGACACTTTTTGGAAAATCTTTTTTGGGAAAGGTGTTTTTCTTTTGGATTGTCCCTCCTGGACAAAGTTACATGTATATTTCTATGTCACACTGTTTTATAATGTGTCTTCCCAACAAATCTCAGCTGTGACAGGAGGTAAGGATATATAGGCTTTAACACATCCATTCAGATTTAACTACCTTTCCAGGAAAATATTTAAAAGTACCTTCTCCGGATAAGAGGTTTTCTATTGCTAGATGTCTTGAAAATGAATGTGCTACCTCATGGCAAATGCAGTATTTTCTTATTACTCATAACATGGTTACTTTAAATCTTCTGGCTTTATTGAGAAATTGATCATCCTTGTTGAGGATCCCTCCATTAGTGTATCAGGGAAGCTGTTAGTAGAGAAGTAGATGAGTCATGTCAAGCTGTGTGTCTCCTAGTGCATGTTTGCAAACCTAATTTTAGTCAGTCTATCCTACTCTGCCAAAATTAGATAACATTGTTACAGCTTTGCAAGTGTTTAAATCAAAAAGATTTTCCTCATAATGTAATTAGAGAAAGCGGTTTTCTCTATCTGTATTTAGCTGTATTCAGTCGTAGATCACAAATACTTTTCGAGTTTGTTTTTTTTTTTTTTACAAGGTGCCTAAATTTTGCTTTCTAAGACTGTGCTCAGACCAGCTGGCTTCAGCAGGCTTTGAGCTGCATCCATGACTGTACACATGTCCAAATATGCGTCCGACATTTCCTATGCATCTTCCTGCTTAAAAGTGATTGTTGCTACAACTCTCTTCTACCTGCACATGTCCTCATGAGGCACAGCTGCAATTTAAAGATTTCTTGACTTGCCAGCAAATTGTCCTGTTTACTGTTAATTTTTGAGATTTCACACTGCATCTGTTAGATTTGTATTCGAGCACCTCTTACTAAGGAATCTAACCCCTTTGCCCTTGGAAAGTAGGGGATCTGATGCTGGTCATCTTGCTCTTCAGCTGATCAGTTGGCCTTCATGAACTCAGTGCTAGGTGAGACAAGTTGGATTCAAATCTGGACATGGGCCCCAGTTTAACAGAGAAGTTGTGTGCATACTTCAGTTCAAAGCGTGTGCTTCAAAGCTTTTTGGTAGCTTAGGGCTTAAACGTGTCTTCAGGGCTTTATCAAACTGCATTTAGCTAATTCACAAAGTTACTTTTCTGTTGAACTATACTGTTCACTTGGGGTCCTGCTTCATTAATGTGAACGTGGTGAAGCCCCAAAGACTGCCTGCTGAAGCTCACTAGTGCTGGGTTTCAGTGGTGGAGGCTGGGTAAGCGTAATTGTATATCCAGATAATTGGTGGCATTTTGTATTTGCTTTCAAAGGTGTGTATCTACCACAGTCCAACACTGTGAGTAAACAAACACTGAAGAGTTTTTTGCTGTGGGAGGTGAGAGAAGAGGGGGACTGGGAGACAGACTTGTTTGTATGGTCACAAAGTGAAGTGAATATGGATTGGGACATGAGCAGAACCTGATATGAAACATCAACAAAACACATCCGGAAAGGAAGGAACTGATAGCCTTTGCAAATTGACTATAAAATGCTACATCTGATGCCATTGCAATAGGCTTTTTGTGGTATTAGTTACTTCTGATTAGATTTGTGAGATTTACTAAATGACAACAGTCTGTCTAAACATCTATTCATATTCTTGTGCTAATGTGTTTTAGAGTCCTATGTGTATTATATTTGGAGTTGTGAGGACACACACGGCTTCTGCTCTTTCTTCCTGGAATTCTTGGTCTGATTTTTGAGCAATGGCACCTTGCTCTCAGGTTCTCCTTGGCTTTTTGTCTGAAAAGAACCAGACTTGGAGTCTCTGGAGTTTCTCTGCAAATGTGTGCGTTGGAGGAATGAGCTTAAGGCAGAACATCCTTTTTTGCAAGATGAGACCTCTTGCTCTTTCCTTTTCCTCCAAAACACATAATCTGTCTGTCAGGGCAGGTTATCTCAGAGCAAGGCGTGCTTGCCTGCATGTGGAAAAGGTAGCTAGCTCCAAACTGCAGTGAGTGAATGCAATGGTTAAAGAGAAGAAACAGGACTGGCCTGTCCCCTTGTGTTCAGCCTGCATGGGGAATGAGTGACTCATGCTTTGGACACCCCTTTCACACTGCCCTGCAGCTGTGCTGCATCTCACATGCCTACAGAGCTGTGTTGCAGGCCTTCTCACAGTTTGGATTCCCAAAGTTGCAGCTGCTCTGTGACCAGTCATCCAGCATGGCTGGACTGTTAGGCCATGGAGCAGGAAGAATGCTGGAATGTGGTCCAGAAGGAGACTACTGCACTGGAAAATCTCCTAAAATCACTTAGCAAGATCTTAACACCAAAGAGCACCGTCTTATCTCACAGTCAGGAGTGAATGGGGGATCTTATCCTTAGGGATAAAAAGGAGCTGGGGAGGGGATGTTAAAGTATCTCCCTCTTAGCCCTATTGAACCTTCAGCCCTGCCCTCTATTATCCTGTGAGGTTTTCACTTTCCTTCTGCTGCCAGCACCCAGCTATGTGCCGAGTGAGAGCAGAGCCCTTGCTTCCATTGCACCTGTTTTCTGAGTAAACAGAGATTCACTGCTGTTGACATCAGTCCACAAACCCTACAGTCTCTTAAAGTTCCACTTAAATAAACAAAGCATATTTTCAGTTGTATGCAATGTTTGGCTGTGGTAGCAGAGAGCTCTAGCAGGTGTCTTTAAGGCCTCTAGAAATAAGGCAACAATCCCCAAGAACATGCAGTGGGCTGCTGCTTAGCTGATGGAAGCTGGCCAGCCTCTACTGGATTTGACCCAGGACGACTAGATTAATACAAAACAAAAAAACCCCCCACTTGTTTTCTTTCTAACAAGCAATGTCTCCTTCTTTTCTGTCTCTCAGCAATCTGTCCTGCCCCCTCATGCTGCATCATTCCCTATCTCTCTTTTCCTGATCTTCTTCCTCTTGCCACAGGGAGCAGATCTATAAACATACCAGTCACTTGGCTGGAGTAACCTGAGAACAATTTTGCCTTCTTGCCACTTAGATACTCCAGGAAGCTCATACTGCCTTTGATTAGGCAGCATTCTGTTGCACATGTGTATAGGAGCTCTGCGCTGCCAGCAGCAAGTTGTATAGGAGAAGCATTGGGATGGCACTTCAGGAGTGATCCTGGGATGCTGGGCTGCATGTAAACTTAGAAAGAGCTTGAGAAGCACAAGACCCTGGAGCAGCACATTGACAGCTCTCATTCCTGGACTGCATTTACTTTCTGGTGGTAAGAGCGAAACTCCACCTACAAGTCCTAATGAAAGACCCCTTAGAGTTATTTCAGGCACTAATGGTGACTGAACAATCTTGCACATCCGGGTACCTTGTGAGCCTGTTTTGACAGGAGCATATCACTGTCTATCATTAACTGAGTAAAGAAATAAAAATTCTTTATTCTCAGGATATATTATAATTGGATAAAAAAAGGAGCAGACGGTTAAATAAGATATTTAAGTGTGAAAGACGTAAAGAAGGTAATGGAGTTAACTGGAGATTAAAATTGGTCTTGCATAGTGTATTTGCAATTATTTGTATTTATCCTGATGTCTCTGTTAGTAGAATGTTATTAAAGGCATAGTCAGCAGACTTGGCTGAAATGAGGACTTTGAGCAAACAGCACCAATTTTTTTTTTAAAAAAGGGGTTTGAAATACGAAACACAGCAGGAATAACAGGTGTTGGAAAAATTGAAAGCCAAGAAAGCTGTTATTAGATTATTTTCTGCCTTCGGTGGATTTGATTACTGAATCATTATTCTGAACGCTCTTTGGAAAAGGTAGGAGATGTGAGAGATTTCTCCTTGAAGTTTTGCTGTGGATGTTGAGATGCTTCTATAGCTACATGTCAGTGCATGGCTGAGCAGGTTCAGAGACTGGGAGAAGTTTCTACTTGGTTAGAAGCAGCATCAGGTGGAAAATCATGAATGAAATCAGAAATTAGTACCTTTGTTAATTTTGAATTATGGAAATGAAATAAATATATATGTCTCATTCTGAACCAAGAGAGAAAGCTATTATCAAATATGTGCTATTATTAAAACTAAATCACATGGAAATTCACCAGGGGTAGAAAATCAGAAGGCTACCTAGTAGAAGGATTTAGGAGTTGGGTTCTATGATAATCTGCAAGCATACAGAAGGGAATATATAAACTGTATTTTGTATATTTTAGTCTGACAGCTTTTGTCAGTGTAGGCCACAGCTCGTTGCTGGATAAAGGTTTTTCTTTGCTTGTTTTGTATCTTTAAAATAGAATTGTTAAAATCTACCTTCATTTAAGAATTTTTTTAGTCAGTATGTCACGTTGGTTCTTGAGGTTACAAAGAATGTCTGCTTCCAGAAAAAGGGGAAGTCAGAAAGTAGTTTGCATTTAAGTGTTAAACCACCATAACCTCTTCCTGCAGAAGTATGGAGAGGACTGTGTTCGTTTGTGTTAGTTCTCCTGCATCAGCTGAGTAATGTAAATTCAAAATTTGGAGACTAAATAAAATGAACGTGAAGTTTTGGGGTTTGCTTTCTCTCCCCCTCCATGTTCTAATTATGAATAGCATTATGAATAAAAATGTAATCTGCCAGCACTGAAGCTGTGGAGGAGACCAAGCCTAAAGTCTGTCAGCTCAGTATTATGACAGATGATATTTATTTTGTAATATTTTTGAAGTTAATATGTAGATGGAACTTAGGCAGTTATGTAAGCTTATTCTTCTGTACTAGGAATTAAAATTTAGATTTCCATCACTATGCAGTATGGCAAATAAAACCCAGAAAAAACATCTTTGATGTGCAAAATGTATTTCATTTTTTTCCAAAGATAGTGTAAAAATTAACATTCAGAATAAAAAGTATCGTTAATCTGTGTAATTGCATATTGTGTTTTAATACTGAATAATATATTCTCCTGATCACCTAAGGAAGCACTAAGTTTCTTCTAACCAGTTTCCTTTGGGAAAACAGCTTAAAAAAGCACAGACGCAAACTAAAATGGAGGTAGCACAGGAAACTCTGTTTTAATTATTCTTTCTGATTTAAATCATAAGGAATATCAGAGATACGAATCAAGCTGTGTACTTACTGCTCTTGCAGGAACAATCTGCAAGCCCACTTGGAAATGAATGTGGGCTTGGAAGGAGCCTAGGCAGTGGGGGAGGGAGGTGGTACCCCAGACTTCATCCACCCCAGCTCACTGCACCTCTGCACAAATTTCTTATTTCCAGAGAAGAGAGTTGGCCAGGACAGGGATCCACAGCACAGACCCAAGAAAGCTTCTGCAGTGATTGTGAAATCACACTCTTCAGTCTCTCTGTGAAAGTAGCCTTTGCTTTTATTAAGAAAGTTTTTAAATATCCCAAAATGGAACACAATGCTTAGTTGCTAGATTAATTTAAACAAAAAGTTTGTTATAACCAAAAAATGATGGTTTTCATTTGATTCATCCACAATAGTTCAATTTTTCTGTTTTCTGTAAGAGAAATAAATCACCATTATGTGCTGATTTCTCTTTATGCTTGTTTATTGTAGTGTGATTGTTTGTTCTGCTTTCAAGTGTCATTAATCCCCAAGAAGTAAATCAGAGTTTCTGAATAAGCTTTTCTTTGTGAGGTTTGACTGGGGTTTAATCCTCAGCATCATTAAAAAGGGCTTTTCTTTTTATGTTAGGAATTAGTTTGTGGATAGTAAAATTTCAGGCATTGTAGTTATCTCCTGTTAGTACTTATGTTTTTCTTTTTCCCTTCTCCTTCTGCCATATATAGCTGTCTGGGGGCTGGGGTGAGGTTTCCTACAGATGTAGTGGTTTCATTGAAAAGGGTGAGCTGAGGAGGAACTGTGCTATAATCTGATCTGGAGCTTTTACCTGGTTCTGGCTTCTCCACTCACCTGCACAGTGGCTTTGGGTGAGTTTTCTGTCATTACCAACTGGAAATAACCACACATAGCCTTTAGACTTGGGTGATGTAGTCTCATGTCTCTGTGCAATGGAAAGTTTGGGCCTTCTATGCAGGAAGACTCACTTCAGAGCTGACAGCAAGAGAGATGAGACTCGTTAAAACAAAAAAAACAACCCTCAATAAAACGAATGTGCCAAGAACTACCACAAACCACGTTTCCTCCCATGCTTCTTTACCCTCTCTTCCCAAGCAAAGACTGTAGTACACCAGCCAAGAGGCAAATAATTAAAAGCATTCCCATACTGTGTCCCTGAGAGGTGTCAACAGCAAAGAGTCCTGTTTGATGGAAGGTGGTGCATTTGGGAGAATGGGAAGGATTCTCTTCTTTGTTCCATTCCCTGTTTCTGGAAAATGCTACTGTAGTGTTGTGGGCCGGTCCCAGTTTAATTTAAACAAAATGAAAAACTGAGGCTGTGTGTGGCAGAAGTAGTTTGTTTTCACTCTAGTCAGCTCCAAAGGAGAAGCTCCAGAAGTCTATCAGGCACTTGGAAAGGTTTCTTACCTTGAAAGATTCCTGGTGGTAGAGTTCCTGCTCCATTGGAAAAATGGGACACTCCGATGGTATTCAAGGCAGTGATAAACCCATACATGGAATGGCAAAGGAACCCACGCAGAAAGGACAGCATACCTTAAAAACCTTTCAATTTATAGGATTGTGTAAATTTTTTAGAGGGTTGTGTAAATTTTACCTTCTCATTGGTAAAAACGACTCATGACCTCTAAAACAACAGGTTTTTGTAGGGCTGGTCTGCGTACCTCACATTGATGCTGCACTGCTGTTTTTCCTTCTGGTTGTTTTGTTTGTCACTTTATATCTAAAATTTCCTCTTAAACACATTTAGCTTGATGAAAACTATCAATATCCCTTGGTTTGGAAGAAGGGGAGAGCCTTTCTGTTGACCATGACTGAGATGCAGGTTCAGTCACTGAATTTAGTGTGGTTTCTGTGTGGTGGTTGCAAAATGAATGTATGAGATGAGCAGAAGGATCTCTAAGGAGAAGAGGTAGGTATAGAAAAGACATAGGTGGGGATATCTTGCAAAATCCTCAGAAGTGCCTCAGATGCAGGAAGGATGTCTTTGTTGCTGGATAGAGTTTGTCATTAGATTTAGAAAATAGTTACTTGTCTTCTATGTTTGAGATCATTACAAGGGATAAAAAAATTACATATCTGCTTCATACCGTCCTGAAATGCACACTCCAATCTGCAAAAATTAAACAAGAACTGATGGCTTTTCAATAAGTGTAGAATGTTTTATTATAATGTCTACTCTGCATAGAATAACCTTGCTAGAAAACTCTAGAAAATGTAAATTGTGTGCTATGAACAGACAAATGATTCCTAAGCAATAATGTGTGCTGAATAACCTTTGTACCTTAGCAAACTGCCAAATCTGCAGTGAAATCTGGAATCTGAATAATACATTGGGTTTGATGCTGCACCTGTCTCTGGACATGGAAAGCAAGATCATCCATCCTTGGAAGTGAGACCATTCTATAGAGGATGACAGTGGAGGAGGTTCAACCACAACATCTCAATGGAATCAGAGGGCAAATTTTCACTACAAGGCGGTGCTCAGGACAAGCTGATTTGGCCTTCTCTAGTCCCTTCATATTCCTTTTTAAAAGCAAAGCAGCCTTTCAGGACCATTTGTTGAAGCCGCTGCTGCCAGGCTTGGGGGAAAAGACAAACCATTGTCTTACAGTAAGGAGTGCAGTGCAGCAGTGCCTACCAACACCAAGATGAAAGAACCCAAACATAACTGTGTGTGTTATCATAATAAGAGCCTCTGAGTGTTTCTTTCTTGTTTCTAATTTAAGAATTGCAGTAAATCATTATAGGATTAATGTATCTTAAGAAGTACCACATGATATATCATAAGGGCCGCTTTCTATCACTCTATGTCATCAGAGCTGTTTCAGAACATATTTTCATCTGTATCAGCCACTCTGGATATTTTTAAAAATGCTTTCTTATTATGCCATTCTGCTACTGACTCAAAGAAGGGAAGGGGTAAGGCCAGCTTTCAAATTGATGCATACTCTTGTCTGCTTCAATGAAATCAATGTTAGTCTCCACCTACTCTGGCCTGAGGTTATCTTTGTGAACTATGTATCAGAAGAATATCATCATTACAAGCATTTGAAAAATTACTCTATAAAATCAATGTTCTCTTTTCTCTTAAACTCGCAACATTCAACATTTCTTTCCTCTATTAAAGTTAGTGGCTGTTAATTGTGAGAGAAATACATCTGAAATTATTTCTCCCAGTGACATGATTTCAGCTGTTCTCTGGCCCACATAATTCTGTTCTTACTACATTAACATTCCAGAGGTTACACCCAAGATAAATTTATCTTGATGTATGCTAGGTTATTTATCCGTGGAAATATGGGGGCAGGGGGGTGAGCAAAATCTGGCTGCTGCTGTGGCTGTGCACATGCTAGAAAATCTGCTGGCAGCAAATGCGGCACATGGCGAAAAGTTAGTTGCCCTGATTCTGTCCTTTCTAGAAAGTCAGAGAAACAAAGGCAGCCCTAAGTCCCCTGAAATGGCAGTGCCAACCACAAGGCACGTGTGTGTGCTCCACTGGCTTGTGCAGCTGGATCCAGCATGCAGCACTCCCTGCGTAGCACCGGCCATCACTCTTCATAATGTCAATGTCTCACACAACTGATTTTGCACTGAGATGAGCGGTACTTGAGCAGAAACACAGCAGTTCAAAGTACACCTTTGGTGCTACACCGAAGGTCATCTCCAGTATCACTCTTCTCCCTTTATGTGACCCAGTATTGTGAAAACCAGCTGCACTGGGGCTGTGGCCAGACAGCAGAGAACCACGCTGTGTAGCTATAGGGGCCAAAACATACGTGCATCCCTCTAATATCCAGGTGTTAACTTCAGAACTGCTCAAGGATCGTATCCTCATCCAATGAACTGAGAAGAATTGCTGTCCACTCTCTCTCCTTCCCTCAGCAATTGCTCATTGTGGATTTTTTGCTTCTTTCTTCAGCGATGGTCTGCAACCTTGAATTGTGCTAACAACACACGTCAGATTGATGATCATGCCACCTGGGGTGGATAGCAGGGGTACCTTAGTGCAGCCACCATCCTCCTCATGGAGATTACAGCCATCAATTTCCATCCTCTGTGAGCATCTGCAACACGATTCCTGGCTATAGGAACATCAGTTGGTTCCCAAGGCTGAGTGGGTTTTCATTTGGCAACCATTCCTCCACCCCCAGCATCAACGCTATAAAGACATCAGCAGCAGGTAGTTTGCTTTGGCTCTATAATATATGAGCCTGCAACTACATATTTTCCTCTACTACCTTAGATTGGTACCCAGATCAGTACCTTTTGAGACTTTACAATTGCCTTATAGCTTTCAATAGCACAGTCAACTAATTTGCTGGCTAATCAGAAGCATTATTGTTCAGTATTGTTTTTTCGGAAACCCTTAAATAGACATGGTGCTAACCAAGCCTGGAATTTCAGGAGGACAATGAGAGAAGCAGATCCATCTGCAGGACAGTAGGCTCCCAGCCTCAGCAGCTATGAAGCAACATCCCTTCTTGGCACGGCAGACCCAGCACATACAAAACTTACTGTCTGACTTTAGAGGTCTCTCAAAACTTGAGCCACATGTTGCTGTCACCCTGCATCCCATCCAGTAGCACCGGTCCCTCCTCAGCCCTTTTTCCTGGTGACTCTGCTCAAGCAGGGGCCAAACCCCAAAAGCAGGTCCCCACTTCATATATGAGCTGGTCTGCAAGCACATATAGTAGGAGCTACTGCACATTAATCCAAATGGGAACGTGGATTTCTGTCATTGAAGACCTATTGCCAGGGTAAAGAGGAAGGATGAGGATCCTGACAGGGAAAGGGCACACCCTGGATGAAACAGCTGGAGACTGTGGAGTTGAGGCTAATCCCTCATGAAGCATCAGACCCCATAGGCTGCAGGTACATCTCTGGTGCAGGCAGTAGATCCTGAAGCTAAATAGCTTTGAGGTGAACCTTGCAAGGGCTTTTCAAACACTCGTTCTCAGGATGTTTCTAAACAATGACCGATTACTCCAGAACCATGACTATAACGCTTGCAGGAAGAAGAAAGGCTTAATAAAACCGAATGTGTTGTTTAGCAGTAATTCACAGCAGGCTCTGTGGCTGAGCCTGCCAGCTGCCACAGTCTGTATGAGTTGCATTTCGCCAAGCCTAAAAGCAGAAGCAGTATTGGCTCTGGAGGAACCTACTGCTCCCTTCTATTGTCTAGAGAAATAAATTGCTTTATAGTAATGCCTGGAAATTTTGTGCCGGTCACAACAGATAAAGAGGAAACAGAGTACAGATTTGTTCAATGAATTTGCAAAGCTTTCTCATTGAAATATCAGTCTCTTGGGCCTCCTATTAAAAAGGGCCTCATTCCTCCCTGTATTCTTCCAGATGGCAGTTTGTCCCTTCAGAACTGTGTAAAGCACTGTCACATCGTATGCTGTATTGTAACACTTGATTTGTGTAAGTGCTAACAGCAATGCTGGGAAATAGTGTTTATTCCTTTCTGCCTTGGTATATTCTGGATCCATTAGGAGCTGCAAATGTTCTAGGATAAATGTTCTAGCTATAGCTTGTGCCTTTGCTAATTCTGAGCCCACTGTGGCTGTGAGAGAACTGACTGGTGACACATGGGTCTTGGGTGTCAGACCCACCACTGGGACCCACCACATTGCAGATACCACTGCAATGCTGTCTGAATGTCCTAACTGAGCCATGCATTACCTGTAGCATTACCTGGGCTGATTCTGTGCTTTCATGGGCTGCTTCCTGGAAATGTTTGGGGAAGATGTTAAAACCATCCTTAGATTCTTTCCTGCAATGTTCATCTACAGCCTTCTACCCAAATCTTTTTTCTGTTGGCTCCAAAATGATTGTTGCTTTTCAGGCCTTCTCCAAAGACATGGTCTCAGCTCTGTTTTTCGGGAGACCTTTCTCTGAGAGCAGACAAGGGACTCCATGGACAGCAGCAGGAGCTTTGCATTTCTCAACTCACCCTTGTTGGGTCACTTCTTACTCAGCATCTCCCCTTTGGTGCTGATGTACCTGTTGTGTCACCCACCTTGGCTCCCTTGCCAAGCCAATACTAACTGCAAGTCATCTACTGTGGCCTCATGTCTCGTTGCTGCCATGTGTATGTCTGCCCTGTGCTCTGGTGTTTGTTGTATCTGCTTCTAGAATCCCAGATTATGCTTAAAAAGTCTGATTTTTGGAGGAGAGACTTTCAGGGAATGGAATGGAATTTGTCCTTGCAAATGAGCCAAAAAGCCTCCTACAAAATCAATGAATTTCTGTCAATGTAAAACAAATTTGAAAGAGAAGAATATTCTTCCTTTGCTTGCTTCCATCTTTTTCCCCAAAGTATTGTAAACAGCAAAACTGCTTCTGGTAAGCACTGTCCTGGCACTAGAAATTGCTTTCTGCGGCTGCTTGACAATTACTGTGGAGATCGATGGGGTACAGCAGCAGTTGTGCAGTGAAGAGTGAATGACATGAAGTTAACTTTCCCTCCCTGGCTGGGATGTGTAGTGTACAGTGGCCCTCTTTCCTTATCTTCTTGATACAAGAGACATTTCAAGCTTGATTTCTCTTGATTATCAACAAAGAAGGTGCAAATTTTATTTTACTGAAGCAACATAAAACGTTGCTGTCGTTCAGAGGTGTGTCTCCTTGTAATCCACCTTCCAAGTGTGTTTGCAGGCTCACAGATCTCTTCACCATAGTGCATTTTAAGTTCATCTTGCTATCTTTCATAAAAATATATATATGTGGAGATCTCTCTCTCTCCATGTGCTGTGTTTGGAGCTATGTGGGAAGGACAGATGATCTTAACGTGCCTTCCCTTAGAGCAATGCTGGCCTCATGGGCTGCTATGCCAAGGAAAGTGGAACAGTCTTAAAAACCTGGGGAAAAAAAATTATTAGGAAAGGAATGTGAAGCATTTTGTACAAGCTACATATAAACCAAATGCATACTATTGTAAAGGTCTTTTTTCTTAATTTTTTAAGCTTGGACACAGCATGGTGTGTGCCAGGTTAAATTGTTCTTTCAGAAGTCATTGGCAGTAGCAGTTTCATTGCAGTGGTTTTGAAGGCTGAACTGAAGAGCAAGATTAAGTAACAGTTACATTTTTGCTCTGTGTATTATCATATTGCTCTAATTCAGCTTAATGAATCAATTATCCACTTAAGAAATGAATTCCAAAACAGGCTGTAAAAGCATCCAGGATGGGGTCTGTTAAGCCACCATCATGGTTTGGGATGTGATAAATGATGCTGAGCCTCTCTCTATCTCTGTGCCTGTAGGAGACTTCTTTCCTTGGGATACAGGTGGTGAGAATGGAGGACTTCAATATGAAACGTCCTGTCACTCTGCCGTACTTAAAGTGGGCTTGAGACCACCACATACTGGGGAAAAAGTCTGAGAGGGGCTTGGAGCTCATTGAGCTACAGCACTAGGGACTCACTCTCATTCTAGGGAACTTGGGTGCTCACAGAGAGGATTTAATGCAGGGATTTTGATCTGCAAAACATGAAGTGCCTGTCTGCTGCAGTGGTGCGGCTCATGTCAAGGGAATGGGATGCAATAGATCAGAGTTAAATTAAAACTCATTCATAAATGAGCAGGGTATCTGTTTTCATGCTTAGGTGAACTTGACACATATGAATGTATGAACCACAGTCTCTGGTGGTTGTTTTTATTTTAATAGTAAGTGAAAAGCCCGGAGAGTATAAATTGCTTGTTTCTTCATGGCGAAACCAGATTATATGCAACCTGAAAGGAAATAGTGTAGTCAGCAGAATAAAACTATTCATATATTGACTGTTAATCTTTCAGCATTAACACTGACTGAAGTTGGGGTTGGTTTTTGACGTGGGTTGTTTGTTTGTTTGTTGGAGCTTTTTTCTGATTTGGGGGTTGTTTCTTATTATCAGTAACAGCAGTTAAGCACTGAATTGATTATTTGAATATTTAAAGGCTGCATCGTGCATCGCCATGAATGCTGTGATCTTTAGAGGCACTGACAGCTTTCCCTCTGGCTGTTAACATGTCTGCTTTATACAACACAAATGTCAACATCACTACTCCTCTAATTAGAGCAGTAGGTCAAACAGTGTCTTTGTCTGTAGAGGAACCTGAGCCATTAGCCATGTTAAGAAGAAGCCCCTTTGTTAA
Organism: Serilophus lunatus; assembly: GCA_013399895.1. Classification (NCBI taxonomy): domain Eukaryota; kingdom Metazoa; phylum Chordata; class Aves; order Passeriformes; family Eurylaimidae; genus Serilophus; species Serilophus lunatus. The sequence goes on from VXBA01004919.1 coordinate 748,501, forward strand.
GTTTGATTTATGTTTTTGAAATTTGTTTTATCCTGTGGCGACCTACAAATGCTGTTTTTCAAAGTGGGGCATTTTTGCTTTCTGCAGAAAGGAAAATAGGAAGAGGTTGTCCCTTGACCTATTCAGTCTCTGCCTGAGGTGCAAAGCAAACCTTCCCCAGCAATCCCAGCTCGCCACAGGTCTGGCCTGTGTGAGAGAGTGCATTGGTTTAGTTTTGTTCAAACACAGAAATGTGTGTTCACAGAGACAGTTTAAGTTGTAACAGCACTGTAAGTTGTAGAAGCTTGTAAAGGTAGGAAAATATAGTGCTATCCTTTGAAACTGTTTTCTGTTAATTGTTTCTAAGCAAAGCTGCCATGACTGTCCTTGTTTGTGTTCTCTGCTGGAGGCACCAGTTTGGTTTTGCCTTTTCTGATTTGTTATTAAGTAGAATTTAACATCATTTCCTTAATGATAACTCTTCCATTTAAGGCCAAGAAACCAGTGTTGCCCAACTTGAATATCCAAAAGATGTGTTTGGTATTTACAGTTCATCTCTTTTGTTTTTCTGAAAATGTCTTTGATTGCTTCTCTTTCAGTGCACCACACATCTTGCTAAACTGAAAATGCCTTACGGAAATAGATTGAAAATTGCTTCAAACTAGACATTGGGTCTAACACTTTTATTTTAATTCTTAAAAAAGTATTGAAATTTTGTATAAATATATTTTTGATAAATTGGTTTTTATGTTATTTTTTTATTTCTTTGATCTTGTTTTTTGTTGGATGAATAGTTGGTGAGTCTCCAGTGGAAATTTTCAGATTTCAGAACGGAAGGATTTTTCCTTAGAGTAATTAATAGTCAAATTAGCTAACACAGGCTACAGTATATGCTTTAATTCATCTGGTTGATTCTTTAGAAGGAGAGTGCCAGCAGTAGACAGGAGGTCACAACCATCTTTCCTCCCAAAAGAAAAGCCATATGAAGAACAGTGCCTAGGAAAGATGGACAGTGGATGGTTTGGGTCTGGTTTCTCTGGTTTAAGTTCTTGTTAGCATTTAGCATAACCACTGACGTTTCCTCTCTTGCCCATTTCCCCTTCCCTACAATGACATGTGCTGCCACATGGATCAGAGTGGGTGTGAGTAATTCCTTACAGACTAAACACTCATTTGCCTGCACCCTCCTGCAAACTTGAAGCACATGGAAAACACAAAAGATAGTATTCCATCATCCATCCTCTAACCCATACTGGGACACTGGTGGGCATCACTTGCTTGTCTGGGGCTGCCTTCTCCAAGGAATTGTCTGTAATTGGCCCCTGGGTTATGGGTCTGGATATGCTGCCTCCTGCATAGGAGGATGGTGTGGAGGGGTCTGCGTGCTGCCTTCCCAGTGCTGCCTGCCAAAAGCACTGCTCAAGTGCTTTGACTCTCCCAGGGTTATCTCAGAAAGGAAACCACCTCCTGAACACCCCTGCAAGGTGCTGAAACATGCTTTCAACTAGTGAACTGGTTGGTGGAAGCCTGAAATGGCTGAAAATGCCTACAGTGCTGCAGTGAAAAAAGTCTCTTCCCTCTTTCTGCTGTGCCCTCCAGCATGGCACTGACACACTACCTTAGGGGAACTGAGGCTCTGGAGGTTTTCTGTGTGTTGGGGATCTCTGCTTTACTACCATGGCTCTTTGGTGATTGTTTTCTTTTGTCTTGTTTTTTTGCATTTGCTTAGTGACCCTCATTCTACAGAAAATTAAAGCTGTTCATTACCCCAGACAGAAGCTGTATTTGCAGATTTATGTTGCCCTTCTCTGAAGAGACAGAGCTGCTTCTGCAAGATTAGCTGCAGCAGATCTATGACCTGGAGGCTGCTCTTCAGTAGGCTGGAATTAAACCATCCAACACACATCCAACATAAACACTGCTCCAATAAAGAAGCTCAGATAGAGGATATTGGGTGCCAAGTCTCCCTTGGATTTTAGAGTGGTACCTAAAGTATATTTAGAAATCCCAGTTTGGCCACAAAAAAAAAAAGAATAAAATAATGGAATTTGCCTTTATTTGTTTTCATTACTGCAAGACAGATGTATCAATTCATGGCTTTCAATTAGGTTTTTCACTTATTGAATATAAATTGAAAGACTAAAATGCACCATTTCTTCTATTTCAGAGTAAGAATGTCCTTTTATGTGCACCATAACATTGCGATTGAAAAGTATGAAATACTATTGACTGTTTGCGTGTAAAACAAATCTGATATGAAGATCATGCACAAATATACCAGTTTCTTAGTTTGCTCATATGAGTCTGTACAGGCATGTTCTGTTGCCTGTCCTTGACTCTTGGTCAAGCAACACTCTCTGTGCCTCTGAACAAAGGAGGCACAAAGAGGATCATGAATGGCTAACAAGTTGGCCAGTGCCCTTAGGAATGAGTTGGGGAGCTCTGCTGTTTTGGAAATGTGAGTCTCCACAGCTCAGGCTGGAGATACCATGTTATCTGCCCTGGCTGTACCTTGGTTATCTACTGGTAACCCTGCTCAACAGGAGGCGTTCCTCTCTCTCGTCTCCCTGCAGTGCTGGCTCTCACACAGCTCCACATAGTGTCTCTTCATCGCACACTGTGTTATGCTTTATTGTAATGAGCTGGATGCTGATTAAAGGTTCACAGTTATAAACAGAGTCATTTTGCTTGAGGGACACCGTAATATTAGTTTGGCACCTGGAAACTAACCTTATCTCAAGCTGAGTTATGTCAAAATGTTAAAGCGATGGTACTTACTTATAACGGATGAAGTGAATGATAGAAATGATGAATGGTGAATGATGCAAATGTTTATTAAATGTACCGAAAAAAAGTGGGAGAAAATATTAGTCTACAAAAACCCCCGCATTCCCTCCAGCCATTCAACCATTCTTCTGCTTGCTGGCTCTTTGATGTCATGGCCATACATAGGGGTTATGCGCTTATTCTTTGGTTTTAGAAATCTTTCATCCTGGCAGAGCAGATTCACTTCCCAGAGACCTCCCAGTGTTTCCATCATACTCTGTTTTCCTTTTGTAGGTTTATGCAACTCTCTAAATCAAGAGGCCTCTGTTAATTCCTCCTGATAAAACTATGGTCTGCCTCCCCTTTTTGAAGTTGCAGGTGTTGGTGTGGTGAAGAAATTACCACATCATTTCCACCTGCCTGTGCAGAGCTCTGTCTGGTTTCTGCTGCTCAAGGCCAAGGGGCTGCATTCACTGAACTCTATGTTGCATAATGTCTCTGGTCTAAGACAAGCACAGATACATTTAAAGCATGAGTCTTATTTTTGGCATGTGACTGAGATGGCCCTGTGGTGATGCTAAGTTTGAAAAGCCGGATCCCCAAAACCTGTCTTGAAGGCATCCTGGTAGTATAGAGTAAAATGGAATAGCACCAGTAAGTGGAATTTGTAACATACCCCTGTCCTTTCTGAACCTTATGCTCATCCAGAGGATTTCTGTTTTACCCAGCAGCAGCTAGCAAAGCAAGTGTGGTGCTGGTGTAGAAAGGAACGGTGGGAACCAGAGAGTTTGCTGAGTGTGGATGTGCATGCTGCTGAGTGAGCAGTATTCTGTCTGTTTTGTGGGAGGGTTCTATTAAAAACTGCAGTGCCTTGAGACTCCAAAATCATAGCTGGGCACTGAGCATGGCAGCACTGAGCACAGCAGTATGCTTGGAAGGGCTAGCAGAGCCTGCCTCAGGCGTTGCACAGACCAAGAGAGCCTCCATGGAATGCAAGAAATAGAAAACCTCATTTATCAGCATGTTTTATTCTTATTCTCATTTTTAAAATGGTGTGAACCTGAGTCTAAGGGGCAGTGGAACTGAGAGACCAAGAGCAGTGAGGCTGTGCTGGCACACCAATTCATAGCTGTTGCTTTATTCCATTTTCCCTTTTCTTTTATTCTGGTGCAAGCGGGAGGAGTCCTGAAGAGCAAAATACCTCTTCCCAGAAGAGATACGAGGAGGGATGGAAAACCAGGCAAATGATAAAGAGTCCACTAGCTGTGTAACACCAACCTGGAAGCTGGAAACTATTGCCTGTGCGGGCTACTGCACTGTCGGAGTGAGGCAGGAAAGTTTTGTTTTCGCACATTTCAGAGAAGCATTACCCAAATCTGTGGTCTGATTTCTATCTGTGGTTGTATTATCAAGTAAGTACCATTGTCTGGGTGTTAGGAGGCAGCCTAAGCGGAAAGAGATGAGATAGGTAAGGAAGGCGGAAATATTGAAGAGAAAAGGTTCATGGCAAAAAATTCAGAAAGTTCTTAGGAAAATGGTTCTTTGAAACTTAAGCTCCCTCATCCAGTTCCAGTGCCTTTCATGGGAACATGAACTGGATTTGATTTGGGCTTTCAGAGATCAGTGTTTTATCCCATAAGCTGTAACTGCCTAAACTGAGTATGCACCTCGAGAGACAATTGAGAGCTTTGCCTGGTTTGTATTCTGTTTGCACTTTGGGGAGTTGGTTTCAGCAAACCAAATAATGCTGTAACATTGCTCAGCTGATAACACCCCAGTTATAAAGTTCATTGTGAGAGATCTTGCTGTGAGCTGACTGAAAGGTTCTGCATCAGTTTAGATTTTGGTAAGCTCTTCAGTGTGTTGTGAGAAGCCAGCGTGGACATAGGGCATGGTATCTGAGGTTATGGCACATAAATCATTCAAAAGTCTTATATTGTTTTTTTTAATAATATAATCATAATGGAACTCTGAATGCTGATTTCCATAGTCTTGTTGGGGCTGAGAAGTAATGGTTGCTGCACTTGAAAGAGGAATTTGCCTTTTGATCCCACCTGGCTGTGGCTTGTTAGCACTACTGTGAATTCTGGGCTGATACAATACTGACCAAGTGGGAGATGCACTGCAAGGTGGTACATTGCTCCTTCTTAGAAATCCTCCACCACCTCGCCTCAGTCCTGAATTTGTCATCTTGGGAGATGGTGGAGCTGTAGAAGGCTCAGAAAGCCGTTGGTAGGAAAGACAAGCTGAGTTACTTCTGAAACTTTCCCCATTCTCTGTATGCTTTCTCTTACCTGTCCTTTCTATAATTTGTTGACTTGTGAGTGGATTTTGGTTGTCTTTTTAATTTTTTTTCCAAAGCATTGTATCAGTTATGCAAAAGAAGAGGTTTAAATATTTCAGTGTTGTTATAGTAAAACCAGGGTGCTGTTATGAAAAGCACATCTTGACACAGAAGCTGTTGAACACTCACAGTCTGTGTAATGGTTCAAGGGCTAAACTTTTGTGTTAAGCTTTGGGTGGAAGGGCTAAACTTTTGACAAGTCTGTCTGAAGTGCTGACAAAAACCCTACATGTTTTAGGCTTTAGTGAAAAAAAGACCAGACAACCAGAAAGTTACACTTTTGGAAAAAGTCTGTAATTCCCACTATGAAGGAGAGGGCAAGATGAGGAATACAGGACTCTTTGGAAACCATTACTCTAGTGAGTAGCTCATCTACAAGAAATGTGGAAGAATTTCTGTCATCTCTGACTCGTGAAAGTTGTCATACAATGTGTCCTGCGTGTTGTAGACACAAGTAATTTCATGGCAGCCTGTGACATGACCTGCAAGACTGATGATGCTCCCAGTGCATCCTTTCCAGCATTTTTGTACCTTAAGGTTTTTTTGTTATAGGGGATTGCTTTCATAAGGTGTAATGAAATCATCACAGGCTACATGTAGCCAAAATGCCTAAATCTACTGCCTAGCCTGCTTTTGATAAAAGTTTAGCCCTGCATACTATTACTTATCAACATCCGCAGTGAAATGATCCTGTGTTTGGCCTGATGCTGATTTTGAAAGGGGCTGTGTATGCCATTGTGGAGGCTTTGATGGTCATTGGCTGCAGATGGACAAGCTGGTGAGGGCACTGGTGAAGGTGAGCAGCGATTCTTTGGGAGACCTTCCCTTCCAATCTCTCTTTAGTCTGCTTTCCTAAGGAAATGAGGTTTATGCAGTAAGGAAATAAGGCTTATCCAGTTGCTTCATCATTCTGTCTGCCCATCCCTTTCCTTCTCTCTACCACCTTCCCAGTAGCTGACCAGCAGATTCAGAAGTGTCAGTCTAGTTTGACAGAGGTGTAAAAGTCACTGTTTTGTGAGACTCACTAAGTGAATGAAGGGGAGGGTGGTTCCATGTGGAGTCATCATGAAGTAAAGGTAGGACATGGTCAGGTTGACCAGCCATTTATTGCAAACCTGCAAAAAATGTGTAACTCCTGAGAAGTGGCACTTGTGGTGTCTCTGCATAGTGAAGGGAAGGTCACAGGGAACATTACAAAGTCAATAAAGTAATTTTGGCAGAGATAAGGAAGATTTCTATGAGAAAAAGGGTACAAATCACCATAAAGCAAGAATACTTCTGCCGTTATTTCACAAACATTGCACAAAAACAAGTCTGGTGCACAAATGTGCTCGGGGATACAGTTTCAGATTTGGCACTCAGAAAACGTTTTTATCTGCCAGGCAATGGGGACAATTCTTTGCCAAGAAATAATGGAAGAAGGGAAGGAGCTGTCAGGATAATTTTTGTTTTAGTAAGTATTGTCAGTAGTTTTGGAGAAAGGATTTGCATACTGCGCCTCTCTGTTCTCTAGCTCTCCTTGTACTTATTTTTACTAAAATAATCTGAAAACTGTTCTTCCTGTGACATTTAGGGGACATCCTCCCACACCGATTGCCACACATAGTAGCCTGTAATAGAGATTTTTGATACAGTTTACTTACATTTGGTGCTGTTTTATGCCCACCTCGAAAAGTGCTTTACCTTTCCTGTGATGGAAAGCTACAAACTGTCAGATCTGCAATTTTCGCTTTTTGTCAGAATCAAAATACTTCATCTAAATAAACACTATGACTCAGTTTCACAGCCTGTTGTTTGTGCCCAGAAATAGTTTGTTGTTCTTCACAGATGAAGCATATCTGCATATATCAAGGCCACATTCATTGTCCGTCAGTGCAGACATTGGATTTAAGATCCAATAGCCCAGTATAATTTTCCTTGTTTTACTGCCTGGCTGATGACACAGGTAATATAAAAGATAAGTTTCTGCTGCAGCTGGAATGGCTAATTGCTAATGTGAGTTTTTCCACCAACTTCAGAAAGGGTAGAGTAGGTATTGAGTGATGCAAAACTGTCTCAGCATCCTGTTAAATGTTATGAAGGATTATTGTAAGACATGGAAAACGTGAAAGGAATATGGCTGCTTTACTGGTGTTACAGGAGAGAGCTTCCCTGCATGTGTGCAGCACCATGTGTTATATGGCAGTGAAAGATGTGGTGACTTGACGTGACAAACTGCTGACTGTACCCATTCCACCTTCAGGGATCCTTCTGCAAGTGAAGTTTCCCTGTGCCTGAAGTCAGCTATTATTTCCAACCTGTCCTATTCCAAGAACCATAAATATCAGAAACAAGGCTAGAAACAAGGCCAGGTATTCTTCATCTTGGTATGAACTTAGTCTTTGTACTTCTAGAACCTTCACAGCTTTCCCTTTGGGTCCTGGCTTTTAAGGGATGGTGTTGATGTCTTGAAAAGTGCTCTCCCAGTGAATATCAAATGTTCCCAGGCTGGCAACCTGAACATCAGACAGGCATATGCTTTCAGAGAACTGCAAGTGATAAAAATACAGTTAAATATGATTTGTGATCATTTTTTGGTCAGCTGCTTCCCTTCCAATCCCTTATGCTGTGTTTACATGCTTTCTCTTCAAGCCGGTATCCCTTACATCACAAAACCAATCCTTATCTTCACATCTGCTAGTCTGTTCCTCACTGACCCGTGTGCTTCTAAAAGATAGAAACACTTCCAAGGGTTGTGGTGCTCACAACGTGCTATAGAGGTATCTCATGATACAAGTATCTTATTTGTTCAGTAAAACATGGTCTTTGAATTACAGTACTTAGTGGTGGATAGCATTAAATAACAAAAGTTAGTACTAGAAATGAAGAAGTGCTATTTTTGAGTGAGATCTTCTAGTCTTCTTTTGGTATTTCTTTTTTCAAATTGAAGCCCCAGAAATTTATATGATCACCCCATAAATCAAGAGCTACAAAAAATAATGTATGCATTTGAAATGACCACTGCCTACAGCTGCTGAAACTGCTCATCATAATGTTTACTCAAGTCTGAGGAAAAATGCAAGCTGAAGGTGAAAACACATTAGCTATGGAGCAGTGCTGGGGGATAACATATGCTTGGTGACATAAATATGAGAATGCTTTTCAACTGATAGCCCAAATAAGTTTATATTGGCACCAGATGATTTCTATTGGCTGTTTAGATCAAGGGCATTGCTATGCTTTAACATACAAAAAAATTATGTGGAAATCTAAGTACATCACTTAAAATCTGCAGTAGAGAAAAGGGTTTACAAAACTTTAAATCTCAGCTTCTGGGGAAGACAGGAGATGGTATGCCTCATCTGAGGCTACTGGAGGGAGCAGTAACTGCTCTTTACCTGCTGCTGGAGCAGGTGTGTGTAGTGTGTCTGGTTCTAACCATAGGTACAGTGGTGCTTTCTGCCTGCAGCAGGGAGATTGCCTGTGCTGGTGGCTGCAGTGAGATTGCTGACATGAAAGCTTAGAAGATACAGTCCTTGGTACCACTGGCTGCCATGAAACAACTTGAAAATATTTGTTTAGTAAAGACTGTAAAATGTCCGCAGCACTCAGGACTCAGTACTTTCGTAATTTCAGGGGAACTTTTCCTGGCAGACTTTGATCATATTAAATAGATTTCCCATAATATCATAATGCTCCATTTGTTATAAATGTGCTGATTTGCGGATGTGCAATTAGCTGACTCAAGCAAAAAGGCATTATAGGTATCCTGTGTATGAAGTGGCAGTTTATTTCTCTCCATATGGTCTATAACTTGTTCCATGCTGCTTACCGTGGGGTCTGGGCTTACTGCCCATTGCTCATCACAGTTTATAGAGAGGAAAATTGAAGGCAGCCACAGTGTTAATTCTGTGCAATGCAGTTGTTTCCTTAAGGCAATACCTAAGCTGTTTGCATCAGCCAAAACAGTCCTCTTGGAAGCAGGTGAGTCCTAGCTGTTCCCTCTGTGGATTGAGGGTTATAGATGAAATTGTCTTAGCAAAGGGCACTGCATGAATTGAGAGCCAGTGGCTTTCTGGAAGGAAAAAATAGGGCTCCACAAATCCTGTATAACTGAGGCCCTTTGAAAGACTTTATTTTTCTGCCATATTTATTTATCACTACTTGAATGGATCTATACCAAAGATTAAATCTGGTCCCTCTTAAGTCCGCGAGGAAACTTCCTTGGATCTCAGCAATAATGAGATTGCATCTTAAATAAATAGTCTCAAGAAGACTCTAATTTGTAAAATAGCACAGGAAAAATTCTTTTGCTACCAAAGTGGCACATTTTAAACTTTCCTTTCGTGTATTCTGCTGTCCTCTCTGGTGTCTCTCTTGCTCCTTTCACATGAGTGGACAGCATGGAATAAAAGAGATTTGAGAGAGCACTACCATATATTAACATACAGGGTTAAACTTTCTGAGGACAAGGAATTTTTTTGTCTCATCAGCATGTTTAACAGTTGCAAATCTTAGTGTATGAGGAAATGTCTTACATTCAAAGACTATTAGCAGCTGTGAAATTAGATTTACAAATCTGAATAAATATATCTACATGTTTTATATGCTGTTGCATAGCATTTGTGCATATGTTCATGAAATTATCTTTTATGAAATTTGAGTGTACAGTTTCATTGTGAACTTTCAGATTTCTTAATCGTGAGGTCATTTAATGAGAGACTTGCCATATGCAAATTTTGAATTGCTTTTTGGAAGTAACAGAGGATTAGAAACAACAGATATACACGTATAAATAGTTATTTGGAAGAAGCGAATAATGCTTATTAAGAAAAAAATGTTTTAATCATGTCTACCTTCAAATAACACTTAGGTGGATACAATTTTATATTATTATTGTCTTTTTTTTTAATAGTATACACAACGCATTCTACACTGCTTCATTTCATTCTTAAAAATTGTCTGGGTCTTGTAGTTGGAGATGAGTCGTTTTGAGGCTGAAACACTCACCTTTCTGGGTTCAGCTATAGCTCTAAGGATTGAAAATATGTAACGTTATTGTCCTATACAAGTCACAATTTATCTGGTAATGAAACTCTCCAAAAGAAAGCAAATACAATACCAGGGCATCTTTGGAACATGAAAGCCTAGTACATGGCCAGCAGACATGCTGCTTGGAAACCTATGGGAATACTCACTTAATTGCAGCTAAAGCCTCGCTTCTGTGTTTAGGAATCCTGATCTGCTCACACAGATCTCAACACATGACTGAAATAATCTGTTTATCCAGCATATGGTCCTTTGTGAGGACCGGATAGAAGTCAGCTACTCGGTTTTATGTGTCATTTGTCACAGAGTGCTGTTTCCTTCTAAGTGCTCCCTTTCTAGTCCAGGGCCATGGAGGCATTTTAGAAATGCAAAGAGGTGATTAGAGACACTTCTGCTGGAATGTATGCTGTAGTACTTAATGAAATTAATTTGGCTTATCACATGAGCACGGAGAGGCAGTGCTGAGCTTTGTCCTACTCACCGTCACTGTTTCCCAGGGTGACATTGGATGTGTCAGTAGTGACCTACTCTTAGCTGTGCTTTTGGCATCCATTGTGCTTGCAGGTGTTGGGGGGAGGCTGGGAGTTTTTCAGATGTGCCTGAAGGTGTTTGTGTTCAGGAGAATCAAATCTTTAAAACCACATTTTTGTAGCTGGTATTATTGTAGCTGATATTTGTGTGTAAGGAGAATCATGTCTGCTTGGTTTAGCAGGAAAACTATTCTGGCTACCAAAAACCCCCAAATCACTGACCATACCTATTGCAGACACATGACATCAGAGCAATAAAAAGGCGCTTCAGATCTGTGCTTAGTCCACCTTCCTGTATCCTCCTGCCAAGAGCAGTGGAGCCAGCATGGCTGATCTGGGCAATAAGTGATTTGTGTCCATACCTACTTGGGGATGCATTTTTCAGGTTATGTCCTTTTCTAATACATGCAGTAAAGTACTATTTGCACTGACAAACTACAATAATAATCTAGGCAGTGGGTGAGCTACAAAGAGGAATTGCCACTTGACCCCAAATAATTTCAAATTTTAAATTCATGAAAAGCAGGATTTTTTGAACGAAACAAGGTAGTGCCCAAAATTCACACAGATCTCGAAGCGGAAACGTGTAGTATCAGGAAAACACAGCCAAACTGAAATCCCAGGAAAGTGATAATAAGTGATAATAAAATGCATTATTAAACCAAAAAAAAAAAAAAAAAAGAAAAAAGGGGAGGAAAAAGACAACAGAAAAAGCTGTGCTTAAATATAAGTGAGAACTTTATTTCTTGTTGATTTTAAACTTTCTCCAATAGTTGAAAACTGAAACTCTTCAGTCATACAGAGATTTTCTTAGAGGAACCAGAAGCTGAACCATGAGAGCAACCAGATTTTGACACTCATGTATCTACTAGATGCTATTTCACCAATAGTTTCTGTAGGTCTTTCAGTTGGACCATGAAAGTAATCTTTTATAACCAGAAAACCGGTGAAGGTGAAAAGCACTCTGCTCCTCTGCTCAGGTGGAGTGGCTTTTGCAGCCCTTGGTCCCCAGCAGAAACTGCACTGAAGGGTTTTTGTAACTGATGTGCCTCGCCAAATTCAGGCTATTTCTTACCCTTCTCTCTTCTGAAGATCTAAGGTTATTCAAGTGTATGTTGCACTCTGAAACCACTGCAAGGACATCAGGAGCTGTGTGATCTCCCGAGGACTGGTCTCCTCAGGGATCTGCAGGTTTTGCACTCATTAGTGGAGACTTCAGACCCCCTGGTGCTGACTCTCAGAGAAAGCTTGCGTGTCTCCACGGTAAAATCATGGGTTCTTGCTGTGTTTCCAGCAGTTCTTCAAGAGCTGAGCAGCTCTGCAGTTTGATGTTCTTGGGCAAGTTGCCTGCTTTCTGTACCTTACATTGCCTCTGCTCCAGGCCAGTTTGGGTAGATGGGCAAAAGGCGTCAAAGTAGGTGAGAAAGAAAAAGTTTTGCACCATGCTGTGCCAGTTAAAAATCAGCAGGTCTCCAGGTTGGCTACAAGGTGGGATGAGGCCCATGGTACCGCCGGGGCCCCTGGGTTTGGTTCTGCACTGTGTAAACGCCCATGCCATAAATGAATAATAGCAATTTTTCTAGGTCTGGGCTTTGTTTGCTTTTGCGTTTTCCTTGGACAGTGAACCTGTGCCTTGAGAAAATAAGCGAAAAGTTTTTAATATCCATGCCTCCAATGAGGCAACGGCAACGCATCTAATCTTAATCTATATTGTTTGTACTTTCGTTCAGTAAAGCAGCTATAAGAAATAATACTTTTCTTCTTTAAAGTCCCTTCCCCGCCCCTGCTTGTATAAGTGTTACTTCCTGCCCTTCTGCTCACTCAGTAGTGCTTCCCTTTCCTGTTTGGATTATAAGCCTTCATAAGAGACTCCTGGCTTGTCTCTCTGCCAAATTTGTCTTCTGCTCAGGTGAAAGAGACTATTTGGATTTAGGCACACGTGCCAGATTTGAGCATACACTCCTGCAGGATTGCCTGACCAGGTCCTCCTAGATGGCAGGCACGTAAGTATCTGGGGACCATGCCTGTTGGCAGAGAATTTGTTGACCAAATTTAAAGTGGCTGAATGGGAAGGAGAAGGCTTATTGTGATAAACACAGAAGGTCTCTGTTTTGCTTATAGCATTGTAGGATAATTTATAATTGCATAATATGGTAATTAAGCTTTTATGGCAATGCTACATTAGTATGCATCCCCTGGCGAAGCTGACTTGATGAAGCAAGTGTCCTTCATTCCTGGTCTGCCTCCATCAGCTCCAGGGGAATTGGAGGTTCATTTACATTTCTTCTGGGATTGAAGGGAAAGCAAGGCAAAATGATGCCAGTTTTAATGAAAGACTTTATGTTGATTTCCTCTATTCACTTACAAGTCTGCCTCTCCTGGTCACTAGTTATGATTATGGTCTTTCAAAGCCTTTGTTTAAGGTATTGTTCTTCTGAAATACAGATATAGCTGCCCATGAGTGAGAACCTTCAGTCATGTATTTTCACTTGACAGTTCAGTTCCAGGTTTTGCATAATGTGTATTTTGCAAAATTAGTTACTTCTCATTTTTATTTCTGTAATTTAAGGGGGAAGGGAAATAGTCTATATTAATAGCAACCTGAGCCACTGAAATTGCTTTTTTACTGTTTTTGACTAATTGAATTCATAGTGTTTTTCTAGGCCATTTACTTGACTAATTTTTAGGAATTTCTAAACAGTTATTTGGTATTTTTTTAGGAACTTCCAAAGTATGTCTTCAAGGTGGTATGCAAAATCTGAAAGTGAACCACACTTCACTGCAGAAAGAAATATTGCATATTTCAAAGCATTAATGGAACGGTGGAGTTTCTCCACTGGGACACAGCAGTGACACTGCCTTGCTGGAAGTCAGAAGGGAAAGTTTCCCAAAGCACAGTATGGCTCTGGGAGTCTGGCTGCCCAGCAGCAATGGCACTTCTCTTAATCACACCACTTCCTCTGTGAAGTGCCTTTTGCAAAGCAGATCTCTTGAAGCATTTCTTAAGATGCTGAGCTGAGATACTGACAACTGGAGTTCCCCCTCAGAGTCATTTGAAATCTTATGCATCTGTTTGCAAAACTTACCAGAAAAGTGATGGGTTAAAATTAACAACACTGCATAGTTTAAAAATCTCAGCAACATAAGCTAAGCAGATGTGCCAGCTTACAAGGGCATCAATCTGTGGCTGCTCTGCTGGCCCCAAATCTCCACTGATTGGCAGATGTGCTGTTTAAGTGTTGCAGTGGACACTGAGAGGTCAGGGCTCTCCATGGACTTTCGCCGGCAGTGCTGAAGACTGAGTTTCCTGGACTGACAGTCAGGCCCAAGTGGAAAATCTGTTCTGCTGTTTTAATATTTTGCATATTGTATTTATTTTTCATATTTCTGCTCACTTCTCCCATGCTCAGAAGCACTGACGGGTAACAGAAGGTTATGCAAGTTTCTCTGGTTATGCCAGGATTGTGTGTGTGTTCCCAGATTTAGCGACTTATCTGCCAAAGTCCTGGTTTAATGTGAGACCTAGGTGCCTCATAAACTGTCTCTTTTCTGAATTCCAGCTGATGTTTCTGCAGTGAATGTCTGCAGCAGATATTGGACATGAAAATTCCCACTGAGTATGCCAGTGTAATAAGACAGAATTCAGAATTAATGTCTCATTCCTAGCAGAAAGGAGAGTAACTCTTGAATCCTCTTCCTTGTGGAGGTGAACTGCTGTTCATCTTACTCTTGATAACATTTGTAGGTACCAGTATTTCCATTTCCTGCTCTGTAAAATGTCTATTTGTCTTTCAGGTGTGTCATGACTTTATTTAACAGTGTCAGTCTTTTTGAGAGCAGCTTATGAAGAAGGCTTCGTATTTTTACTATTTTCTTGTGGTTATTCAATATTAAAGTGTTTAGACACTGGAGTTTAACAGTGGAGAAAGGTGATGGCCAGGCACCTGGAGCAGATGCTTGGTGCAAAAGTCTCGTCTCCTGCTGACAGTGCAGCCAAATCCCAGCACCAAAGGCAGATCTTCAACGTGAAATGTGCAACCTGAGCAGGAGACCGAAAAATTGCTGCTCCTCTGGGAACTGGGCTTCATTTCAGGCTGACTGGGGCAAGAGCAGCCCTGTTGGGTAGGTGTCTCTGCACAGGCAGCCGACCAGGAGTGAGTGCAGATTGAGAACTTCTGATCACTGGGATGCCAGGAAATGGGGCTCAGACAACAAATGGAGATAGTCAGCGTGGCACCTCCATATTATATATGATAGTGTGATTGCTATTATTCTAAATATCTGCTGTAAAATATGCAAGCATCTGCATGTCACTGAGGATTAAAAGCACCTGTCTGGGTGTAAATTCCCCATGGAGCTGCTCTTTAGTGTGATAAAGTGGCTAAATGCTGTATTTTCTCTATGAGATCTTGCTTCATTGCTGAGGAAGTTCTTTAGTGCTCTGGGAGGAAGGAGGGTGAACGATGGTGACACTGGGTGTGCTGCAAGTTTGGTTGCAGAGGGAAGTAGACTTCTCCTAAGGAGAAATGAGGTTATAAGCAAAGCTGGCAGTGAATCTCGGGTGGGAAGGCTGGAGAGCCACTGCACTGCAGCAACTGTATCTGTCATGAGTTCAGATCTCAGATACAGTCTATATGTGTCAGAATCACCTGAATGCCTTGTGTTCAGAGGGACTCCCAGGTTTTTTTGTTCTCTAAATCTCATGATCAGAGAAACATCTACCTGTTTTACTAAAATACTTTCCCTGCATCCCAGTCATTATTATGTTTGTTATAGTGAAAACACTTAAAATATTTAGCAAATTGGACTATTAGAGTTTGAAGTACACTTCAAAATACTGCAGAACATGACCTGTATCATACTAATTTTGAAGTTAACACAGGTATCTACCACACAGATCACACGTCTCCATTTTAGACTTACATTAGCTGTTTAAGATAAGATTGAGAGTATTCTGTTGGCTTCTTAAATCAGCATCAACAATTTCTTGCATGTCACATTTAACCACACAAGTGTGACTTTTGGTGGCAGACTCAGTGGACAAGTAGAGTTAGATGTGTTAAATGGTTTGTGTGTTATCTCACACATTCTGTGTGCTGAGGTTTTGTTCTCAAGTAGGACAAGCTTGTGGCTAAGTAACATTAACAATTTCTCACACCAATAAGAATGATTAGATCAGTCCAAAATAATTTTTTTATTAATCATCTAAAGGTTGGGGTGCAGATGTATGGGAGCTGGAAATGAAAAATTTGGTAAATGTTTGTAAAAATAGCTTGTTTGCATTTCCTATGAATACCAGAAAAGAGCTTGTTTGAAGGTGAGAGAATCATAAGCAGCTTGAAACAAAGTAGATCCATAGTATGTTGAACATATGAGAGCTTGATTTCTAACAGAGAGCTTTCACAATTTATGTTAAGGGAATGTCTGCCCCAAGGACACAGTTGCATCTGTAAATATGAAGGATAGTAGAGGTCTCCAGATCCACTTGGCAACTGGAGTAGAGCCCACAGAATTAGGTGTTTAATCCTTAAGTTAGCTGGTTGTGGATATTTGTTACACCCTTTGTGACCATGATTTGGTAACCCTTCAAAAGCTGTATGATGTTGTCCTGGCTGTAGGAGAAAGCGTTTTAAACCTCTCCCATTGTCCCTGGAGCAGTGACCACTGCGTGGCTTGCTGCTGGGTAGGGCTGGGATAACCCTGCACCATGGCAGGCTCTGCACAGGGTGGCTGGTCAGAGGTGGGCTCAGTGCCTCAGTATCATACTCTGCAAAAGTTCCATTCATGAGAAGGTAACCTTGTAAGTAGAGAAAACAGGTCAGTGAAGGAGCCCAGTGCAGCTTTTCTCAGTCTGGGAAAAAGCCTTGGATACCCTTCTGAGCCAAAGACTTGCCTCCAAACATCATGATTTGCTCTCTTTTTTCCTGTTTATGCTCTTTAACAGGTCTTTTATGGCTCTGACCTGAGATTTTAGGTTGTGTATTTGGATAACCAACTGGTCTAGTCAGAGTGAAGCAGGAGGACTTTTGTCCAATCCATGGCTTCTTTATCACCAATCTCTACAGTAATTTCTGTCATTTAGTTCCCCCCTACCCCTGTATTTCTTCCTCCTGTTTAATTACTTGCAGTCAGCCAGATAATGTCAAGTCACCCCATTAAGTCTCATATGGTAATCCACAAAAAATACAGATGTTTTCCCAAAGATTCTCTGTATTATCTCTTCTATAGTCCTTAGTCTCTTTTTTGGCTGTAGATCTTGGTATTCATACATTTACTAAAAGCCGTGAAGAAAAGAGCTGCCTTTTTCAAGTTCTGCACAGACAGGACAGGACTGTTATTTCAGGATGAGGGCACCTGTACTGCAGCAGTATCTCGAAGTGCACCCTCATTGCTACTCCTGACTGCTCTCCCCAAATGCAGTAGTGCCATAACTCTGGTACCTTTGAGCTTGACATGACTCGTTTGGGGCTGGAAGTGCTGCCAACGCCATAGCTAGCAAAGCAAGGAGGATACAGCAAATCTGTGTGGCCAACCCATGCATGTGCTTGTGTGCTCACTCTTACCAGGACAGGGCAAGAAGGATTAATGCTGACCCTTTCAAGAAGGGTTAACTCCACATTAGCCCATCTGCTAATTTTTGAAGATGAATCCTAAATAGAAGAGATGGAAGGGAGTGGGTCAAAATGTGTTACGTAGAATGAAATAAACGGTATAATCTACACATTTTTTTAATTTATAATTTTGTGGTATTGAAACAGCATTCTATAAATCTCAACGATGAACACTAGATTTCAGGTAGCAGCTGTGAATGAAGGATTTCCCAGTGCAGCCTGCTTCTATCAGGTGGGAAGTTAAGCAGATGTGCTTTAACTTCAGGAAAACAAGTGGTACTGGTACAGAGATTTGCCATTCCACAGATGTAAAACGCTGGGAAGAAAATGCTTTCAGAATAAATAAAGGTGAATATTAGGATTTGGGGTCCCTAGGGAGAACCCCTTCCCTTCCACATTTAAATAACATGCCTTTAAGAGTGAAGTGTAGCACATTGGAGTTGATGTTATGCACAAACCTGAACCATTTCATAATTAAGACCTCTCTGCAATTCAGTTTTTCTGTTTTATACATAATTGCCTATGGTGAGAACTCAGGTGGATCACTCTAACTGCATGTTAATATAAGATAAAAAATCAGTAGGGAAATCAGTAATATTTTATGTGGTATGTGAAATTTGATGGACCTCCAACATATACTCATTTTTCAGTAACTTTTGTGTATTAAGAAAATACAGCAAGTTCTAGAAGTCTGCAATCATAATTTTATGTATAAATGCTAATATTTAACAAAATCTTCTCATGGAGAAGGAATATGTCTGTGCACTATTGTGTGACTAAGACCCATGTTCGTTACCAGTCGTGTAGTGGACGTAAGTATCAATGATTTAAAGTTCTAAAAAATAACAAAAAGTTTTGCTGGACCTTCATGAAACCACTGATGCTTGATTTACTTTTAGAATAATGTACACTACAAACAGTAATAGATAGATTCTCACTGACCTTTATAAGAGGAACGTTTTTGAGGCTGTTTTCAGGGAAGCCTCTTAAAGCAGCAGTGGGACAGTTGTGCCTTTTATGCGTAGGAAGAGTAAAAAGTCTTCAGGATAAAGAGTTACACCTCCATTTAGAGTGAGACAACAGGCTAGCAATAGGTCCCTGGGGGCATTTTTTGTGTTGAAAGACTGATGAATTGCTTTGCAGGAAAGGATTCACCTTGTGCTGTGTTTGTTTTATGTTCCTTTCTGTTTTTTCACTGGAGGCTTAATCCTGTTTCCATCTAAATGAATTATGAAAAATTCCATTTACTCCAGGAGAGCAGGGATTGAGCTTGATGTGTTGTTGCTTTATGTTACAGTAACAATTGATTGTCCAAATAATAAATAGTGTTCCTGGGGTCTATGTCTGTGTTTAAGTCATGGAATGACAGTGGGTCCTTTGCCGCTGCTTTTAGTGGCAGCAAAGTCTAAAGGCAGAGCTTCTATATGTACTGGAATCTGGATATGGCATTATGAGTAATGCCATGTTAAGGCCCACATTTCTGTATGGGTAGGTGTTTTCTCTTTGTTGTAAGTAAGGATAATTTAATTAACTTTTACTAATTAGGAATCTTATGTTAATTGTGAGTTCCAAAATTCACCTGAAATGGAGACAACATTGGGTCCAATTCTTGCTCTGGTGAAACCAGTTATGTGATCTTGCTTACTTTAGTGTCCACTGAGATTTGCAGCGACTGGCAAGGCTTGAAGGGAAAGATGTGGTGCCACACTGGCTGAGTGTGACTCTCCCAGGCTCCCACAGGCTGTGCCCTAGGCAGCTGATTCTTCTCCCATCTCTGGAGGTGGAACCTGGTAGCACAGACAGGTGGACGCTTTTCAGCCACAGGATCGCACTGGGGGTTATTTGTGGCCATTCCATTTCCACATGGCAAAGATAATCCAATGTACCTGCCTTTTTGCTGGTGCATTTCTCTCCCATTCCTCCCATCTGTGAATCCAAGGTAGACTGAGCATCTCCAGGCAGGTCTGGAGGATGCAGGCAATGCTGCCACTGCTGCCAGGCTGCGGCTCTTGCACCAGTTGGAAGATTAGGCAGGCTGGAGTGGGCTCAAATGCCTCAGCTGCTAGTGTCAGATATGGAGGAGCTGCCACAAGACATTAGCATACCTTAAAAAAAAGAAGGAAGAGGTATTTGCTGGTAAGTGCATCAGCAAAGGTGCAGCTGTTCTCCAGCTAACTTGCATAACAAAGCAACAGCAACAGGTGGATGAGCTGGATTTTATAAATTCTGAAGAATATAAAAAAAATAATATTTAGACTTTCTGATCTGAATATATTGCTCTGGTAACAGAATCCAGCTGTTTCCATGCTATGTAATAAAATGACAATACATTCTGAATTTTCTTACCTTATTCTTCATGGAGATGCCTGCCAGCATCATTGCTCCCTCTGTAAATGCTGTGAGGAGTTTTCAGGCTCTTACCCACAGCCTGGAGGAGGTCTGTGGGCTACCTGGAGGCTATGTGAAGTGACTGATAAAACTAGCCAGAATCAGTAGGCTTTAGTGTACCATGGGAGATTCATCTGCCTTGGAAATCATTTTGAGACCAACAAATCAGAAAAGAATGAAAATTGCTGCTGTAATCAACTCACATCCTCTTAATACTTGGAGTAACATGCTCTCTTTCATTAAAATGATGACAGTGATCAGGTCAGGAGGGTTTGGGTGTGCAGCAGTTGGTATAATTTGCAAGTGGTATATTTTAGCACAGTGGCAGTGGAGCAACATGGTTTAGCAGCATCCAGGAGCTTCTTTGTGTGTGTGTGCTAGGGAGGTAAAACCAAAAAAGAAGGAAAGAAAAAAGGATTTGTGTGCAAAGCGGATTACTGCTTAATATTGCATTGTTGAAAATAATTTAATATGAAGTGCAGGTATATATATGAAGGAAGGTATATACACATCTATATAGGTATAAAGTTAATAGGACAGTCTTGCACTTAAAATTTTTGCAGGACAAAAATCCTAGTAGTTTCATTTAGGTCTAAGATGCACTACTTGCTTATTGAAAAGCCCTGTTACATTTAAAGATCTCAAATCTCTAAAATTTGGAGGATTAATTTTTTCTTCACATAAAGAACTCTTATTTCCTCTGAAAATTGGAAAAGTGACTGGGAAGTTAGGAGAATTGAAATCCTATCTGTATTGACATGTCACCTCAACAGCATTTTCCATTGGCATTTATTGCTCATGAAGGGTGTGTTTTATTATGATTCTAGTGTATTAGTCAGGATATGCAAGTAAGAAGTGAAGAACTAAAGAATTTCTGTGAATCTAAAGGAGAAAAATAGTTATTAATGCTATACAAAGTATGTGTACTTCAATGCTGGAATACAGACATTCGTGGATTCCCTTTTCCCACTTTCTTTGCTACTGGGATGAAGAAAAAAAGAGTTCCTGTGTGTCTTGTGCCGTGTATTCTGGGACCTCTAAGTGCGTCAGCGGGTCTGGGAATTAGGCGTCAGCTGGATTAACTTAATTGATTTCTTCAGTTTACCTAACGTGGCTTTTGGTTCAAGGTCTGCTTCTTTCCAGTTCTAAATGTATAACTCAGCTGTGGATGTCACGTTTGTTTTGTCAGTAAGCTGTAAAATACTGGTAGGTTTTCATGCAAATGTGAAAGGCTTCGCTTGCCAATAGGTACATAAAATAAATGGAGCATTCATACTGTTGGACAGTTTTCATAACGTTTATGTGATGTAGATTATTTCTCAGGGCTTAATGTGTAATGTGAAATAGATTATCAGTTCAAAACAGCAGCATACAGGAGGATTTTAAAGTCTACAAACACATACATGTCAGCTTTAATTTAAAAGATTGCAGCCAAAGGATTAGCAGATCTCTTATAAAACATATGTTGTAAGTAGTTCTGATAGTTTCTGTTGGTTTCTTTCCCTTTGGAAGTTTTCAGTAATAAGCATCAAATTCAGTACCTTTTTTCCCTGATTTTCTTGTTTTTGCTCTCCAGTGAACAGAGTATTTGCCAAGCCCGAGCTTCAGTTATGGTCTATGACGATACCAGTAAGAAATGGGTGCCAATCAAACCTGGACAGCAGGGATTCAGCAGAATCAACATATACCACAACACAGCCACGAACACCTTCAGGGTAGTTGGAGTTAAACTGCAAGATCAACAAGTGAGTAACTGTACCGAGTTTCCTGTAAATTAACCTTTGATCTCGTATGGTAACCTCAGTTCCGTACCCAATGCAACATTTCCTGCTCCCTGCAAGGTACCTCCAAGTCTGTTTACTCCAGTTGTTCAGGTTTTATATAATTTTTTGCACACAGAATGTATTATAAATTATGGCTCCTTATTTGAAAAAAGAACTTCTGGTAGATGCCAGAGAGATATTATTGTTTTTCCCCCCCTTCCATTCTTTCTTGTGAAATGAGTCTTATTTCACTCTGCAGGTTTTACTCTCAGCACCCCCCCAAATTACTTTTTACTTGCTTTTAGTACTATATTAAAATAAAGATCAAAATCAATCATTCTGCACTGATGTCTCACAAAGTGTGATTGTTACATTGCTGTAATAAGTAATTAGTTCCTTGTAATGCACTTTAAAATCCTAGGTGCACACTGTGATCTGATTTACAGCAGCCTAATTCTGCAGGACCTCCTTGGGTATTAAAGGAGTTATATGGGATTTAGATTACCGGAACAGGGAGGCCACTGAAGCACAAGGCTTGGCCCAGGGTGCCACAGCATGGCTCTGGGCAGCCTGGCTCACTGTGTGCCGGGTAGTGCATGCTGTCACCAAATGTCACCATTAGACCCTAAAGAAAAGTTTAGTTGGGTGGAGTAGCAGTGCAGTACCATAGTTCCATCTGCACTTTAGGACGGAAATTTCAGAGCTGGGAGATCCCTCTGTGTGTTGGCATGAGGCCCAGCCTGCCCAGGCTGCTCACCTCTTGCCTTCACCCCTCTGCCCTCTGCCTGGCAGAAGAATCAGGAAAAAGTGGATGATTGATTGCTTGTTGGTTCAGAGAGTGGTGTTGCCTCCTGGGAAGGTGAAGTGAGCACTGTCACTGGTGTGAGATGGGCAGGGGCAGGGCAAGTCAGTCAGGCTGAGCTGAGCCAAACCAAGCAGAGAGCAGGAGCCAGGGCACCTCTCAGCTGCCACTAATGTTGAATTGGTTGATCTGCTTTTGGAAATGCAGACAATCTCCCCCAGCTGACACCTGGAACGATGCTTGGGCCAATGAGAAAAGTTAGTCAGGTTGCTTAGTGGAAGTGGTAATGACTTTGCTACATTGTCCATATACACTCATCACTCTGAAAAAGCAGAACAGGAAAGGTGGGTTTTGAGCACAGTGGTTTTTAGGTCCTTGCAGTGCACTTTTGAAACATCTGCCAAAAGTTTTGCAACTGTATTTATCCTTCTCAGTAGAGCAAAGGCAATATATTAATTCCATTCAGAAATAGAAAATACTTTTTAAATGAAATGAAATACAATGGTTTCTTAATCTGTTTTGAAAGCCGGTACTGCTTTGTACCAGGATATCCTGGCTGTTTATTTTACATAGCCAGCAGGTTAAGGTAAATGATTTTCATGTGACTGCAATCTAAGATGGGACTGAATAGCTGGTGTAAAACAAGCAGAAGTCATAGAGTCAACATATGTATGTAAGGAAGACTATGTACCAGAGGTCTCTCTTAATCAGAGTATACAGTTTAAAGAGTAAGACATACTAAAAAGTCAAATCTTGAGCTGTACTTTAAACAAACACGCTTTGCATTAATCATAACATTCTGTTTGCTTGCAAATGTTCCATCTTATGAAGAGGCTGCATACTATCTAAAAATCATCTCAATTCAAAAAGAAGCAGGTTGAAGAATATACTTTTCCAGAGTTTAAAGACTAAAAATCTTCCGTCCAACAAAAAGTATAGGTTACCTTAGTCACCTAAAACAGTGTTCACCTTAAATATGATTGCAAAAATCCAATATTATGAATAAAATATATTCAAGACAGCATGTAGTGTATTAATATTCAAAGGAATGCTGAAAGTCTCAAGATTCAGAATTTAATACATTTTATATGAGTCTCATATGGAATCATAAACTTGGTAGACTTGCTAAGTATTTGCATTTAACGAGAACAAAAATGGTTAAAGTAATTCTCTGTACAAGTCATTTCATGCTTGCTCTCAGATTGTGTTAAAACTAACTGAAACTGAAGTTTTAGTAAAAGCTGTTGATTTGCCAGAAAAGATCGGTACTTTTCAGATAAATATGTCTTCAGCTAAAATGTGATTTGGCATATAATGCAGCTAATGAAGCTACAGAGATTTCCAAAAATTGACAGACTAGTTTAAAATATGTAACACAACAATACCATGGAGGAACAATTTTAACTTTTTATACATACTGTTTGGCAAGGTGCAGACTAGAGTAATCTCCGTGACTTCACCCCACCTGTCTTTAATATTCCCTTTTAATTTTTCTTGCTTTATATTATACCTCCAATAGTATCTCTCTTTAATTTTCATCCTCTTTTTCGTTTTTCGTGCGTCTTCTTCTGTAGACTCCTTTTCTTGGTTCTGTCTTGCTGCCTTTCTGTTTTCTAGCCCTTTTTTTTGGTGCATGTGTTGGAATTTATGACACTGTCTTCTCATTCTACTTACCTTATCTGTGTTTATCTCCTTCTCTAGCTGACAGTGCCTAAAAAATTCACCACAAAGAAGTACGGTTTTTAGAGTAGCAGAAGTGGAGCATCATTCTCACCACCAGGAAGTGGCCACGAGACCTCTTGTTCCCTTTATGTGTCTGGGTGATGTGCTCCTCGCATGCTTGCATGCAGGAGCAGTGCTGGTTTACAGACCAGCAGTACATGAATTCCTCTTTCTGCTCTGTGCAGAGGTGCACATTTGCATGGACTCAAACTCGTGTGAGTGGTAACCTTCAGAAAACCACAAGTAGACTCTTGAAGCTTTGGAGTGGCCACAGAGGCCAGAACTGGTTTCAAGCTAAGGCCAGATCAGTATTACAGTTACTTAACATCATGGGCTTTGATGTTTCCTTGCAGTCATCATCTTGGACTCAATGTTCATTGAGGTCTTTCCAACCTTAACAGTTCTATGATTCTTGAAGTTCAACAATCATAATCACACAGTTGACCCCCATGTTGCAACTTGCCCACTGTTGTTGTCACTTGGCCTGATGTAAAGGTGACGTGTGAGCTTCAGTCACTGTGCAAGAAGTTAAAAACATATGAGTGGTCCACCTCTATGGCTTAGCTGAAAAGCAGTAGCTCCCCAGTCTGGAGTCCTGATCAAATGAGGGTTTAAAGTTATGGCTTTATACTAAAAATTATGTCAGCTCAGCATGATCACATCACCCAAAAGCACGTGCTGAACGAACAGGCAGGGAGGAGAATCCAAGTCAAAAGTGAATCACATCTCCTGAAGGGTTGGTGTGTTGATGAGGTTGAGAAGTGAATGTAGAAACAGGGCCTTGGGGAAGGTGGGAAATTTTATTTGTGAGCCCAAACCAAAATTGAAACAAGGATGGCATGCTTGGGATATAAACTAACCACAATTTTTGAAAAATAAAGAACCAATAATCACTGCTGTAACCAGGCTTGGGCCTGCCTTCATAAGTAAAGAATCTGGCCTCAGCTGTAGCACTTTTTATATCCTCTCTGTATTAGCAATCATGCCTGCTCCCCATGAGATGAGCCTGGGTGCTGGTAGTGTGGCAGAGCCCAAGCTGGTAAGAACTTTCTGAATTGTTTTGTGCTCTGGAGAAACAAGCAATTTTCTTGTCCTGGTTCAAAACGCAAGAGAGTGGGGGTGGGACTTGTGTGGGAGCTCTTCCCATGGTCTTGGCTGCGTTTACACCTCAGGTGTTGCCCTGAAGCCCACTCGATCCCTTCTAGACCCATTCCCATGAGTCCCATTGGCCACCACCATCATCGCTGCTGACGGCTCACAACTGCAGCCAAGAGGAAGGGCTTCTCAGTTTTGAGCTCTTTTATAGATCCCAAAATTCCCTGCGTGTACCAGGGAGCCTACACTTGAAACTGAGGTGAAAAGGAGGAGAGTACTAGGTAGAAGTACAGCAAGCATTTTTTTGACATTATAGTGATAGGAATATGGAAATGTGCCAACATATTAGTGTCATGTCTGACTGGTCTGTGAAATTCCTTGCCATACAAGATCCGTAAAATCCAAAATTTAACAGGATTGAAAACAACACAGGCATTTATATCAATAACAAGACTGCTTTGTTTCAGGATATGAAATGCTAAAAGAGATTTGAAAAGAAAAAAAAATGGCACATAAAACGTCATGTTTCAACTTTTATGTCAAATTCTAGGTGAAGATTATAGGAAGAACTGTTTGTCATGGACAAATAAATTACTTATTTCTGCAAGATTTCCAGTAAGCTTCTCCAACTCATCTACTATAGACTACAACTGAAGATTAAAAGATGGTCTGTTGGTCTGCTCAGCATGGCAGGTGCTATCTTACTGACATATGAAGCTTTAGAGTAAAGATCCCTTAGAAACACCTGTAAAAAACCCCTATGCTTCAAACAGAGAGACTTTCTATATGTTAATTACTGCTCTGAAGCACCTTATTATCATCATTTGCTTTACAGGGTCTCCAGACCATCTCTACAAGACACCTTTGTGCACTCAATCTTAACAACAGCAGGAGAGCCCCTCGTCTTTTTTTCTCTTTTCTATAAACATGAGCCAAAGGAGATAAAATGAAACTCTGCTATTTTAAGTTTCATCTCCCAGTTTTAAACTCTCTGGTTTAAATTCGAAGGCAAGGTATTACATGTGTAGGCATCCTGATCATTACTGAAGGCCAATATTTAAATTTCGTCTTTATTCGACTAAAGGGATCAAACCCTCAGAACAGAGCAGACTCTCTGAGTTCCTTGGGTCGATGTTCTGGGGAAGTAGGTTTTGAACAGTTTACCTAACTTCTATTAAACAATTTTTAGCATAGTTTTTTACAATTTCTGTCTTCCATTATACAGCTTCACTGCACCCTGTGGTGCATCTTGGACTTTGATAGTGGCGTCCTTTGAAACAAAAGTTTCTTTTAGTAGGTGAGAAAAACTCAGTTTGAAAGCCTGGTAGAAGCTCACAGTCTTTCTAAACGTTTTCTCAAAGATACTGAGTGCCATTCCTTGGTTAATCTACTAAAAAATTATTATAAGACTTAAAAATTTGTCCATTTAAAACTGTTGGGTTAGTAATCCTGGCACGAGTCTTCTTGATGCTCCAGAGACTCCGTAAGTGTGAGGAACACTGGTAGAGGCTCTCCCAGTGCTCAGTGGAAAAACAGGGGTGATGTCACTATTATTCAAGAAAAAAAAATCAATCTAAGCTGTCAGTTGTAAGTGAGGGACCAGTTTCCACTTCATTCTGGTTGGTGTGGGTTTCTTCCCACATAGCATGCTGATGATGAAGTTCCCATTTTCAGGGAACTAACCTTTGGGAATTTGTGTACCAAATGTAGGCTGCATCTTCCTTTGACTCACAAATCAGGAATCTCTCAGTGAAATATGTCAAAAAAAAGCAGTGTAGGTCTGATTGCTTCCCAGTGTGTTTGCATGCAGCCTTAATAATGAATACTGGTTTGAGTGCAACAGTTGGACCATTATATTTGTGCCTAAAGCTAGACCAGGTATTCAAAGACTGTCTGCTATGTCACTGTTTAATGCTGGCTCAGGTAAGTAAATGCATTCTAGAAATAAGAGAATATCTTTAATTATCTAGCTCGTTTTCATATTTGTTAGTATATTAATATAGTACAGTTATCAGACATCTGTTAACTATATCAATGAGACAGTGTTACCATTCAAAAATAAGAATGTGTGTAAACCAATTTGTTCCTTGTTAGGTGCTCATCTAATATTTTTCTGCCAATTTAAACTGGCAATCCACTGAAAATTGAAAACTCAAGAGCTGGGAGTCATTAACCTTTGAAATTAATTTTAAAAGCCTGTCTTTAAGAAGACTTGTCAGTCATCTAATAAAAATATTATTGGACTAATCAAGTGCATTGGAGCTTTTCAATTGCAACTATAGAGTTAATAGAAAACTTTACAAAGTGCTGGTCAATCAGACTGGAAAAAAAAATATTGGTAGGTTTTCTGATATGTAGAGTCCACTTCTAAATACATAAATACATGTACAAAGTTGATTCATTACTGGCTCTCTGTTCCCTTCAGTTGTTGTTCTCATCTTACAAACCCCAGGATGGTAAGACTTGTGCTAAGAGTGAGCTCCTGGACAGCATGCACAGAACTCCCTCTTCCTAATCCTGTGGAACAGTGTCCAGCTCATTTAATTTACAGAGGAGCCATATTAACTCGTTTGAGGGAGGATTTCCATTGATTGACTTTCAACGAAGGTCAGAAATTATGGGATTGTTCTGGCTCTTGATAAACTCCAGGCAAAATAAATCCATTTGCAGGGACAATCTCAGACGTTCAAGACCAAGTTTGCTGTATTTGAGTAATGAACTTCAGTCTTCCCCTGCTCATAATTTCAGTGTTCTCTGTCTCTGGTTCCTTTCTGCTCCTGGTCTGTATGAGCTGATGAAGAGGGAGCCTCCATTTCCTACAGCTTCTCTGTTTTTATCTGCACTGTGTCTGTTTATGACAGTAGTTACGATCCCTTCTGTTGTAATTTTGTTTCTTAACTTTGTGTCACAACAGGGTGCCATTGTTGCCATAAGGGCCACAGATAAAAATTGAAAAACGCCGAGTGAAGGGGAGAAGCAGCTTTACTGCTCAATGGCCGATGATCCAAAGAGAGAAATCATAACAATCTTCCCATTTTTATAACATCTAGAGCACCCATCCCCCATACTATCCAGTTAAAGTCTATCTTACTTCTATGTTCCCCTAACATCCAACAGAACTTTCCCTTGTTACTTAAACCCACCTATGTCCAGCCCCTGGTAGGTCTGGAAGCCTAACTCTATATTTTGTCTTGTACCCCACTTATCTACACACAAGAATGCAAACACACAGGAACACAGGCTCTTCTAGCCCTTAGTATTCTAAGTTATCCAGCTACCTAGCAAAAGTGAATTCTCTAAAATATTAAGCATACCCCTTAAGGCATCACCATTGCCAGTGCACAGGTGAGTATCTCAGGAATGCTTTCTCTGCCATGGGTTCTCTTGGCTTATTAGTGATGCAGTGGACACTCCTGCCTCTCCACCTTCAGTTAGAGCAGCTTACGCTTTTAGCCTTGGAGGTTTCTGGTTGGCACCCAGCTGTACTGTGTACCCACATGCCCTGCCCAAGGATAAACAGGGCATTGTATTTAGCAGACTAAATAAAAATGTACAGAAACACCCTTCTGCTGCAGTCACCCCTTACCTGGGAAATACTGCATGTACAGAAAGGGAGGAGGTGGGAGAGGAAACGTATGGTTGTCTGGTTTTGTCATTGCCTGTCTGATTGTAGAGAAAAAACTCTCCACACAAGAAGCTGGTGGTGATCAGGGAGGAGAAAAGCAGAGCCAGTGCAATGAGTCACATATTTATGTGCTGTAGGGCAGGGTTAGTGCCAAGATCTCTGTCTGGCTCTTTTTCTAACAATTGTGCATGATCGTCCTCCAAAAGATAGCAACAGCTGCTGGCACTGGCTCCTGACAGCTGTCTGCAACATCTGCACAGCTGCATCCTGCAGAGGTGCTGTAGAAAACATGAGCAGGTAATAGATTTTGCAAAACTGGCTTGTGAGTCCCTGAGGCTGAGTTTAACTGTTAAAATCCTCACTCACAGATGTGGATCCTCTGTCACTGAAACACGCACTGCCTTACCCTACAGCCATGTCAGAGCTGCCATAGGAACTGCCTCTACCAGTTTAGTTAACCTTTACATAAGGGTTGGGTAGTGTTTTTCCCACTGAAAACAGAACTATTTTTAATCCTTACCCCTCTCGTTCAAATCACAGGTAGTGATTAATTACTCAATTGTGAAAGGATTGAAGTACAATCAAGCAACACCTACCTTTCATCAATGGCGCGACGCACGGCAGGTCTATGGCTTGAATTTTGCAAGCAAAGAAGAGGCTACCACGTTCTCCAATGCAATGCTGTTTGCTCTCAATATCATGAACTCACAAGATGGAGGTAAATTAATCTCTCATTAATCTGTGACATTTTACTGTGCTTGTTATCAATCACCTGGTGAGGCTGGTTTGGATAGTATGCCATTATAAACCACATTAGAATAAAAAAACTGATAGATCAGCAGTTGCTGTAGTATGAATGGCACAGATTTTCAGATTTTATTTCCCTTCCTTCTCGTTTTTCATGGTACCTTAACTCACCATAGGAAATTAATAATTATTTGGGAATGCCTCAGCAGGCAGGTAGCCCCACTGTGAATCTGTATATGTGTCATTCTACATGTAAGATGCACTTTAAATAAATAGAAGCTAGAATAAAATTAGCAACATTTTTTAAGATAGAACTTGGAGCTGGTGTTTCCAGTGTGTTGGGTATCTGCTGCAGTCGTTAGCTCTTGTGGATCAGCTTTCAAAAGGAGGACTGTGTGGTATTTTGTCTGTTTCGTAAGGTAAAATGCAAAGGCTTGTGTGATGGATGTTGACTGATGTTCCTGAATACTATACTGGCTGCAGAGAAGTTCATGGTGAAGTTTGCTGTTCTGGGAATTTTTAATTTCACTAGCTTGACAAGGGCCCACAGTAACATCCCGGTTTTTCAATGGAAACCAGTTTCTGATCTGTGGTGTCTGGAAGAAGTACTGCCCTCAGTTATATGCTTATTACCTCCTGCAGCTCCTGGGCTGGGAACAGAGCAGTCCTTGTGTGGTGTCTTTTTCCTGTAAAATACACACCACAGGCCTACTTTCCTTTTGCAAACACAGTGAGTCAAGGTTTACATCACATACTGCCATCCAGGTTTCACTGCAGTGTTCACTTGCAAAGGGGCAGGAGCTCTTTAGAGAGAGGTTGTCTCCTGACAACCTTCCATACACAAACATGTCTTGCTAAAAGGCATATTTGTGATATAAAAGTTCATTTTTTTTGTTTTGATATTTTTGACCTAGTATATGCAAAAGTCATAAAAAAAATCAAGCAATACTTTAAATTCTGAGCTATATTTAGAAATACTGACGATGTAATCTTGCCTTCCTAGGATAGAACATTTTCAGCTGTAGTTGTGCCACAGCAGGAGACTTCATGAGGAAATCTGGCCAAGATCTAGCAGTCCTAAACTTAGGCAAGTCTAAAAAGTAGAGAACTTCGGCTCCTCAGATGTGGCCAGCCCTTTTGGACCTCCAAATTTGGTTACTTTGACTATGGTCTTGGTGTAGTGATTGGTTTAGTCTGTCTCGAGTCTGCCATTCTTCTGAAAGCCCTTAAGTTTGGAGTGGTTTTCTTCCCATCTGTCCCTTCCTATCAAAGGAAGTGAGGTTTTTGCAGGATTCTGAAGTTTTTTCAGGGAGGTACCTTGTGGAAATATGAATCTCAGGATGAGAGTTTTTTACTTATAGGTGAAAATCAAAGAAACTGTCTCAAAGTTGATATTTCAAGTATCTTAGCAAAGAACAACAGGTATTCTTAAGGAAGAATTTTTTGAGTAGAGAAGCCTGTGAGATTTCTGAGAAGTTTATGAATATACACCAAATATTAATTTGCATTTTCCATTTTTTTAGGTATTCTTTATTCATTTACTTAGCACACCAAAGTGATGCTTTACAGACTTAAGATGCAGCCCATGCTGAAGAGAGTATTTAGAGTTTTGCATTTAGAGTTTGTAGTTGTCACATACACAGACATGAATTGGGTCACAGATGAAAAAGTTTCCTACTTTCTTTTCTATAAAAAAATAGTGGTCTGGTAAACATTCTGTTCCAACAACCCTTTTTCTCTCATACATGAAGTGTTAGAAGTTTCAAAGTTTGCCAGTTGTCCCATTCTTTACAGCTGAGCTTGTCAAAAAATGAAATTTGGTTTAAAGGGAATTTCAGCATTTGAGTTTTTTAAAAAAAACCCTCTGGTTCTATGAAACACATTCCCCAGATATTCATTTTTATAAATTTTTTAAGTTACAAAATTTATTTCTATGAATATTTCTCTTAAAGTTATATTAACAACAAATTGATAGTAGATTATGTTGATAATTTTTATATCATGGTAAGTTTCCCAGTTACTGCAATGATCTCAGTGTGCAAGTTGACAGCAAAAGCACATAATTGATACATGGTATAAAAATGTTTTTTTCAGATCTGCTCTTCCAGGCTTTTATAGCCCATAAGCATTTGCTGGTATGAATTAATGTCAACAGGAATTCACACTAACACACATATCCATATATCTTTTCAGGCACAACCACTGCCTGCATACTCCATCCATTCTGCTGCCTGCATGCTGCATTAGAGTCTGCTTTTTCATATGGAAAAATCATTAGGAAAAACATGTATTTATTATATCTATGCATCCATGTATTAAAGTAGCTCATGTGCCTATGCAGATGGATGGCAGCTTTAAGGGTGCATTTGTATGCACAGAACTGCTCACACACTAATAAAACGCTCAACCAAAATGACAGGGTTAAACAGAGATTCCCTCTGGCACATTCATTGGACAGCATACCCTATCTGCTAGCTTTACAGCTTGGAATATGCTATGTGCACTACTTGGGATGTGATATTTCTAATACTTAGTTTTTTCATATATTTCTTGCTGAGACATAACTATGTTTAAGAACTTCTGATCTTCCCGTAGTTGAATAGATTCTGGCTTCCATGACTGCTTCTCCCTTCATTCTACCACCCACTTCCATAAACTAAAATAAATCACGGTAGACTACAGCAGAAAATGTGAGACTGCATCATATCTTCAGCAGACATAGAGTCAGGGTACTGTAACACTTGGGAAAATAGCTAGTCTTGTCACAAAGCAATGGTGTGGGGTTTTGAATGGTGCAGTAAGCTGAATTAGTTTATAAAAATTATAGCAGTCTGTGTTTTGGGGAGTTGGAAATAATTTTTAGGTAGTGCTGGCTTTGAAATTACTGGGTCACTTCAAGTGAATATACAGTTATGAACAAGTGATGTGAGTTACTGTATTGTCCTTCTTCCTCATGAAAGAAACTATGATGCCCAAGATCAACGACATGCACTGACCTTTCTGTACTGATTACGATGGGGCATGAGTGAAAACTAAACCAAGTGCTAAATGCCTGAGGTTAATTGGGCTGAACCAGGTTCTACAGCCAGTCTGTGTTAACCTGAGTTGCTTGTCAAGATCAGTGCTGGGGAAGGGGGGGTATATTCCCAGGGATATGACGTCCTGAAGTTTGCAAAGTTAGGGGAAAAGCCATAGTCTAAACTCTGTGTAGTTGTATTTCTGCATTGGATGTACACACACTCTTACTCATGGGGAGAGATGGCCATCTCACACGTGGCCATGTTCTTTGTGCTGTGGTGGGAGCCTCTTCCAGTTGATGTCCTCAGAGTGGGCTAAAGCAAGCCATGCAGGAGATGAACACAGATTTGGCTCAGTCTTGTGCTTTGTAAGAATGCTCATGATTATGTTAGGAGCAATCCGAAATAAGATAAAATAAGACTGAAAAGAAAATAATAGTAATATAAATATGTACTATTCTTTTAGAGGTTGACAGTTTCCTCAGTGAATCACAGTTGTTTACCTGACAGCTTGTTTATATGCCTAATTACTTTGATTTCTTTATACATCTCTTTAATCAGTTCTCCTTTACAATAAAAAATAAGAGTTGGTCCTGAGCCAGCCTGCAAAATGAGAGCAAATGATAACATTGACTCTCTCATTACCAACCTCTTGCTTACAGTTCTTTAATGGTGTCATTTAGTAAGACCATTAGTATGACAAACGACTTCCCATTTAATTGTTTTTCTTTCATGAGTGTCCAGTTTGTGAAGGCAACCCTTTTGCTGGCCTAAGTTACTTGATATGAGGTAATGTGTTACTAGCTTACTTTGTCACCTGCAGCCAGGTTTCACTGAAAGCAGGGCATCACTCCTTCTTGCCCCAGGAAACTGTGGAAAAACCATTTTGCATGGATCCTGCCCACAGACTGATAATGTTTGCTAAGCAGAAAAGGTTCATGTTCTTCAGGGCTTACATCCTCTTATACTTACCAAATGTAATGACTGATGTCAGTGAAGCATTGTTATTGGAGCAGGACATAAAGTGAAGACATTAGTAAGATAAAATAGGCAAATTCATCCCTGCCATAATTTTGTAGGAAAGCCAGCAGTGCCTGTGGTGAAGGTAACTTTTTGTAGGGCTTAAAGGAGCCTGTATACTCGATGCTTCTCCCAGTGAGTGGTTACACTTCCCTGAGAGAGGGAATTAGACTATTTTCACTTTCTTGCTCCCCAAATTTCTAGGAACAGATGAAGGAACTCTTCACCTTTTTCCTTCCTTATGTGCTCCTTTGAGACATTGCCTCTGAGTCCCTGCTGGTCCCTGCAGCACCTGCATGTTCCCATGCTGCTGAAGGAGGCAGTGGCTCAGCTTTGTGGCTGAGGGCACTTTGGTCTTCCATGGCTTGCTACCTCTTGGAGAGGAATTAAGGCTCTGATCTGTGCCACTGGTAAATGCTGCCTGTGATACAGTGAATATAATGTATTACGAACTTTCGTTTTTCTTTTTCTCTCTTTGCCCTGGGGACTTGGATAGTTATTTTTTACTTAAAATGCATGAAAATCCTATTCCTAAATGTAAACACCACATGCTGGAAAGCTTTATGCAGAGGACTCTGTTGCAGAGTTAATCATAGAGGTTAGCTACCTTATCTGACTGAGAAGGGAGAAGTTGGAGGAGAGCATGAAATAGTAGGAGAGAGGTTTGAAGAAAATTAATAGTGATTTATTTGTTTATTTATTGCTTGTGAGAAAGCCATTTTCTTGTTCTAAGTGGCTTACAGACCACACGACAGACATAGGTCATGGAGGGTGCAGAGTTCAGCCTCATGCCTTCTGACATCGAGCTTCACAGACCCAGCCTTAACTCTGCAGGGAGGATGTTTTGGAAATCAGAAGGACTGCTCCTCACTCCTTCTGGTTAGAAGATCTGCTGGCTTGTCTTTTCCACCATTGGGGATTATTTGACATGTATTTGTCCAGTCCTCTTTCCCACAAGTTGGATTTTATGAAGTTCTTTGGAATTTGAGATCTTTTTCCTTCAGTCATTCTGCTCTTGGCCTTGTTCAGAACTGATGGCATTTCTGTATTGCTGGGAGCAAGTTTCTTGGAAAGCACTTTGATCCCATCAAAATAAGGAGAGAAATAAAAGAATAAAGCATTGAATGTAGCATACATTCTCTCTCCTAGTTAAGACGCCCTAAGTATTTGCAAGGTTTTTGTCAGTGAATAATGTGTGTTAAGATTATGGTGCACTGAATTTCAGATGAAAGTCTACACAGTTTTTCTAGTAGATTTTTCTGATGTTATATTCAGTTCATTTTTTCATGAGAATTTTTCCAACTGGTCCCACATCTCTTGGTTTTTCAGTGGCAGTAAAGTGTAACTGGGAAACTCAGTCTGATGAATTCATCTTCTACAATGCAGTGCCTGTTTTATGTGATAATATTGCCCCAAGACTTCCCAGCACCACAGAGGACACAGTGTGGGAAGACAAAAGACTGCATCTTCATTGCAGTACTGCATAATACATAAAATAACTCATTAATAATGGAAGGGACCCACCACAGAACACAATGCCCACTTGCAGCCAGCTGGTTCCAAAACTGTGCTGGTGTAAAGAGATCTGTGCCCCATGCAAGGCACTTTGCATACCGTGCTGCAGACTCATTTCCCACGCTATCAGGTGTGTAGGTGCAGATTATAAAGCACTAAGGGTGTATATTCTGTGCACGTTGTATTTTTAAGTGTGCTAATAATATTTAAAGACACACATAACTTCATATTACATAGGCAATGCAGAACCCTAACTGTTCATCCTGCTGCAGGTCTTTGAACCAAATCGATCCACAAGTTGTTCCTATTCAGAATTTAGGCATAGAGAACTTGTAAATAACAAATTTTGAACTCACTAGTGTAAATATGATCCATGTGGTCAGACACCTAGTGCTTGCCAAAATAGCAGCCTGAAGGCAATGGTTAAATGAGTGCAAGTGAAAAATACAAAAAACTTTTGCTTCTTCGAAAAAAAAGCATTCCCAGGGGAACAAATATTTTCTGATTGGCATCTTTCAAAAACACCAGAGAAAGATTGAGTGAAATAAATTTTGCAAGTTTTCCAGCCTCATGCCTACACCAGTTTCAATATTAACTTCAGTTACTCAGAAATGCTCTGCAGATGGGGCAGTTTCTGATCTAAATTGCTGTGCTTTGTAAGTCAATGAAGAGGGAGGGAAAATTCAAGTAAGATGATGAGTTTTTTCCCTTGGTCTGCTGCATTGCTTTATCACTGGAACTGTTCCAGAAAAATCCACTTGACACACATAATCTTTTAGTATATTGCTTACTATAGAAACAAATTCCTTCCTTTGTGAACTGGACCAAGATGAGCTGTTACCCAGCAAACTAGGGGTGAATTTATTGAGCAACCAGTGAAGGGCACCCCCCAAGCAGTGCCCCACTGTGTTTGACAGGTCTCTGCCAGACCCTTTGAGGGCAGGAGACCCTTGTGACCCCAGCTGAAAAAACCCAGCTCAGCCTGTAGGAGCAGTCATCATGTGTAGCTCCCAAGGCTTTTTCTTCCCATGCTGATCGGGATGACAGTCCTTATACAAGCCCACTGCCCATCTTTCCAAAACAACCAACACTTTTTGTGCTTACCTTAAAGGCACTTACCTAGCAAGCTTCCCTGCCTGCCAAACTGCTCAAGTGCCCTCTTCTCAGGTTATATCCCTAGGTTGGATATATGACATTTGTAAGAACCTGGGTACACTTCACATTAAGAGAAACATGCTTAAAAACAGTACTAGAAGACGTTTGCCCAGCCAGAAGAAGCAGTCAATGAAACTGGTTCATCTTCTGCATCAGCCTGGCTCCATGTGACTGGAGCACAGGAGGTGAATTGCTTCATTCGTGAATAGATAAATTGGGATTACAGACTCCTTTCAGTGTCAGAACTGTAAATATCATTGCTATTATTTATCTGTCTGGGAGTATCAAACTATTATTTAATTATTCTGCTCTATAGAAGTAGGCATTTTTTCAATTCTGTTTTTCAGTCCAGATGGTAGGGATCCACGGTGGAAAGTTTTCTAGGGCACTGAAGTGCTCTCCCAATGATATGCAAATAAAAAGCCATGGCATGTTACTTGTACACATCTTAGCCACTTTCCTGCAGGACTCTATTGTATCTCCGCTCAGAGCAGTAGCAGCAGTGCTGGAGCCACTGTCAAACGTCTAGAGTAACAAAAGGTGCCTCTGTTCTTTGAAGAGCATAATAAATCTAATGGCTCTTGAGTCTCTTGCTCATGTTTTTTTGCTGCGCTGAAATCTTCTGCGCTAGATGAAAACCACTTCAGGAAGGAAACCGTGTGTGGGAAAAGAATTGCTGAGAGATTTAAGAGAGACTTGCACACATTGAGAGCAAAGATTTGTGCTAGCAAGATTCCCTAGCACCATTGCCCTCAAACCCTTGTTTTTCTGAAAATGGTGCAAACTGGCAAAGTCCCTAGAGCGGAGTGGTAGGAGACTCAATGTGTTGTTTTCACTAGACTACAATAAGTGGCAGAAGAATATATCATTTTAGGGAAAAAAGTAATTTTCAAAATTTCAGAAGTCCAGTAATTTATGTGCAAGCAGTGTAGCCCAGAATTTGGCCGGTATTCATTTGGAGACCATGTATAGGGTGTTTGCTTGCTGAACATACCTCTTCATCTGGCAAAGGCTCCCTTTTTGGGCTTAGTCTGGACTGTATTTACATGTCCTGTGTCAGCCAATGTCTGTGAGTGGAGCTCAGCCTCGAGTCACAGAAGTGCAAAAGCTGCTTTTCACCAGGAGATGCTATGACTCAGAAGCAGCTCCCTGTCACTTTCCCTCCCCTCCCCTCCCCTCCCCTCCCCAGGGAGATGACAATAGAAGCCTATGCCAGCAGAGCATTGCCAGCACCCGCAGGCTCAGCTCCTCATTTGGGGAGTGATGGGCTCTGCCCTGCCCCTGCCCCTCTGCTCTGCACAGACAGTGAGCAAAGGGGCGGTTTTACACCTGTCTGCCTTCTAACCTCCTGCATAACTCCATAGTCTGTGCTTAGAGTCCACAGCTCTTCAAAAATCTGAACATATAAAGAGCAAATGGCTTTTTGTGATGAGAACAGTATTTTTCTCCTTTCCTTTTCCATGTTTAGTGTCAGTGCATTTTGTTTTGCTGACCAGTAACAGTCCATGGGATATCTATTTATTGATTATCTGGTTTCTTTCAGTGAAAGGGAAATTGCTTCTTGGAAGAGATTCGATTTTTTCACAAACTTTCAGTTTTGTATTTATTTTCTGTGATTCTTAAAGTGCTTTGATACTTTGTGTTCTGGGGTATTCTCTAAAATAACATGACTTCGTGTTGGAACAAAAATTCTTTTTTTAAGTTAGTCTTCCTTTTCAGACCCTGCATGAGTTAGAGGTCCTGTAGTTCCCGGCAGAACAATGTTTTCTTTACCTCTGTTCACACACTGATATCTCACCCCACTCTTCCGATAGATTCACACTATTTTGAGACCCAAATATCGGTATAGTTCATAATATATAATGTCACAGAATAAATAGAGAAGGACATTCTGTGAATTTTTTCTCACTAGGAGAAAGAATATAAAAAATAGACTATTTTAAATACTGTAATGGATGCCCTCATTCTTAAAACAAACAAAAAACCAAAACAAATTAAAATGACCAAGCAGTGCACTGGGGTGGTAGTTACACAGATTCAGATTTGCAAAGAATGATATCTGTTAATAGGTTCTCCAAGTTGAATCAGCCAAACTAGGCTAATTTTTATGATGGTGCTGTGCTTCTCCAAATGCCATTTATTTTTGGAAAAGTGAACTGTAGAAACTTACAAGAGATTGTACAGAAAGTGACATCTCCAGTTTTCTACAGCATTAATAATTATCTGGTTATGCATAACACAGGAATGAGTGTTGTACTCATTTTGAATCATCTTGCAGAAATGAATCTGATAATGATGATGTTGTCTAATTCTAGTGTTAGCCCCCTTCCCCCAATTACTTATTTTATACTATTCACAGGTACCCTATGGTAAGTGTTGAGTACTAGCTGATTTTTTATCAGCAATTATCTTGAAAGGAGACACACAGATGTATCAGGATTAAGATAGGTTTGGGTTATTGTGATAGAACCATAGAATGGTTTGATTTGGAAGAGACCTTAAAGATCACACAGTTCCAACCTCGCTGCAGTGAGCAGGAACACCTTCTACAAGACGAGGTTGATCAA
Source organism: Serilophus lunatus (assembly GCA_013399895.1). Lineage (NCBI taxonomy): Eukaryota > Metazoa > Chordata > Aves > Passeriformes > Eurylaimidae > Serilophus > Serilophus lunatus. The sequence continues at coordinate 787,175 of VXBA01004919.1, forward strand.
AAGTGTCATCCGGCCTGGCCTTGGTTGCTGAGCTGACAAGAAACTTGGTGGATTTTTATATATAGAAGACCAAAACTAAGAGCCAGATCTTGTAAAAGTTTGTCTCTACACAATAACTCATATACTCCTCTAGCTGGGATCCACTCCTAACAAGTAGTAATTTTGTGACCATGGTCCTCCTGTTAACAGAGTAGAAATGCAGACATTCGTAGCATCAGGTTCTGGACCTGAGCTGGGCTGTCTGTGTGGTCAAGGAACAGTAGCAGGTGCTCCTGGGACAGTCAGTTACATATTTTAGGGTCTCTAAGGCAAAATTGATCCTATTTGCCCTCTCTTTTTCATCACTGACTGTAAAGGATTGCTACTGAGAACCCTTCTTTCATTCCTGACAATTTTGCTATGATCTTCTTCCAAACTTTATAATTAATGAATTAATGATTTCTAATTATGGTGTAATTAATTAGTAACTACAATGATAATTAAACTTCTAGTTTAATAATAATAAATTAAGGACTTGGAATATGATGCACATAAGATGTATTTTCAGTGGTGCTCCATGGATTTCTTTGAAATAGTTAGAAAGAACTCACAGGAATACATGTGTGTTGTGCATGTCCATATGTGTGTGTTCACATGGGCAATACATATCAGATTGTCACTTCTCTGCCTGAGCTCTGCAAACAGATGGGCTTTGTGCATGCAAATTTTTGAGTTTCATATAAGAAGTGAATTTGGGAAGAAAGTTAAACACATACAGATAGAAATCAGGAATAAGCTGCTGGACTGAGAGGATTTCTCACATGTAATCAAAATAAAATTGATAGTACTTTGAATTTTGTTTTTAAACTCTGCTTTTGTTATGTGCCATAGTTCACTGTGGAAACAATATTCACTGAAAAGGTATTTCTGGTCAAAACACACAGTGTCTAGGACCAGAGGACTGTGCAGCTGAGGAGGCAGGGCACAGCTCTGCAACCTCTCTGGTGGCAGGCTCAGCTGAGGGGAAAGTCTGCTTAATTCCAACCACCGAGTGAATCGCCATATGCTGCTGCCAGCAAAGCATGTAGAGCAGCTTCTGCTGCTGGCTGGTAATCCCTGGGGAGCTCACACAAAGTCTATTAATGGCCTTCTTAGATGACTCCGTGTGGTCATCCAGCATCTTGTTTTTCACCAAGTCAGGGATTCGAAAGCTCTAGGTTGTGTGGCATTCTGCAAGCAGAATCTCAGACCCTTATGGCAATGACTGTTGTAACTTCTCCATTTAATTCTAATGAAGCAATACAGCTGAAAATGGGATTCATTTAACTGAATTTCGGCCATTTAAGTGCGAGGCTTTTATTTTACCGCAATTGTACAGTTTTCTTTCCACTCCAGGGAAGAAAGAGGGCTCACCCGGAGGTGATGAGTATGGCTGTAGTCCTGTGCTGCTGGCTGGTGGCCCAACAAGCTGCACAGCGGGGAGCAAACCGCAAGTGTGACAGAATGGAATAGCATCAGGTTGCCCTGCAGTTCAGGAAGGAAGTAATCTGCTAATAGGTGATTTTAGTTCCCGAGGCATCCCGCCTTTGCCCTTGTACGTGCTCAGCTGCACAACTGAGGAGAAGACAGTGTGATTCAGGTCTTGAAGGTACATTTAGAATTCTGCTCCTCTTCTACTGACAAAAAAGCCAAACTCTGCGAAGCAATCACCGTCAATCAGATTTGCATGGATTGCTTTATCTGTTGGTCTTGATTAGTATTCCGGAGAGCTGTGTAGAAAACATCAATTTTAATTCCAGTGCTGGTTTCCAGGGACTCCCTCTGCTGGTCAGTGCAGCGCCTGGAAAGCTGTGTGGACATCGTGCGATACAGCACGCTCTGAGAGGTGGACTGAGGAGTATCTTGGCTTTCTTCACACCTCTAAAAATAAACTTGGGGTCACGAGTCCTTGAGGTTATCACCTCTTTTGACTGCTTGAACTTGCTGAATGTGAATGCTCATTCTTGTGAAGAAATGGTGCATTTCCTGCAGCGTGGCAGAGTGAGAAGAAGGACTGCAGGTACCTCAGTGCTGGTCTGATGCATTGCAGACAGGAGCAGGAGGACATTCAGAAGGTTGGATATTGCCAGAAATCCATTCGAATATAGATTGTCCTGAAATTTAATGGATGTCACTTCTAGGCATTTTAGTTTATGGAATATTTGCTTTTTCTGGTTTTGGCATAATTGTCATCCACAATAGAAATGACTCTGCATTTATTTGAATCTGAGTCCTTAGGTTCCCCTGCATCATTACAAATACACACATTTCAGTTCCACTTTTCAAGATGCTTTGACAGCAAATCTTATGGGATCCTTGCTAAATGCAAGAGAAAACACTGTGAATCAGCGGAACAGTAGGGCTAACTGAACTTGGACAAAAAAAATTAAGCCTCTTGGTGTCCTCCAGAGCCTGCCAAATCATTAAGTTCTGATGATGACTAACAAGGGGGACACATCTAATGCAAAGGTTGGCAAGAGTTAGCATGCACAGCATCACAGAGAGGGGCACCTTGATGAGGGATGGAGAGGTGGATGGGCGCAGGGGGTCAAAGGACAACAGCAGCATGCAAACTGCTTCCTGCAGCACTCTGGAAATGCATGGCCAAAGTGTGTGGACAGGTTTCTGGATCTGCAGTGGAGGCAGAAGGCACTGGAGGAAAGCTTGGTTCCTGTAGAGTCCGCAGAAAAACTACCAACTCTGAGAAAAATGAGTAATTTACACCTAGTTTTTGAAAGAAAGAGGGATTTGAAAAGTGCAACAAAGGTGAGGATTCAAAGGGAAGCATGCCTTATGGTTCCTGTTGATTATTTCATTTCTCATCTCTCTAACCTTTCTGATAACTCTAAATATAATATTTAGACTTCAGAGCTAAAGCTTGAAAATACATATGGCTCTTCAGGCAAGCTGGCATTTGATTCCTTTTTTTTTGCTCTCTGCTGTAACATTCCTGTGAGTGCAGAGTAGATGCATTTTTGGACTGTTACTGCAATGATTTTCTCACAAACGAGTTTGCCCTTGGGTGGCTTTACATTATCTCATCAGCCTGAGAGCACACTCCCAAATCACCTCTTTTTGCTTATCAGAGTTTACTGGTGAGTCCAGAAATTGCCCAACTAGGGTCGTGCTGTATATATTTCTTGTCTTACATCACATTATGTTGCAGTTAGATCTTTCAACACCACTGTATTTTAAAATAATTTTTTCCATGACACTGCAAATGGTGCAGAACATTGTAGGCAGACAGCCACTGAATTGAGCTGTTGGAGTTGAGGGCAGGGGGTTTGGTCAGCAAGCCATAATACACAAGGAAGCTGTTTTTACAGTGATACAGTGAGAAACCATTGCCAAAGCCTCAACAGTGCAGAGATGTGTCCTTGGTCATGCTGTAAAGGTCAGCATGTTGGGGACTGAATATGCAAGTGCTGCACCAAGGTCTGTTTCGTTTCAGTGGTTTGCATTCATTCTGGTGTCTCTTCAGCTTCTGAAGTTAAATTGCAGGTATAACTCAGAAGCTGTGTGTTTCTCCTGGAGCATTCTTAAGATGCATCAAGCCTGAGAAACTCACTGAGAGGTCTAGACAGGCATGATTTGGGTGCTTGAGTCACTATTTATTTCAGCCATGCTGTGAGAAATGTTTCTGAGGGTTTTCAAGGTTCTTTTAACAGAAACTAAAATTTCTCCCAGAAACGTGTTACATCTGGTTGTACCTTTTATTTTACTAAAATCAAAATGGAACTTTTGACCTTCCTGAGAAAAAGTATGTATTTTTCATTCTGAAATTATCTTTTGTTTTACTTTTTATTTTCAAAGGCACATAATGTAAATTACTTGATTTGTTTATCGTGAAGGCAGTGACAAAACCCCAGCTTTCTGATTCAAAATAAAGAGAAATTCAAGCAAAACATTATTTTATGTTTCTATTATAAAGCTCAAATTCAAAGTAAGTTACAAAACATGAAAAGACCTGTTATATTTGTAAAGATGAAAGGAAACACTGTGATATTTTTAAAGAAAAGGGATATCTTCTAGTGAGAATCAAAATCCCATACAGTTTTGTGCTAATTCAGAAATTGCCTTTAAATTCCAAAATTTTACCAAAAATTATTCTTTCATTGCTACACTGGAAGCAGTAAGGCAGCAATGAGCCCTGGTCAGCAGTATCTTGAATTATTTGATTTCACATTATTTTTATAACATTTATTTTTAGTGTTAAAATTCATTTACAGCTAATGTGAGAACATTAGCTATTTAAACAAAACTGCAAAACATATTGTCAGCTTTCACACTACATAAATTAAACCAGTATTTTCTCATATTACATGAGAAACAGATACAGTAGGATCTGTTGGGTTTTTTATCATATCTAATCATTCTGGAAGTGCTGTCGTGCTAATCAGCTGATTTGTGGGTTTCACTCTCATTGGTCTGCTGCACTGTGGTGTGGGTGCTGATTCCTCTGTCTTCTTACTCTGTCTTCCTGTTGTCTACTTACTTACGTGCATTAAAATTATGTGGTGGTGTTTTTTCCAGTTTAACCTTGGTTGGTGATTTTGAAACATTTTTCCCTAGGCTTTTCCTCACCACATTACAATTTTCACATTGTGCTCAGAGCCTACAAAATTTACAGTTAAATCCTAGTTTCTTTCACTTTTTTCAGATGGACTGTGTTTTTCCCCTCATGCAAGTTCCTGTTAATATGAGAGCACTTAAGGATGAACTGGAGTCTCCAGGGTTTCTGCCATCATGACCCAAGTTGTTTGGGGTTTGTCCTCTGCAATGGGTTTATCAATGGGGGGGTTGGCCCAAGCAAATTTTGGGAGTTTTTTCCTCCCCTTCAGTAGTAGAAAGGTCTTTCAGTGCTTTTAAAAACTTCAGTGTTCTGGTCATGTTATCAATGACTTATTTTCAAAAAAGAGCAAGCCCAAAATTTGACCTGCTGATAGAGTGAAGCTGTGTGTCTTGAGCTGGCTTCGTTGTTCACAGCTTCGAAAAAAGAAAATGCTGGTTTGGGGTGGTTATTTTTTCACAGTATATACGGTTCCCCTAAAAGGAGGTGCTCCAGGAACCACTAGGAGTCAGGTGGTGCATTTTTATTGGGCTCAGTGTACACAGCTTGTAGGACGGGATAAGAATCAAATCCCCAGAATCACAGTAATGTGGCCAAACAATCTAATAGGCAGGATTCCTCAGAATGAAACTGTTCTAGGAGAGAGCTAACAGCTGCACCTTGTGGACTTGAAATGCCTTGCAGAGATTAGGGAAAAAAGCCCTTTGTCATGACACTGGCTTTCATTAAAGTCTTTCATTAATTGACTTTCAGAAGTTATTGGCAGGGCTTTGTCTTGTCAGAATAGATCTTTATTTTCAGGTAGTAGAGATGAGAGTGCGTTTACAATGATGAGTATGTAGAGCGAGTATTATTTAAGGATTTATATTCATTTGCATGTCAGATTAAGGTTTTATGCCATTCCCTGTGTGAATTAAACATACATAGCAGTAATGAGAGTTACGAGATTTTCCGATGTGTTCCTATTCTGAATTGCAGTGAAATCTTATCAGATGAAAATGCTCTCGTACATTAATATCCTTTTATATTTGGAACAGGTATAAAAAGAGATATCACTTTGTATATGCAAATTACACACAATATTCACACAGATTTTTATTTCAAAGAAACTAAAGGTCATTCTGTCTCCATAGGGAAAAAAGTTTACAATTGGTAAGACAAAGCAGAGATGCATATCCTTAATGTCCCTTCAGGGTATTGTGCTTCATTTCCTCTGACTCAGGCAGCAGGCAGGGTGGATCCAGCTTCCGATGTGCCACTCCCCATCACCACAGTTATGGTGTGCAAATGGTGTGGCATTGCCTTGGCAGAGCGGTCTCTCAAAAAGAAAAAGAAAAAAGAAAAAGGGTGATGGAGAGGAGGATAACACACAGAGAGAAATAAAACCCAAGAAAGGCAAGTGATACAAATGAAAACAATTGCTCTCCACCAACTGGATGATTCCCAGCCAGTCCTCAAGAAGCAGTCCCAGGCCAACCTTCCCTCTAGTTTCATTGGTATGGAATATCCCTTCAATCACTTGGGGTCAGCTGTCCCTGTTGTGTCCCCTCCGAGCTCCTTGTGCACCCCCAGCCTACTTACTCTCTGGTGGGGTGGGATGAGAAGCAGAAAAGCCTCTGCATGAGCTCTGCTCAGCAGTGACTAAAACGCCCCTGTATTATCAATATTGTTTCCAGCACAAATCTAAAATACAGCCCCATACTAGCTACTGTGAAGAAAATTCATACCAGCCTTCTGCAAAGTGGTCACCCACACCAGGAGCATAAAAACACCTGTGAATTTCTTCCTGAAAATCTGCAGAACGCTAACAGACTATACAAACATACGCTATTCTTCTTCATAGAATCACAGAGTAGTTTGGGCAGGAGGGGACTTTGGGAGGACATCCCTAACAACCCCGTTGCTCTGGGGAGGGACATCAAGCATTGAAACAGGCTGCCCAGAGTATTGAAACCATCCCTGGAGGTGTTTAAAAGAAAAGTAGACATGATGCTTAGGGACATGGTTTAGTGGTGGACTCAGCAGTGTTAGGTCTACAGTTGCATGGGTGAGCTGAACTTTCTGTCGTGATTTAACCCCAGCTAGTAACATAAATACCATTTAGCAGCCACTGGCTCATTGTCCCGCTGGTGAGATGGGGAGGAGAATCAAAAAAGAGGTAAAATACATGATTTGAGGTAAGAACAGTTTAATAACTGAAATAACATATAATGATAATAGTAATTAAAAGGGAGACAACAAAAAGAAATAAAGAAATAAGACTCAAGAAAGACAAATGATGCACAATATAATTGCTCACTGACTGATTCCCAGCCTGTCCCCTGGCAGCAATCGCCCCCTCCTGGTCAGGTCCTCTAGTTTATGTACTGACCATGACACTATGGAAAATATCCCTTTGGCCACTTTGGGTCAGCTGTCCTGGCCATGCTCCTTCGCAGCTTCTTGTTCAGCTCCTCGCTGGAAGAATACAGGAAAATGAAAAGTCCTTGACTTAGGGTAAACACTGCTCAGCAACAACTGAATACAAAATGTAGCTCTGTACCAGCTAGTAGGAGGAAAGTTACCCAGCAGAAGCCAGGACAAGGTCCTTTCCAACCTAAAAAATTTGATCTTCCACTTGCTCAGATTGCTCAAAGCACCATTCAACCTGACTTTGAACATTTCCAATGATGGGGCTTCCACAGCTTCTCCAGGCAACCTATTCCAGTACTAACTGAGTGCACTGAGCTGCAAAGTGCCAGGTGCAGGTGCTGCTTTATAGGATTCAGACCCTCTCCTGCTCTGTGCTCGCTTCAGCCTCATCTCCTGCAGGAGGATTTCCTAAGGAAGAGTTTTGAGGAAAAAGCTATCTTGTGCAAAACTTGAGTAAGGAAAGAAAACTTCTGTGATGGAAGTGGATTTTCAGCTGTTGGACTTCATGAGGAGAAAAATTATTAAAATATGAAAATAACGTTCAGCCAGAGGATAATGGGATGTCCCGATGATAGGAAATAGGCTCCATGGTATTTCAGTGAGAGGCTAGCTCTCATCAGTAAAATGTGCTAGTTAGAGAAGGAGATAAAATGCTCCCACATGAGTCACTGGAAGGCTTATAAACACAGTCAGGACTGTTTTGGTTCTGACTGATGATAATAAGAGTGTTGTGACCTTGCTACTTCACAACAGCTATATTTAAAGTGTCAATGTATCACTTTTTCAGAATGTTGCGAGTCTGTTCCCCCAAATTTCCTTGTGCTGTTATTCATGGCTGCTTTCGCAATTTTTCATCTCAGCTGATTGATTAAAAATTGAACAACTGTCTTAAAGGTATCCCATGGCTCAATTCATTTGCTGAATTACTCTTCCCTGGTCTCCTATCTTTCCTATATATATGATCCTGGGAGGAGGTGTGCTGCTACACAAATACTTGTGAGAGGGATGTAGCAGGGGAAGCCTTCACCAGATCCTGAGAAAAATTAACACTGAGCTGGTAAGTGCAAACATACAGAGAAGAAACAACATAATAATTCTGCTCTCCCAGTGTAGCACAGCACATATCTGGAATTTTATATTAAAAAAATAAAATTACAGACTTATTCATGCCAAGATTGCAAAAAAATATTTGTTTTTAAAATTTCTTTTAAGGGATGACCTTCAAAAGCAAACAAGTTTTGACAAAAATGTTTAGCAGGTGCCTTTGTGTTGGAACAGTAGGGTGAAAATGCAAACCAGTTATTAAATACAAAGTAGTGATGTCTCTAATAATATGTTTTCAAATATGTCATGTTATTACAGAGGACATAATTGGTGCCCCAATCTCCCTGGGTTTAAAAGGGTTCTATTACAATTTTTTAATACTGCACATGTTCATTTCTCTTTGTGATGTGAACATGTTATTCCTTTTGCCTAAATGATAAAAAGTAAATACCTGGCCAGCCTGTCTCGGTGTCTAAGGAGTGACATCAGCAGCCCAGCCTGTCACTCAGAGACGTCTTCACACTTGGAACTCAGAACTGCTTTGCTAAAATAGGTTGAGAGAATAACCCCTTCACATCTCACCAGCTAAGTAACTATTGCTGCAAAGGGCACCTGACCTGAGTGAGAGGTTCAAAAGAGATTCTATTTTCTCTTTCTGGTGTGACAACTGTTGCCCCATGCTCCTATGCCGTAACTCTCCATCTGGGATGGGCACTTTCTTAATTTTCAAAAGGTATTACCCCTTGCAAAGTGACATTAACATTGGAACTGAGAAGTTTTAATCCATATTTGAGAACTTGGTATTTCAAGTTTGCTAAGCAAATCTTTGATTGTGGACAGGTGTGATTCAAGCTGCTTTGTCAGGCAGATGGGTGATGTGGCCTCTGGGCAAGGGGTGAAGCCATCTCCTGCTGCAGGCAGGTGTGAACCTCAGTTGCTTTATATTGTAAATACTGCAGGTCTGCTTCTCTTAGATAGCCTTTGTACAACACACTGACTTTGTGAAGTCCCTTCTGATTTACGTGTTTGGTAGAAGCTAAATCTGTTGAGACTAAGAGGTTTATGAAATGCTATCTATTACTGCTGAAGAGTGAGTGTAATACATGAAAGAATCATGTTTTTCTTCTGAACGACCATTTTTAAAGCTTCTCACATGAGAGGCTTTCTCCCCTTGCTAACTCTGGTGACCTGTCTGGTCATCTCCACCTTTCTCTTGCAGCTGAGCTTTGTGAAGAGGTTCATAGAGGGTCATTAGAAAATTAATTTCAGCATAAAAGAAGGCAGATAGGCAATTACACCTATATTGTGTTTTAATGTCTAGTTTTAAAATGTTGTATTTGTGCTTATTTCTTTATTTTTCCCCTGAGAAGATCCAGACACAACGGATGGCATATTTCAGCAAAGGGAATTGGTGGTGGTTTGTTGTGCCATCTTAGAACAAGTGCATTCTGCACGTTTAATGGGACAAGTTGGATTTAATAATGGGTTTATTACAATATTCTGACATTTTTGCAGCAAGCAGGCAGCAGACCTGCTGTGGGCTCCAGCAGCATTTTCTCTTGTCTTGCTTTCTTGAGAACTGAGGAAGGATGTCTTTAGTCTGTGGTACTATTTAAAGCAAGCTTAGTCATGTATTTGTAGAATGTTAGTTAAGTGTGTGTAATGTCTTATGAAATGGAATAAGTAGCGGCTGAGGGGACTAGCAGAGGATGGGGCACTTCTCTTGTTTGTTTCTTCCTTTGTTCCCTTGTTCAAATTCCAGCTGGACAGATGACCAGTCCAGGAGTGAGCAAGTGATGGCTGTGCAGCTATTTGAGAAGTCCTGAGCAGCTCAGCACTTTGTGCTGCCTCAGGGAGTTAAAAATGTTCTATGTCCTTCAAAAGCAAATCCTGTCTGTCTTTTTGAGAGCCTACAAGTACTGGCTCTCCGTCTGGCTCTGGCCGGTCCAGAGTGTACATCCAAAAATCTGTCCCTGTTGGTCTCGGATGAGAAGCCAAAGTGCCTGCCCTGTGGATTGTCCTAATTTCTCATTGTTGTAGTTGATTTTTAATTTTTTTTCTATTCTTATTTTTATGGAAAACACAAGCAAAGTACATCAGCTAGTCAGGAAGCAGAAATGTATGCAGCTGGTCCAAATCAAACCTTTTCAATGAGAAAAGGATAGGCTTTGGTTTTCAGACTTTCAATCAATATAGAAGCACTGGATGTTTACGAAAAAAATTAAACCATTGAAAAAGATTTATTATTCTGCCAAGATATATTTGAATTAAAATTCACAATTTGGGTGGGGGGAGGAAGTATAATTTTATTTGCTAAATGATATTGAAAGATTCCTCGTGTACTGAAAAGAGAACAAGGGGAAAAAAAATTCTTTTGATCTTTTTTTTTGGACAGTAAGAGATGGCAGGTGGAGAAAGTCTGACAAAACACCTTGTGTGTTAGCACGGAAGCAACAAGGTTTTTCAGGCATCATATTCTGAAAATTAATTATTTTCAACTGTTACAGTGGGAACACAATATAATGATACTTCAGTGTCTTCTTTTAAAATGCACGACTGCCATCTATTTGCTGCAGCCCTGGTTCAGGACTGCAGCTGACTGTGCTTGGAGGTGACCAGTTGTGAAATGTGATGGCTCAGGGATTTATGTTTAAGCATGTGCTCTTCTACTTGTCATGGTAGGATCCCAGGTGGCAGTGTAGTACACAGTTCAGAAGAGCAAAGTGTTGGGATCAGGAGGTTGGAGAGAACCCACTGTGCTGCCAACTTCTGTCCCAAGTTCCCTAAACCCCCAGGGCAGGAAGGAGATGAGCCAGGGGACCTTGTCCCCAGCAAGTTCCTACAGCGGGCTCCTTCCATGAGCTGTGACATTCAGGCCACAGTTGTTTTATCACAGATAAGAAGTAGTTTATGATAAAGTGTTTCACTGCAAGAGGAATTGTAGCTTCAGTGGTTGTGGGTATTACTGAGGAGAGTGTGATCTCTGACGGGGAGAGACCTTTTCTTGTCAACGGAACTTTTGATTCTGCATTTCCTTGTCCTTTGATATTTCTTGTCATTCCCATCTTCAGTCAAACGCACCTTTGTTTATTCCTCAAGATGTCATGCACCAGCATGACAGCTGCATGCAGTGTATTTATCTGTCAGGAAGGAAGACCTCAGGGCAGGATGCCCTTGAGAGGCAGCCGATTTGAGATCCCTCTCCCTGAGTGCAGCCACATCTGCAGCACCCAGGCAATGTCTCCAGCACAGTCCCTCACCCATCCTGTTGTCTCTCTCTATTAACGGCCCTGGCAGCTGAGAGCTATGATCCATTCATTCTTTTGCTCCTTACTTTCCCCCTGGGCATAGACCTGAGAATAACATCTTTTTTTTTGCCTTTTCATTCTTTCAGAGCACGTTCAGATGTATTGACTCTTTCTTCTTTTGTTACCCCTGAGTCAGATTCTTTCGCACGCACCCTCTCTGAAGCTCTTGCAGGGCTTCTTGGGGTAGAGATGCCCCAGCTGCAGCACTGCCCGCAACACATCCAGAGAGGCTCACAGGAAGCCCAGATCAATGGAGCACTGTGACTGCTAGTCATAGTGATGGATGCCCGCTCCTTTGGCTGTCACCATTCTTGGCCCTTACCTTGGACTTGGTTCATCGTCAAACGAGCAGCAATGTTATCCATAGTGAGCTCAGAGGACATGAAAGAGGAGAGGTGCAGGACAAGAAGGTCCCTCTGCCATTTCAGCCTGACAGATGCTCCCCAGCTTCCCGTTACCATGTCCTCCCCTTCCTTAATTTTGGAAACTGGAAAGGAGTGTAACAGAATTTGGCATTTTCCCATCACTGTTTTATCACAAATCCGAAGCATGGCACCCTATGGGATGCTATGAAGAAAATTAATCCCATCCCAAGTCAGACCTGATACACAGCACTTTGTGCAGGGATGCTCACAGCAGGTCACATCTGGGCCCCAGACAAGGCAGGGTTTGGGCAAGGCTGGGCACACTGGGCATCCAGACAGGCACAAAGTGTTAACAGTTGATTTTCTGATGCCAGGTGGCTGATGCAGTGAGCAGTGCTGGGTCCTGGAGATAGTGGTGCAGTACGAAGATTTACAGAAGCTGCTGTACCTTACTGTGAAACAAGATGTCATGCAAAGAGGTTGTGAGGTAGACAGAGCTCTGTGTTGTATTCAGTTGTATTCCTTAGAGGAAGGAGATTTGCTGTGCAGTACTCCACACACACACACACACACACACACACACACACTTTTAAACAGGCAGAGAGGAGGTATAGAGCAACCAGCTGCTCCCAGACTCTAAACTGTGTGGGTAGGGCGTGGTACTCCAGGTCCTGAGCTGACCCCTGTGGAACTGCTCATGTGAATAATCTCTCACCAAAGCGGGCAAGGGATTTAGATCTCATACCTGATCCTATGCTTTTGTTTGGTAGTTTAAACTGGAAAAGAGCTATAGGATTTGTCTGATGTATGACTGCATGTAAATTGCCATGGTAACCACTGCATTTCATGTGCTCAGGGCATTTTCTATAATTCTGCAAGAAGCTGTAGCTGTTTTCATGCAGCTCAAAGTCAAGTTTCATTAAGCCAGTAGCCATTTTGTTTTCTCAGTATCTCTTTTTCTTTTCTTACCACAATCCATTTTAACTCTGCATTTTTCCTTTCCAAATACAAGTGACATTTTGAAGCAGAGGCCCTTACCTGTACCAAAACTCCCCTTTAATTACAAGAGCAATCACAAATCATCTTGACACAGTAGAGTAGAGTAGAGTAGAGTAGAGTAGAGTAGAGTAGAGTAGAGTAGAGTAGAGTAGAGTAGAGTAGAGTAGCACTGGAGGAGTTGCCATCTTTTAGCTCACTTAACCTTCATGTCTGTCATGGGCTGAGAGCTCCAGAGCTGGACACAGTACTCCAGCTGGAGTCTCACAAGAGCAGAGGGGAAGAATCCTCTCCCTTGATCATGGCACTGTGTCAGTAGTTCTCTTGCATTAAGGTCTGGCGCTGGACCCAGTGTTTCAGGTGCAGAGCTCACTCGAGGTGTTAGATACAGAAGAGTTACATTGCCTTTGACCTCAGCTGTCCTCTTTCCAAGCCAGTGATTAAAATATCTTGTTGAGTGCATCAAAATATGAAAGCTTCAACATTATGCTCTATCTTTTAAAACACAAGAGGAATCAGCGTGTCCCAGGCTCAGTGCAGAGGTCAGTGGGAATAAAGCACAGCCAGTGGGGTACTGTCCTTTTCCTGCACCTAGCTAGCTTGCCTGGACTGCTGTGCCACGTTGGCATGGCCCTGCCATGTTGGATAGCCATACCCTGAGGAGATGAAACAAATGGCATTATTGCTTCATGAACAGTAAATATTTCTTTTAACTTAGGCTGTGTACTATAGCTCCAAATCACAGCTGTGTTTGTAGTGTGAAGGGTCTGGAATCTTAATCTAAGAACAGCTGCAACACTGGAAAAACTGCATGTTTCCCAAAAAAACCTGGGAAGCAAAGAGCCTTCTAGTTTCCCTGCTCACTGTTAAAATGTTGTTGATTATGTGTTGAAAGTATTGAACTTCACAGCATTGTAGGGTCCATGGATTACATGCAAATTGCAAACATATTTGGATGACAACAATCCTAGAGGTTGTCTAGGTTCTCCTTAAGTCAGTAGAAGAATTTCCATTGACTTCCCTTGAGGGTTTTGTGTGATGAGTGTCTGCCATTATTGTATTGATCGCACAATTATTTTTTATGTAGTAAGAGAGTTTTAGCTATGAAATGTCAGATTTGTTTATTTCTTGCCATCAGTGACATTTTATGTTATTTAATGATACATCTAAACTGGAGAAATAGGAAGGAGAGTGTATTGTTAAACAAAAGTTGGTGTAGCTATCAGGAATATGTTGACGTCTCCAAAACTCAACTGAAATTCAACAAGTAATTGAGCTTATCTCCTCAAACATAGGATACTAGTATTAGCAAAGCATTTAATTAGCTGTCTCTTGCATTAGAGCTGGAAGGCAAACACCTTCTCTGGCATTTCCCAAGTAGACTGTCTGTAGTTCACAGAGCAACACTTCAAGATGTCATGTGACTGAATAAGATTTTGCAGCAGAAAGCTTTGTGATAAACTTAATTGTATTATTATTATAAGCCTAAAAAAGCACCTTTTTTAAGAAATCATAAGGCAAGATTATACTGCTCTGGCTTTAGCCATGGAAGGAAGGATTCAAAAAACGGCCCAACAAGGTGCAAAAGTAATACAAACCTTCTGGACCTTTTAAATTGTCCAATATCGGTGTTCCTGCCTTTACTCTAGCAGAGCTAATAAAGGAAAAAGGGGCTTAAGGGAGGGCTCTTAAGCAACATTCTCCAGATATTGTAACAATTTCAGATAGGATTAAGCTGAATGGTAATGAGGACTTGTGGTGGGACTGATACAGTAGGTGCTGACTTCAGTGCATCTCAGGAACGTACTCGACTCCTTGTAATGCCAGGAGAGTCAGGGTCCTGGCACCTCTTATGCAGAGCTCACCACTTTGCAGAATTGTGTCCACCTGTATCTTATCATCCTAAATCAGGCAAGCACATGACTATTAAATAAGGTATCCTAACTGTTGCCTTCTTATATGAGATGAAAACAAGGATCATGATAGAGATAGGAATTTTGCTATGGTTGCAGAAGCACACAGCTGACCCCAGTGGGCAGTTTCCTGTTTTTTGGTTTCACTGAGCCATCCCTGGTATATTTTGTGCGTCTGTCTTGCAGATCAAGGCGCAGGACAACACAAGGCTCAGGGCTTGGCAGTGCCCTTCCCCATGTAGCTGATGGGAGATCCTAGCTAATGGCTGGAGGCGTCCCTCCCACGCAAATGGGTGTCCCTTTATTAGAAAGTCGAGACTAACTTGCTTAGATTATGATCTGTCTAGGACAGGGTGTAACTGCATTCATGTATTTGTCAGCACCTGGCAAACAGCATCAAAAAATAAAACTAAACCATTATTGACAGTAGCCCACAAGTAAAAGTTTTATTAATATGGATAAAAATACTTATTTTCCTAGTGTTTTCTCATAAATTAGCCAAAATAACTGCCTTAATATGAATTATCCATATATATCCATATATATTAGTAATCTGCTTTTATTCAATAGTATAAGAATACTTCTTTCAGGAGAAAATACGAAAACTGAAATTCATTGGGGAAATATTTTGCACTGCAGTTAGATCTGATGCTGCTCAGTGTGGAGTTTCAATGTACTTACTTCACATTTATGTGCAGACGAGTCTGCAGAACAAGAAAAATACAGGCACACATTTAATATTAGTTACTTGGCTTGTTCATGCATATAGCTAAAGTCATGGTGCCATATGATTTCAGATTTTTTTCTCTGTGTCTCTAGAAATAAAATATTCATGGATTTATACACACTTACAAGATGTTTTCTCTGCTAAAGGATTCTGAAGCCTACCTTGAAGTAAATACAGGGAATAAGGTATATGTTCAATCCAAACTTTAGTCTTGTTTATGCACATAGCAGTTCTAGCAACAGCTACAACCAGTTATATGTGTGAAAACTGAAGGACAGATGCTGTTTAGACACAGCATTAGCAATGTGAACCTACTGGACTTTCTACGACTGAGACACAGTACACTAAGAACATGTGCAGCCCTCATTTCCCATTTCAGCTAGGGAATGGGAAAATGTATTTACCCAAGAGGACAGATCCACACAGAAAACACCATCTTTTACATCCAATTTAGCAGGAAATGATGTCCATTGGATTTGGTGGGGTAACATTGAGTTCTAGCTGAGGGGCTGGTCTTCAGTGACAGCTTTCACTCTTCATTCCTATTTGAGGAGAAAGCACAGTAGCAACTATCTTAAGATACAGTACAAACATTTAATTCTGCTTATTTCATTATTAAGGAGCAATACATATCACTAATATTAACTTTCATGTTAATAAAACTGTAAAAGTTTACTAATATATGATTAGGATCTTTTTGTCAATGAAATAGAAAAATATAATTTGGTGTACATCAAAGCAACTTCAGAAAGTGTCAGCGTTTGAACATGAGTCATTTCTAAAAAAGACATCTGTCAAAGTTATTTAACTCCCTAACTTTGCCTGTGTTGAACTCTTAACACTTATACAATCATTGTAATGTTTCGTACTATGTTCCTATATAGGTTACTACTGTAAAAAGAAATAAATTTGTTATTGCTGTTTATTATTTATGTAGCATCCTAAGTAGAAAGGAAGAAAACTGACAAGATCCAACCTTACCTTCATTTTAATTCTTTGGGAAGGATGGTTCATTATTTTCCCCCTCTTTGAAGTACCAGGTCTCTGAAATCTCTTTTTAATGATACAGATGAAAAATAAATATGTAGAGGAAGGAGTTAGTGTGCAGAATTCGAAGAACACAAGACATTTTGAGGCCGTGCCATGCAGGGGGGTGGGAACAGCATCTCAATGTGGGAGCGTGTGCGTGCTGGGTCCTGAGTTCCCGGCGCTGGCTCTGGTTCAGCAGCCAGGCAGGAGTTTCTCTCGTCAGTGAACCAGCTGTTATGGCAGATGATCGTGCTGAATTTCAGGTCATTTGATAAGTAGGGCAGGCAGCCGTGTTTTGCAGTTCAGCTTGGATGACATGTAGATTAAGAACTTCATCAGCACAATGCAGAATTGCTCATGTTTCCCAGGTGCTCAGATGGGCTTGTTTGGGGGGCAGAGAGGGGCTGTTCAACCAGGTCTCATCCTTGGCAGCCAGTCAGCAAGGCCTGTGTCCTGTTTGACACTTCTGCATTCAGGAGAAGTGAGGGATATTGCTAGTTTTTTGGCTTTATGCTGAATGATATCCCAAGTGTTTCTTATTTAGGCTATCACTTAAATCTGCAAGCTCTTTGTAGATCGGGTAGGCTCTGCTTGGTCATCAACTTGAATTGTGGTGCCGGCTTCCAGACATGCAAAGGAATGCTTATACCCATGTCAGGGAAGGGCAAGAAAAGCTTCCCAAGTCCTTGGTGGCTTGGCAATACCTGAGAGGAGACTCACAGGGAGGAGGGAGCCTATAAGGAGCCATACAGAAGAGCAGCAGAACAACCCAACCAATGGTCCTTTCTCAAGCTGCTCAAAAGAAAAACGGCAAGGCTTGCTCGAGACCAGGGGAAGGAATAATTTAAAATTCTGGGGAAAGCAGCTGGAAATATCATGGTAATTTTCTCAGCTTGGCAAACTTTTAAACTTTAATGGGTTCCCAGAAGAGTCAAGCAGATCTTTGGTGTAAAGAAGCTGATAACCAGTGATGCTAGGTTGCTAGACTTTTAGAGTCAGACGAGATCATTAAAGGCATTTACTCTAAACCTCTGTGTTCAAACCTATGGTGTTCTGACCACAATTTCTTTACTCACTACAATAATACACTGTTTGTGCTGAAAAGGCACACTTTAGAAAGCCACTGTATTGATTTAATAACTTCATGTGATAGAGAATCTATTGTTTCCCCAGATAAGTTTTCCCAACTGTGTCTGGAAGGATACACCTTGCCCTGAGAGCACTAAGCTCAGGCACTTGCCTTGCTGATGGTGATACACAGTTTCCAAACCGGACTGTCCAGTCATCACAGCGCTGGGTGGGATGTGGGCAGCTTATCCTCTGCCTGGGCAGGCACAGAGCAGGGCTAAAAAGAGGATGCTGGGGACCTGAAACACCACTGATGTAAGCAGTGTGAGAAGAAAAGCTGAGCTGTGATAGATTTCAAGGAATAACCTTGAAAAGCCTTTTTGGTGTGAAAAAGGCTGGGTTTAATGTAATCTAAAAGGTTGTAGCTGCCCTCTCTTCCCTCAAGCTTCTCATAATGTCCTGAAAAGGATCTACAATTTGAAATGGTTAAAGTTTAAGGGGAAAAAAGAAAGACCAGGGCATTAGGTATTTTGTCAGAAAGCAGGCTGCTGAAAGATGCCTGCCATATTAGAGGTGGCAGCTAAGACTTGTTTTCAGTGTTTCAAAGTGAATACACCCTTTAAGCCAAACCAGCTCTTTTTAACTCTCATTCTGGGAAGTCCTTTTTCTCTGTGCAGGGAGGGAAGATACGTGCCCTGTTTCACAGCTGTCTCACAACCACTCACCTTGCCAACCTCTTTCAATAACAAGAGACAGATAATAGGACAGAAAGTTGGTGATCCAAGCTCAGTGATTAATAAACTTCCTCTCCTCATTCTGGAGGATGAACAAGGGAGGGGGAAAGCCTGTTTGATTTATCAGGAGATGTCCCCCATTATGGGTGATCAGGCAGAGCCAAACAAGTATCTATTTCTCACTGCAACGAGCGTGTGCCTGGCATGCCCCCCTGCAAGGCTCACTCCGGCACACCCGACAGTGAGTCACCAGCGGTGAGCAGAATGGTGAGCCAAAGATGCAGAGTGGTATTCCGTTTGCTAACCTCTCCCTGACTCTACGGGTAATTTGGTAGAGTTTATAGCTTAGTCTCCTAGGGTTGGACTCATCCCAGCTATATTTATAGGACTGAAAGTCTGGCATAGTTTCTCCCAGGCTTCTCCTGTTATCAGCGGAGAGGCACATCACCAGGGAAGGAGGATTCATCCCTCGTTTTGATTGGCACTGATAACTGAGGAGGTTTTAGGAGATTGGTGATGCAACAGAAGTTTGCAAAGCTGAACTATTTTTGAATAGTGCTTGCTATCTTCTTTGCAGGAATTTGAGGCTTTTTCCTGGGTCTCAGGCTTTCTGCATCATGTGAAAAGTACATCATGGTCTCCTGCAAAATGCCTGTTCTTACTCTCAGAGAACAGAATGCACTTTCTGAATATTTTAAGTGAATCATAATCAATTTGCAAGTTTAAATTAATTAAAAATCAAGCCCTCTGAGTATCAAATGCAAATACTAGCACTTCCTTTATATCAAATGATGCTAATAGCAGTGTAGCAGACTTCAAATTTCCCCATCAGTTAAATTGATTGAAATTTTTTTGTGGAATACAATTTAGAAAGCAATATACTGTAACATAGGTTTGTTACTAGTGACTATTTAATTGTTGCCATACTACAGGCTACTGACGGGCAGCAGCTTAAATAACTTGCAAGTGGGGCAACTGTCATGAGAAATGACTTACTTACCAACCATCATCTTTTCTATGCAGCTATTATGCTCTTAGCAGTGCCCTGCAAAAGAAAAGATGCAAAGTGTAAGCATGTCTTTTAAATATAGTTTAATTGAGTACCACAAACACTGATATGATTCAATCAGATCATATTATTAGAGAATGGCATCAGTACAAGACACTCTGGCCCAGATAATTTTCTGGTAATTTTTACTTGAGTTGATGGAGGTTTTCTGGGCTCGGTCAATCAGACTTGCATTTGCATGGAATGCTTCTTGCTCTCTGTTTCTTGGCAGAAACTTTGAATCTTGCATCCTATTTAAAATTGTAACTGGAAGTAAGTGCTAGGGTCTAGTTCTGAAATAGATGCTGTGCCAGGTGGCTGTTCTCACTCCCATGGGCAAATCTGAATTCAGGTACCTAGATCTGGATTCTTGTCCATGCAAAAACTGAAGGTTACATGCTGTATTACTAGGTTGGTCTCACTCGCTTCAGGAGAGGATCCATCAACTTGAGAGTCCTGCCTCAGTATGGGCTCAGCCAAGTCTCTGTTCAGGGAGCATCTCCAGGGAGACAAAAAAGTGGAGATGAGCAGGCTACTTTCTCCCAGATCTTAAATGTTTTCCATACATTCTGACTCCAGCTGAATTGCTAGGGTATGTGGATGTGGTGTCTGTAGACTAGCAGCCATACCACAAGGATCATTTAATGATGGGAAACACTTCACCTCTCCTTGGCACAGTACCCAGGAATCCTTTGGAAGTGATGATAGAAATGAAGGTTGAGAATGGACAAAAGCAATATAAGAAGTTAAGGCTGGTTCGGTGTAAACAGCTTCTACAGATGTAACAAAACATCTGACACTGACCCTTAATACAAGAAACCAGTTTCCGTCTTGATAACTACGAAGATCTGGTCAATGGCATGACAATGGGTTTTTCAGTATATTTTGTTTGGCCGAGGAACTTCAAAGTTTGGTTTTCTCCTTCTTGAGTGTTTTCAGAGCTCTCTAGAGTACAAACCTCTGAGTGCCAGTTGATAAAGACACTACTTAAATGAAACCGAGCACTTGGTTCACTTCATAGTGTTATTTCAGTTTTGGCACAGCCTCTGGGTTCTTAGCTGTCTAATGTGCTGTTAAGTGCCTCCTCAAGCATGGATAATAAATATTAGGAATTAAAAAGGAAAGCAACCTTTTCAATTAGGGACAAAAGGTACAGAAAGTAAAATGGCATGAGTTGTATCAGCTGCATATTGGCTTCTATGTGCAGTCTCCAGATACTATCAGTAGGTGCTCAAGCAGGTAATTACAGCCTTCCTGCAAAAGGCTTCATGTAGGAGAGTCACCTGCCTGCCTGCCTGCTACCACTTGCAGGATCAGAGCGGTGTTTTACTGCTGCAGATTGTGGAATTAAGAGTTTTCCAACTTCTGTTTAAAAACGAAACAATTTTTCAAGTACATCTTCTACCAGACTGCTGCACTAGTAAGTGCTGGGCATCAAGAGGGATTTGTCAGCCTTTTTGTCAGTAATGATTTATATTTGTCAAAATGCAATTTGCACAATTGATTTCCTGTTGCAAGGATTACAGGAGCAGTTAGTTGGGGGAGTGTTTGCCTTCCAGCTGGTATTAATTCATGCTCAAAATGAGGTTAGGGTTGGTTTTTTATACAGGAATAAGAGATGGTCAATTGAATTGTTACTTAAAATCTCTTTAGGTGCACAGCATTTGTAAGTGCTGCTCATTTAAGAATCATCTGTGCTGCCACAGGGAAGCTGACCTGCAACTTTTGTGAATGTCAAGTAGTGATAGTAAGAAATTATAAAACTGGGGGGAGGGGTTGTGCCCAGTACCCTGTGCTGCATGATTAAGTATCCCTTTTAAACGACTTGCATACAGTTGGTGGTACATGTGCCACAGCTTAGGAATCCCAGTGCAGGTGTTATAAAAACATTTTCATAATGTTTTTGGCCACACTCGAATTTTTTTTTTCCAAACTTGGGCCAACACTGATAGTGTCCAGCGAGTCGTAACTTTGTTTATCCGAAGTGGGAAGCAGACGTGGTGGCTCGTGTCATACTCTCTGGAGAAACTGATTTCTCAGGGGCTTTAATTATTTTTCCTGTGGGTCATGCTGCTATTTTCACTTTGAAGGGGTCACTCTCTTCCCGATGGGATTGTGGATACCAATCTTTGTTTCAGAATCAGAAGCGATGGTGTAGTCCCTGAGGGAACCTATTCTCAGTCCATATGTGCTCTCCTTGCCGATCTGCTGTGCCACTTAGTCACATGGTGGCCCTGGCTCTGCTGCCCCACGTTGTGTTTGAATGAACTATTTAAAAATATTACGTTTATTTTAGGGTTAGTCAGACGGAGGAGTTAGCACACCCACTCACCAGTTTGCTGGCTCCATGGCAGACTTTGTTGGCAGGGAGTTTGCTGTGCAGGTGGGAAGTCTGCAGAAGGATCTGTAGGAATTTGTTAATGTCTATTAGATCAGTCTTAGAATCCCTGAGGTGCTGTTTGGCCTCGATGGATGTTTTCCAACTTTTTACTAGTCATGAGCATATTTAACCCTTTAAGAACCACAACCTTAGAGTGTAAGACATAAGTAAGACAATAATAAAAAAAATACGGGTAACAGATAGCCTTGGCCAAATAAGTCACTGAAAGAGTTAGATGGATTCTTATGACAGATTATAGTTTTCTGGGTTTACAGATTTCTTCATTAGTTGGAGGTACTGTTTTAAATTGCCTGTTGTATAGTCCTGAGTTTTTTTGAAGGGTGGGTTGTTCCAATCATGTTGCAGGATAAGTGAGCACTTTGGAGATCTGAGCTGATATTTTACAGCACCCAGATACATCCCCTCAGTGTGAGATATATCAGGAAAGCATAGAAGAACTAAAAGGATTTGAAGAGTCCTCAAATTTGAGAATGCGATGGTTGGATTACAGTTTTCTCTAGAAAAACTGGAGTCCTGAATATAAAGCATAGCCTACAATTTTATAATTTTAAACATATTCATTTAAATATATTTCTGAATCTTCTTAAATCCTCAGAATGTAATTACATAAGACCCTTGCTATTTATGGCTATGAGACCCTGAATTTACACTCAAGTTTGAATGTAATGTTGCTGGTGTGCCTCTAATGGCTTTATAAGCCAGCAAGCAGAAAACAATGAGCATATGCAAGTAGAGTTTAGATCATCTATGTGTCATAGTGAAAAAGATAGTTTGCTTTTAGCAGAGTTTTTGCTGTCTCAAATATTGATTAGTTAATGCTTGTTTCACTCCATCTGATAGTGGAGCATACCTGAGAGGTATTGATATTGCAGACTTAAAATGGCACATAAATAATTCATAGCAGCAAGCATTAGAAAACATATGCTAAGCAGCTTTGCTATTCCAATATCTACATATCATTCAGTCATTGTTAGAATGTTATGGGTGAGGCAGAGAGAGTGAGCAGCTACCCAGTTATGCTGAATACGTGTTGTTTGAGTAGGAGAGGAGTGGCTCTGATACATTGCAAGGTAGTTATGAACATGTCTCCACATAGGTTTCACCTGGTGTAACCATAAGAAGAGCCTTATGGTTTTTATTTAGCATATTCTAAAAATCAGATATTAGATAAAAGACTTAACTGCTGAGTTCAGTGGGTCAAAATACTAACTAGTCTAAGTCAGAGGGGTGTCACTAAAGCTGTGGAGATACATCCCCTAAACCAGCTATGAATTTGCTTGAGAAGTAGAGGATTGGGCTCTGTGAAGTTCCCGGTAGATAGAATAACAAAAAAGTAAGAAGAAGGGAAAGAAACAGATCAAAAGTGGTAAGGCAGAGATGGACAGGGAATAAAATTCTGTTTAGTCTCCTCATACAAACCATCCAGTAATTTCAACTGGATTGCCTTGGCAAGCCCTGTTGTACTTAAATCTAGAAGAAGAAGGTGACTAGCAGGCAAAGTAGAAAGGGTGGAGTCTTGAAATCAGAGATCAGGAAGAGAACTGAAAGACAGTAGATGGGAATTTTGGGAGATTTTCTGAATCTACCTTATTCGCACATTTTAAGACTAGTGCTCAACATTCATCACTGCGCCCCTTTTACTTTAGGAGCTACGCCACCAGTGAACTCCATCCTGCATGTTCATTTGCAGCCATTTTTCCCCCAGTACAAGATAACTTTTTGCTTATTCACACTTTGCATTTATTGTACTTGCTTGCATGTAGGTGAATATATGATCTGATGGGGGCAGGCAGCAGGAAATGCAATTTCTTTCATACTTTCACAGCATTATGTGAAAGTCCAGACAATGAAGTCTGGCTTTAGACATCCCAAAGCCTTGTGATAGGCGAGGAAAAGGGTCCGATTAAATATTTAAGTGACCGGGCCCACTTTGCTGCTACAGCAGTGGATAGATTACACCTGGTGAAACCTGGTCTGCAGCAGGGCTGTTGGTAAGTGCTGGGCATGAGGAAGGTGCAGAGAGGAGTGCGCTGAGGAGGCTGCTGCCATACTATGGTCAGCAGGGAATGGATTTGGCACTGCTTTTGCCTCTGCCACTGTGACTGCATCATCCTGTGCCGAATGTCTTGTAGGTGATGGAAACCTCCCTGCTACCTTGCACGTCCTGTCCCTTGCATGCCGTGCTCTGGGGGGAGCCCTCCCGGGAAGGGGAAGGGATGCTTGTGCCGGGGCGTTTTCGCATGGAGATGTTCTGTGCCACCATCCTGTTGTGCTGGGAAATCACTTGCAGTTGTAGCTCGTTGATGAATCGTTTGTCTTTAATTTGTTTTTAATTCTGGCAGGCTGAGATAATATGTAAAAGAGATGACCCGTTAAGTTCAGGAGATGGCAGAATTAGTCAGGGCTGTTAGATCAGGAGAGGTCATTATAGCAAAAAATATGAGATGATGACTTCTAAGTCAATATTTTGGATTGCTACTGTCTTTACTTGCTAGTCAATAGCATCTATACATATGGAGTAGATAATGGCTTTAAAAAACAGATATGAAAAAGGGCAGAATTTTATATCTGCTATAGTTAATGGGATATTTACCTTTTTTTAATCTCCATAATGACCTGCTTGTGACTGTCAATTCCTGTCAGCACTTCTAGAAATGAGGGTTTTCAGAGACGAGTAGGTTTATTCTTGGTCTTCCTACTTAGTGGGACTTTTACTTCCCTTAGGCAGAGAGCTTGGCTTTTGGTGTGTGAATGGGATCAGGTGCTGTATTTGAATGTTTTGGTTAACCATTGAAGTTATTAGACTGTGAGTTAATTATCAAGGAGTCCTACCTATTTCTAATGATTTTTTTAATGTGAATTTTTTTAATAAATCCCCAAATATGTCTCCATGTAGTTTTTTTCATAGAAAAAGCCTCTTCTATCCAGGTACGGGTACCCATCTTAGTTGCCTTCCAGGAGTGTTGGGATTCAAATCTTGGTAAAATGGATCTTGTCTGGATCTTAACCATTAAGTAGATGCAAACTCTCTATTTATAATGTGATGTTTTCTGTGTGTGCATGTTGCTTCAATGCACATATGGGGCAGTGCTGTTCTCCACGTTGTGGAAAAGACTGCCCTGAGGGGTTTACTGTCTTACCAGTAGTGAAAAAGGAGGGAGACACAAATGGAGAGCCTTGCCTTGCAAGGTTGTACGTGGAGTTAGGCCAAGAACAGACCGTGGTGCTCTCAATACCTTGGGTGCTGTACTAAGCTACACTGTGCATATATGCATTTCTGATCTAACGTGTCATAAGTACTGTTGTTAAACATAGCTGGAGATGATGTTTGACCAGCTATGTGTGTAAATATCAGCTGATTGAACTGCTGTCTATGCCAGTAGTTGGGGTTTTTCTTCTTGTGACTTCAGAGAATTACAGAGATTCAATTTGTAAAAAAAAAAAAAAAAGGACCAAATCCCTGCTTTTTACTTGATGTAAAGAATTGCAAGTATGAAGTGGATATAAACAGGTATATGCACTTGCTTGGGTGCAGAAACACACAGTCACACTTAGCTAAAAGAATATATTTGATTGATATTTCACAGAACGGGTGTATGGGGCTTGAGACACCCATGGCAAAGTGCTTTCTGAGCTCAGCAATGCTCTCACTGCACAGCACAAGGCCAACATTGCCAGTGCTCCTGTCTCTTAAATTCAGGGAAATATCTTTGCAATATAAGGCATCTCTTTAGATGGTGTGTATTGATTTACGCTCTCGGATTCTTTGGATCATCTACTGCCTGGGTTCTGGCAGTAGAACCCCCTGCAGTGGTGGGAAGGTGCCAGCTGCTCAGTATGGCAAATGCTCTCAATTTTAACAAGAGTCTGATGGTATTTGGTGTTTTTCATAAAGCTCCATTACTGCCCAGAGACACAAGATTATGAGCCAATCTTAACCTTTATTGAAAAGTTTCAATCCCGGGTGTTCAGGAAAATAGGTTTGATGTACGTTCTGAAAAAAACAATCAAAAAAAAAAGGAGGGAAGAGAAGTGCTCAGGGGCTTGTTTATTTGACACTAATAATTGTGGGGTTTATTTACTTTGTTTTCTTTTTTTTTTTTAACTAATCTCATGGTCCTGAATTTTATGGATTACTTTTTCACTCTTGGCACTCATTGACATCTTCTCCCATCGTCTTCCCTCTGTGTGTGTGTGTGTTTATAAGGCCAACAATATTGGAACACACCCTTAGAAATTCAGTAATGCTTTTTTTGGTAATTAAAAAAAACCCAAACACTTTTCCTGTAGCCTTCTATGCACATACCATTTTTCTCAGAGCCAGAGGCATTTCCCCTAACAAAAACAATTGGTCATCAACTAAGTTGGATGCTTATTTGTCATGAAACTGCCTGTGGAAACAAGGCTGTTTCTCTAAATGCATCACAATTCCTGCATCAACCTCTGCCAAGGAGGGAGGTGCTGGCAGTTCCCCTGCTCGGTGCTGCCTGGCAGGTGGCTGCCTTACCCACCTCTATTTCATTAGCACATAATTGAGCCGTTGCTGCATTCTTTCTTGCTCAGAGCTCAGCACAGCAAACAATCCCCCCGGGGATGCTCTAGTTCCATCTTTTTGTGTCCTGCTCGGAGGTTTCCTGCACTCATCTTGCCAGATGTACTCTCTGTTTCTTGGAAAGCTGCACAGGGACTGGTCCTGTCCCGGCACGTGCACTGGGCTCCTGATTCAGTTATCTGCGCAGGCATCACCTCCCGCTTTGCTCCATCCTGAAGGTCTGGTGCTCAAAGTACGTTCCTGGGAAGTGGGGAACCAACATTCAGCCAAAGGACTGTGCACAGTGTACACACATGTGCATACGTATTTGCAGGAGGTGTGAACTAATGCTAGGGTAGGGCACTCCCATGTTAAATACCAGGCTTGTTTTTCCAGCTCTGTCACTGTCCTTAAATCTTATCTACATCAGAAAGTTTCAGCAGTGAATGTTAAATCAGTTTTTAGTTCAAATGAACAGACTTCATACGGACCCCCTGTGCTCACACCCTTATTTCACATTAAGCAGGGCCTGTTTCATGTTAGATTAAAGTAATCTTAGAGTTAAAAGATAAAAGCAAAGCAATTGCAGTCTTGGGAATGGTGCTTTTAAGAGCTTCTAAGATGGGAGTTTCTGCAATTCAGCTGAGAGTTGGTACCTGGACAGACACTACTCTTTGTCCAGTATTATATAAGGTAAAATGAGGTTATGTGAAACATTACTAGGGATGGTTTTAAGATGTGTCTTTGCATTGTCACAGACTTGCAACAGTGTTGGTCACCAAGGAACAAGGGAGGGAGGTAAAGAAAGTTTCTGGCACACAATTGGAAATGCTCCTTTCACTGCACTCTGCTTGCCTTAGGTCAAACCAAATTTGGTCTGCATCAGAATAAGAGTGCCTTAGGTGACCTTTTGCATAAGTTTAACTGTGTCAGTAGCAAATCTCACCTGTAGGTAAATTGATGCAACCGAATTTGATTTGTGCAGACACGACCTGGATGAAATCAAGTCCCTTCTGCCTCACAGCGTTGGTGGTGCTTAATTAAGGCTGATAAAGTTCTTTGCAGTTCTCAGAGGA
Organism: Serilophus lunatus; assembly: GCA_013399895.1. NCBI lineage: Eukaryota > Metazoa > Chordata > Aves > Passeriformes > Eurylaimidae > Serilophus > Serilophus lunatus. The sequence continues at coordinate 814,415 of VXBA01004919.1, forward strand.
AAAGTTTGGTCCATGTGTAAATGATGCTATAGAAAGTATTTAACGTACAATGTTATAAATGTTGCAGAGGCACTCAGCCTGTGAATAGCACTCTCTGAAACTATTTCAAGTTAATGTTTAATAGGAACGAGGCAAACTGCCTGAAAGCAGGCTATGTGACACTGTACCCAAACCCTCTCTTTGGTGGGTGTACTTCTCTCTCTGTCGGGATGCTTTTGCTTACAGTGATTAAAATGATCCAACATGTATGGAGCTGCAGGTGCTCTATCGTATACTTAACAGCACAACAAAACCCTGATGGCATTAGAATTTTTAAAAGCAAACAAGTAGTGATAGTGACCCATGAACAAAACTGCCTCATTCCTCTGTCTGTGCTTTACCTCAGGCCCTGCACCCCTGTCAGACACACCCTTCCCACAGAATGTTTAATGCATGAGCTGTTGTTGCACATCAAACCAAGCAAGGCAGGACCAGGACCCCAGAAGTAGGCGTCCTAAAACCCTGTCATAAGCCATAACAGTGTGGCAGCACACTTGAGGGGCCCATGGCTCAGCCCAGCTGCAGTGATGGAGCTCAGCAAGCAGAGTCATCACTTTTTTCCATCCTTCAACCTGCCATGGAAATTTAGGTCTATCTGACATGCCATGTCACCCAACTCTGGTTGTACTAGGTTGGGCCCAAGAGGTGGTGTAGGCGTCCTGCTTTATCTATGGGCTTTATCTAGGCTAGATAAATAGGCACCCTGCTTTATCTACGGGCTAATTAGATCAGTACTTTGTACAGGATAATTGTCTCTACAAATGAGTTTATGGAAGTGTCACTAGCACGGCACTGTTGCTCCCAGTTCTGGCTGTCACTCCCTCAATAAATGCTGCATTATGGCGTGTGGCTGTGCCAGGACATCTCCAGCATGTGCAGTCCCCACTAGAAAAGAGCATCTTGAAGTCCACGGGGCAGAGGCAGATGTTTAAAGTGGTGACAGAGGCTTTGCAGCAGCAGCATGATTGCCCAACATCAACAAGAGAGCTAAAATTACAGCCAGGCTGTGAACAGAAGTGGTGGTGTATGGAGACACACAGAACTTCTTGCTCTGGCTGAAACAGGGACAGAACCCGCTGGATTTCACACCTCATCGTGAGGCTGGTCTGCCCATGGGGCAACTCAGGGGAGCTGGGCGGCAGCACGGCCGGGAGCAAGCAGCCTCCAACTGTGTGGGGGTGAAGGGGAGAGGTTATGGTGAAGACAGCAAAATACACTGCCCAGCTGAGTCCCGGGGTGTGCTTGCAGGCTGCCCCTGGGAGCTGGTAGCAGCCTGGCCAGGACTCCCTCCCCCTGCGCAGTGCCCTGCGTGGGGAATGGTGGCCCAGTCTGTACCTGAATGTGGATGCTGGGATTAGCATTGGTCAGAAACGCTTCTGAAAACTGATGTGTGCGGGTTTTTTCTGTCAGAAAATGCCAGTTTATTTGAAAGATACTGCTGTGGAAAGAGAAGCTTTGCAGAAACTTGTAATCCCGAATGATTTCTTGCGTTCTGGTCTGGATAAGCAAGTGTTTATATTGCATTTCCATGATGATGAGTCAGACCTGAATGCTGAACCTGAGTCTCCTACAATCCAAGGACGTTCTGAAACCATCAAGTAATGAGGGAGAGCTGTTTATCTGTCTCTCACCTTTTTACCTCCCACAGCCTGATGAGGTTTTGTGTTTGTTCGGTTTTGGTTTGGTTTCTTGTTTTTTTGTGTTTTGTTTTTTTTCATAAAATCATTATGTCCTTTTCACATGCTGAACAAAAATTCTCTATATAATGAATTCAAAGGCCATATGTGTTTCATATTCAGCTCTGACTCTGGATCCTTTCCTTAGCCCACCACATTCATCACACTGGTCTGTATGAACCATGGAGGCTGTAGGGGTTGCAGAAACTCCAACCAGGGGCTGCTTCCAATGTGTTTAATGGATGATAGAACTATAACTGTGTTAGATTGGACCTGCTGTATTGAAGAAGTGCAAAATCGTGGTTGCTCAGCGAAATAAATGGTCCTGGTTTTGATACTGAAGTGTGTGTAGTCTGTGTAGCTTTCAGTTGTAGCATAAAAGGGGAAAAGAAACATCATTTGGAGCTGCCCTGGGAGGAGAGAAAAGATGGCATTGTTGCTGTTTCTTCACATCTTCCTGCCACAGCTACAGCAGAGTGGAAGCCAGAACATGAATTTTCCTTCAGTGACAGCTTTGGTGACTATTTCATGGCTGGGTGTTGTTCCAAACGCGGACATCTCTGTGCAGTTGGTGCAGGAGCAGCCACCAGCACATGGAAAACATGACACCCACCATGAAGCCAGGAGTTCCCAGTGTCTGTCTGAAGGGACAGCTGGGGAGGGCAGAATGAGTGCTGGGGGAGCTGAGCAGAAGGAGAAAAGCAAACGGGAAACATCTGTGTGTTTCCAAAAGCTGCCTTTAGCTGAATCACAAGATGCTGATATAAAAGCATGGTTAATTATTGCAAGGCAACGAAGCGAGGAAACACAGACATGCACAGAAGTATCTCCTGCGTTAATTAGTTTCTAAAAATGTAGATCACAGCAGCTGTGAAGCTGCAAGCGGGTCAGTCTCTCCTGGTTATTGTGCTGAGAAGTGTTGTTCTCAGTGAGGCTGTTCCCAAAGCTTGTCAGGGTCAGAGGCAGCTCTCAGGGCAACTAGAGAAGCATGTTTAAATGAGAATGCCACCGCCAAGAGCACTTACTGTTCATGTCTGTTTCGGTCTGAGAAAGGTCTAAAAATGTGGAGCGTGATTAAACCCAGTAATCCACTTGAATTTGAAAACTCTCAGCCACACAGATGTGTTCTGTATGTGCACTGCAGAGCATACATGTACAGAACCAAGCATAAAATTAATCCCTGCCTTCTCTGTCTATGAGCTGTGGCTGAGGATGCTAAGAGCCATCCCAGCTCTTTCACGAGAGCTGCCAGCTCCGTGTTTCCTAAATACTTGCTAAGTTTTTTCCTGAGGCTTGCTTCCCAAAACTATCACCTTTTCCCTCGCATTCATTGTTTTCTATGATCTTTACAAAATGTGGCAGTTCTGTCTAAATAGTTTGCCAAAGGCCTGTGATAAACAATATTATGTTGTCAGTCATGAGTCATTAAAGAAGTGAACTGTCTTCATACCCAATCCTAAGGTATTTTTGTCAGAACATTTGCCTTAGCGGTTGTCACTGGCTTCATTTTTGGGCTGTGTACCCTTTCTTCAAATCTTTGTCCTTAAATGCATTTCAAAAATATGCACAATTTCTTCAGGATCAGTCAATGCTCTGGAAGTTCTGATTATGATGCATTTCTGCCATTTTTCCTGTTTTCATGGAGTAATACTTTCTAAATTGGTTTTGAGATGACACTCAGCCTGGCAGTAACATTAAAGAAAATAGAGATAAATATCCTTAAAATTTGAAGGTGACATATTTAGGTTTTTAGGTGTTTAATTTCAATTTGCTCTTGTTGGATAACTTGTAAAAGGATGAAATGTTACATTTGAAAATGAAAAACTAAGGTAGGCATAATAATTTCTTGCATATAACTGATCTTCTCAGTTTTTCAGGAAAATTGTTGGATTTAATAGAACTCTTATCTGTTTAGCCCCGGTTGAAACCCATCTCCTTAAATCAATGGAAAAACCCTCCTTCCAATGAATGTAAGACCACCATACCTTATATTACCAACAATTATTTTTATTTCCAGAATAATTATTTCTTTCTGAAGACAGTATGTAGTGGCGGTCTTCTTGATTAAATGTCCAACAACAGAGATTAAATGATGACTCAGGAGATGTGACTTAAATGCTGACATGCATAGTTGGCTTTTGTTGGTGAATGCCAATGAAAGCTCAGCTTGATGCAGCTCTTGCAGAAGCAGATCAACAACATTGTAAAGAGAAAAACCACCTTTGTAGAAGGTTTGTTTAATTTTTGCATCTCCTTGCACTTTCTGTCAGGTAGCTTCTTGATGCCAGCTCAGCATCAGAGCAGGCCTAGTTAACATGTGTGCTCACAAACTTAGCAGGGTAGTTGAACTTCTGTGCAAGCACAGAATAATCCATGAAGGTTAAATCTGAACCATATGAAAACTGGAAATGCATCCCAGTGCTATGGACTGTCCTCCTACAGGACATCTTCTGCAACAGTACAGGTCTTCACTATCACAAAGGGATTAATATGTAGTCTACAACAACCATGGTGCCAAGTTTCTGGACAGATCTGCTACCATATTTAGTCAATGGGTTCTCCTAGTGGGACTAAAAATGTACAGGAGGTGATGATTTGTCTAATTAAAAAAAATAATAAAGCAAAGAGAAGACAAAAATGCTCAAGATTTTTCTGCCATAATAAGATGGAGACACAATTACTCTGAGTGGCACTGTTTTTTTAAAAAGTCAGCCTCATATGCTTTCCTAATAGCAGTCTCTCGTTTTTTCTCTAGGTCCAGCTGCCCAGCGCCAGGTCCAGAATGGTCCATCTCCAGATGAGATGGAAGCACAAAGAAGGTGAGTTAATCAGTTTGTAACTTGGTTGAACATGCAGTTGTTATTCACCAATAAGCACTGTTCTTTTTACTTGTACCTCTTTAAAGCTGGTTCTGAATGTTTTGCTAATGAGTCTGTAATGACTTCTAAACGATGAAGTGAACGGAAGCTCTAAGTAAATTCTTTGCTGGGTAGGTACTTAAGAGTTTCTCTTTCTTTCTCCAAAAACTATAAGGAAATTAGTAGAGAAATTAGTTTCCTGCACCTTTATGAATGACCTGAGATTTAGCAGGGATACGACTATTAAATGGGTTAGCAAGTGATGATATTTCACTGAGATTTGTGAGATTTACTTTGGGATAGCAGAGATACCACAAAGGTCAGAGAGCTCCTGGTCACTCAAAGGCAGGTGATGTTGCCTGTCCCACTGCCTGGCTGAAAGACATGATCCAACTCTTCCTCTAACCAGTGGAAATCACCAATTCTGCAGACCATATGTAATTCAGACCACAAATTTTGGTGTCTGTTTAGTGCATTTAAAATGTGAGCAGCTTAACAACATTAGAATAAAAATATTTTATTTCTTTTTCATTTAGAGACAGTAAAAGCCTTTTGGGTAGGTATTATTTGACTGCTACAGGGCACATGGTTCTGGGAAAGGTTCTTTCGCTCTACTAGAATGGAACAAGCTATGCCAGTAGATGCACTTAGATATTACTGTATCTGCACTAGAGGACTTTCAGGTTTAATTATGCTGATGCATTCTGTAAGCATAAAGCAGACCTAATTTTAGGCCTAGGATTTTTTTCATAATATCTTATAAGCAGAAAAAGAAATTAAGTTATGGTATCTACCCTGAAAATTTGTCTGTTTAAAATGTTTTTAGATGCCTTTACATAAATGTTAAAAGAATATATTTTTAAGTCAGAGTGTAATTTGTCCTCTCTTGTACTTTACTCCTTGCATACTCATTAAGTAGCCTTGTGCCAATCTCAGGCTTTATTTAGTTCGAGTGGAATAAATTTGACTTCCTAAGATCTTAAGAACTTCTCCTTCTAATATGTGTGGGAGGGTGCATTTGTCATATATAAACTGCTTCTGACCAAGGGCAGAAAGGGCTGGTGTGAATCCCAGTGACTTCAAGGGGCAGTGGCTGATCTTTGTTTTGGGGAGTACCCTGCACCTCCATCTATTATGCAGCAGCAGCTCTAATGACTTGGAGATGTCTTACCCATATTTCTTTCCTGGTCTGTCAGACTAGAGTTTTTTGAATCTGTTCTCTTGATAAACCTAGCATTTCTCCCAGGTTTCATCAGGAAAATATATGTGTCAAGTTGTTCTTGATCATCAGATTTCGCTAATAAATGCTAAGATAAGGTAGGGGAGAGTATGCTTAGGAAATTCTTAGTACATGTGTTTACAACTGAAATTTTCACAGTGCAGTTAATGCTCTTACATATGTGTTCAGCCCATAACTGTTAAGGAAGAGCCTGGGTATTTATTGAAGAAAAGATTTCTGTTTATTTGGTTTAAAGTGTCGTAGTTTAAATGAAGCTAGTTGAATCAACCAACTAAGACTTTCTCAATACTGTTTCTCCTTTGCATATATGGTAATTTTCTCAGATGCCTGTAATCATTTTTTAGAAATTGCCTGAATTGCATATCCTGAGCATAAAACTAGTTTAGGATTGCTCCCTCCACAGCAAAATCGTGGATTTTCCTTTTTCACGTACTGAACTAGAATTGAAATATGGAAAATTTGTTTTGAAAATTAAGATACTATATTTTTTATACATAATTTAACTTTATTTTCCTAGACTATGTTTTCCTTAAGAAACTTTTAGTGTTATATAAATCAGATGGAATTGTTTAACATTGCAGATTCTGGAAAGTACAAGTAAAAGTGTTACAGATCTCTCTAAAGTATCATACAAGGAATCAAAATAGAAATGTTGCTTAGAGTTAAGCTTGCCTTACTATACAGACCATGAAGTAAAGCTGTTGCAGAAAAAAGAAAACTCTGCAGTTAAGACAAACATACATGAAACAAATTCAGGGCAAACTTGGCCTAGAAACCATGGAAGAAGATCATAATAAATTTTATTACCGAGTGCTTCAGCAAGGTAATTTCAGAGTTGTTTTTTAAGATTGTTGAAGTCTTTAGTCCATATCCACACACTTGACCAAAAGCCTGGCAGATAGTCTAGTGTTTAGCTATCAGTCTGGAGGAGCAAAATTTGTGTGTGTTTGTGTCAGGGGTCAGGGACATCCCTCCCCACAGGAGCACTCCAGCGTGTGACAGCAGACCTCTGCTGATGGGCCCTTGGAACCCCACATCCCTGCAGATCAGTGCCTGTACCAAGCCTTTCCCTGGAGGACACCAGTCCTGGGCAGCACAGGAGCTGGCAGCTCCTGGGGGAAAGGCAACAGAAAAGCAGCAGTGCAATGTTGTGATCTGTATTTGCAGAGGAAGCACAGTGGTGGTGGTGCTTGTGGCTGTGTGCTGGTGCTGTCAGTCAGACAGGCCAGTGCCAGAAAGAGCCTGGATGTGCCCCTGGATGATACTCTGTACAATCAGCACCAAAGCACCAATCAAGCTTTTCATTCTAACTGCAAGTGCTTTGGGCTCCTGATCCATAAAAGACTCAGGACTGTCTCATTTTGAGTATTTCCTTCCCTGGAGATACTCAAAACCTGTCTGGACACAATTCTGAATAATATCCTCCACGAGATCCTGCTTAAGCAGGGAGGTTAAACTAGAGGGCCTCCAATGGTCCCTTCCAACCTTACTCAATTTCTGATACTGTGATTTTATGCTCTTTCCTTGGAATGCCCATACACTTCAGGTTAACGTGGTTACTGTGCTCTCCAGGGCCTTGGACACTTACTATTCCTTGTGCAAAGACATTGAGGAGTTATCTTAAATGGATCAACCAATCCCTGCAGTGTCTGTGTCCAGGTTAAGGTTCCCCAGTGTGTGAAATGGCACTGCTGCAGCCAGGGCAATTAAAATCAGACCCAGCTCCATCTCACGGGGTCAGTGTCTCACCCAGGACATACAGCTTGAGTGCTTCTTGGGGTATAAAGCTTTTACTCAAAATTATAAAGAACACATAATGACAAAGGGTTTTTTCATTGCTGTTTTAGACAAGTGATGGAGCAACAGCAACAGCGCCAGGAATCTCTTGAAAGAAGAACCTCTACCACAGGCACGTATCAAATCAAGCAGATAGTCTCTCCCTGATTGTCTCTTGCTGTTGTTGTGGTTTGTGGGGTGCTATACAAGAGCTAAACTGCTAAAAATGGTTATGGTTATTAATAGATTTTAAAGCATTTTCAGCTAGAGACTTACATGCATTTGGGCATGGTTGTGTTGTTTTGCAGAGGCTCAGGTCTGGGGCGTGCAGCTGGAGCTAGGCAGGTTTTGCACTTGGCAAAACTTGTACAGCTAAGGGGTGTACCAAGGGGGCTTGGCCACGCTTCTGTCAGACCCATAAGTAGAGCAGGTGGAACAGCCACTGCAAGAGTAACTCCTTGTTTCCAGGGGATGTCAGCACAAAGGGGTTGAAGTGCTGGATGTGCTCAGGTGCATTTCTCCACGTCGCTCTGCAGCACAAAGCAAACTACAGCACAAAGGAAAATATAGGTCTAGATGCTCATCAGTGGGGATTTTGTGATCATGAAGTGAGGAGTCCTCTGTGAGCTTAATGGAAAATATATATATATATTTCATGAGCTTACAAAAATCCTCTGTAGCATATTAAGTTGCATTAAGCTGAAAGAAAAGATGACAGGAATAGTTTATAACTACCAAGTGTGGCTTTCCCTTTCTGAAAGGAGGCAGAGCAGACAAGCCGAGATGGCCATCTTGTGTTTGGGCTTTGGTTTTGGGCAAGTTTTTTCAGTTAATCTGGTCACATAAGTGAAATGTTTTTCCTTAGTTGTTAAAACATTATAGTTTTTGACTTGAAACCAGCTCAGACATACTCACATACCTTCAGTGATAGAAATAGTTGGACTCCTCTTTCATCAGAGGTTAGCGTACTATTCTGCATAAGGAACTTAGCCAAAATCCTGCCTTGGCATACACAAGGAGCGGGATGTGGCTTTTAAAGGCTGCTGGCAGTCCCCTGTCTGGCTACAAGGTGGCTGCCTGTGTTCAGCATATCCCTTGCAGCTGTCCCTGGTGCAAAGGTGATGCTCGTGATCCTGACTCAGATTCACGTGGGGCTTGGAGGAGCCTCACTGGCACCAGAGCATGCAGCCCATCCCGTGCTGCCAGGGTTCTGCTCCACACAGTCCTCCAGCTCTGTCGAGGGCTGGAAATCCCCAGGCTGGTGCCTGCACCATCCCCTCTTTGCTTTGTTTGAGTTTCTGTTTGCGTTTACTTCACGGTTCCCATTTCTCCGTTCCACTTTGCCTTCGTTTCGTTCCTTGCTGCATACCCACCTTATTCTTTTCGTTTGTCTTTTCTGTTCTTTTAGTTTCCACCCTTCAACTAAGCTTGTGCTCTCCTCTCTCTCAGCCCCAGTCTCCTCCTCCCATCTCCAGTAACTGTGGTACTCCGGCCCCCGGTGTTGTTCTCCCCCCACTACCTCATGCCGGTGCTGTCTCTTCAGCACCCGTTGTTCCTGAGCCCGCTAGTCAATCCCTTCTCATATCCCAGCGGAGAGACAGAGAGTCCCCGCAGTTCCTGCACAGGCACTCAGCCTCTGACCTGCCAACAGCCCCAGGTTTGTCCCTTCCATCCTGCCCAAACACCAAGACTGTAATTCCAGGCATCAGGCGAACCTCACTGTCTCCACCGCCTCTTCATCCATCCCATTTTCCCTTTGCCTCTTACCAGCCTCTCAGGGGCTCTTCTCTTTCATGCTCTCCTCGTTCTTCTCCTCCCTCTGTCACAAATGCACCACCTCTGCAGGGGGGTGACATCCTGCAGCCACGTGGTCCCACCGTCCTGCCCGCGATTCCTGCCCCACCCGACAGGATCAAGGGTCCCATAGATAAAGCAGGCCTGGAGACCTTAGCAAATGTACCCCTGAATGGCCATCCTGAAGAAAAAATTACTTTAGGCCCCCCTGGGACCCAGGTGAAAAGCACGGAAGGATCCTTCTTTCCACACCTAGAAGCTACAGCCTGCTCCCTGCTGCCCACCATTGCCAGCCCCTCCAGCTCCTCTGGCCAGACTCCCTCCCCATCCTCCCATCCATCACCTTGTCCTCCACAGCAGTGCTGTCAGCCCATGTCACAGTGTCTTCCATTGCCTCCCCCTCACGCTGCTGTGTCTGAGGTGGCTATGCCCAGGAGGACCCCTCCTTACATGACATCATCAGCCATTGCCCACTTGAGTAAGTACAGATTTTGAGTGAGTTGTGATCTGTGTAAAGCCTTAGCTGTCAGCTGCTTAAAAAGCCCTTTTGGCACTGCCCCTAACCGCTAGAAAAGGGGCTGAGAGACCCAAAGCTACTCCTGCTGTATGCAATTTCTGAAACTGAGGTGGGAAAGTATCAAAATCACTCAGGACTGGTCCATGGACCAGGCAAAAATTAAGAATTACAGGTCCGGGACCCTGTCGCTGGGTTGTTGCAATGCATATTCTTACTGGACTAGGCCAGACAAAGACTTTTGCCCTTCAACAGAGTCAAATTGCTTCAAAGAGCTTCACATACAACCTATTTTCAGCTGGTCCAAACATAGCAGGTGGACTCTTCTGAAGCTGGAGGCCAGGTCTGTGGAAGACTTCTTGTCTGTGTAGGAATATTGTTTGTGACTTTTACATGTTTTCTGAAGTGATATTTCTGTTACCAGCAAAAGATAGAACATGAATTTTGTTTAAGTTGCCCAGAATCCCCTGTGCTTGTGCAATTTATTTAATTCCAGAAACTCTCTTCCTGGTATAAACTGCATTCACAGTTGTGGGCTTGTCACTATAACTATTCCAGCAAACCTTTCTCATTAAAGGCAGATCAAGAGCTTGGGTTTGGTCACTTTGCATGTGGTTTTGATTTCCCGTACCCATCTAAAGCCTATGGAGTTAGAACACTTGCAAATAATGCCTATTTGAAATTCAGAGCATATGTTTTGTGATTTGGATCTATTCATATTTATAACCACATATAATGCTAAAGTGATGTGCCTAGAAGAGGAAGAAAACTAGCATTTCCTTTCACTTTCTACTAAAAATACTACTGTAACTACCGGAGGCTCAGTCCTTCAGCTGATACAGGCTGAAATCCACTTAGTTAAATAAAGTTCTTTTAAATTCACATCAGTTCATTATTTTGACTCGGTTCAATTTTGCCTGAGGCTGGCCTCTAATTAGGTGGGTGTAGTTTTGCAATTACAATTAACTGTACCCACAATGAATTACTAGCTTTTATGTTCGTGAGCGAAAGAGGCCTTGAAATGTTTAAAGTATTTCTAATAGCAGCTATGGTTCATTTAAAGAATGGAATTGGGAGTGTGAAATAATGGCAGAAGTAACCACAGAAATAAGGCAGTATTGTAAGAAAACCTAGATAAGAAGAAAAACAGTCTGTTAATGTTAAATACAGTTTCCAAATGTTTCTCAGTCAAAACCTGCCTGTCTTTCAAAATAACACTTACTGAGAAACTGAACCTGTGATGTTGTACCAGGAGCAGCTTGGTACACAGGGAAACACCCTTGGGGAGGTGTATTTGTTCAAGAGGCCTGTTACAGACAAGTAAAACACTGCAAAGGAGTTACCACTGTCAGCCCCTCCAATAGGCTGCTGCTTGAGGAGCTCAGCTGAACCTCAGAGTGCTTGGAGCTGGAGTCTCCCCTCATTATTTTGCAAAACTGGCTGAGGTCATACAGCTGTTTGACACAAAAGTGGATGTGTCACAGTAAGCCACGATTCTTGTGAATAGCTTACATTAACCAAAGTCCATGGAGTTCACTAATTCAGTTGATTATCTCCATGTAGAAAGCTCCAGGAGAAGCAGAAGTATATGCCATTTTTGAATTGGGAAGCATTGTCCATGTTTTGACACAGAATAAAACACTAGCACAACAAGGGAGAAGAGGAGGGAGAAGGCTAGTTCATTGACAGGGTTTTGCCATAGGTTTTTGTCCACACGAGGACACAACTGCCATACTGACCATTGATACAAACACCATTTCCCATTCTTCCGCGTGCATGGTGCTTCCTGCACTCAGGTCATGGCCTTGGGAGTAGGAATGTTACCTTGTCTGTGGGTCGGAGGAGATTGTGCTTCCCGTCTAATTCCTGTTCTCTGCATTTCAGGCCCAACACTTCCACCTGGCCACCCCAGTGGTGCTGCTGTGATCCCTGCTTCATCTGGGGGGCCCCCACCTCCGCCACCCCCCCCAGTCCCTCCGCCACCCATGGGAGCTGCGCCCCCCCCACCGCCCCCACTGCCAGTCGGCGCTGGCCAAGGAGCTGGCACTGAAGATGGGTCAGTGTCAGGGCTTGCAGCAGCTCTGGCTGGTGCCAAACTAAGGAGAGTTCAACGGGTAAGGAGCTGGCACTGGGACTCCTCAATGGGCTCTTCTGTGCTGTGGGAAAGCCTGGCACATCTTGATGTGATGGTCTGCAAATCCAGCATGAAAACATGGTGAAACGCGCTTCAGCTGACTATTGGGTGAACTTTTAAATATGAGTTTGCAGTGCAAATAAAGCTCAGCAGAAATTGTTTGGTGGAGCTTACACTCTCCAGAAAATATTAATTAGCAAATGGCTGCAAATTCTCACACTGCCATGTTTTCATTACTTTGGTAAAGTCCACCGTTGTACTATCCGTTAGTGTTTTCATTTATAAGTGGTTAAAACTACACAATGCTTAACAAAAACTGGTATAGACTGTTGAGCCCTCGTGTCAATAGGTGTCCAGCTAGGTTTATGATTAACCATGCATAAACATAATCATGAACAAATGACACTGTGGTTTTTTTCATCATTTGTCCATACATTTGCCTCACCCAGACTTACTTGGTTTTAGTAAGGTTCATGTGGGTCTTCTTCCCAAGACAGAACACATCCTGTCTCTGGTTTTGGACTGGGATTGTGATTGCTTTTCCTAACAACCAGGAAAACTAATCATTAAGGGTCTGGTTGTAAAGGAAGTCTTTCATTAACTCCAATGTTAATTTCTTGTTTTAAGCCAGAAGATGGTTCAGGAGGGTCCAGCCCCAGTGGGGTCTCTAAGAGCGATGCCAATCGAACAAGTAGCGGAGGAGGCGGAGGAGGACTAATGGAAGAAATGAATAAATTACTGGCAAAAAGGTTTGTACTTACACTTCAAGTAAGCCCAGTGAGATCTGCAGCCAATCGTGGAACAAGGTGATGCCATTTGGGTTAGCAGTAGGTTGCTTTGGTGCTTCTTTGCAATTTGACAGGTCCTGCATAGATGCTAGACACGAGTATTGCCTGGCCTTCCCTATGAAAGATGTTGCAGCAATGATACCTGGCAGGCTGTAGCCGCTGTAGCAGATCCTGCAGCGTGGTAGCCTTCGGAGATGGTGAAAAATGTATCTTCTGGGCTTTTGCTATTTTACTAGATCTATTTCAAAGTTACTGTTTTCAGTAAGAATACACTATGAAAGAAACTTAGGTAAGTCATTCTTTATGCAGCACATTCAGAATGTTGATCCCAAGAATACAAACATAGTTGCAATAAAAGGACAACACCTTGGAAGATAAACTATTACTGATTCTCAGAGTGTTTCAGAGAGACTAACCAAGTTACTCTCCACTAAAGAGAGTTGTGACATATCAAGCTACCAGCTGTTAAAAGGCACCCTTTTTCCAATTTTTTTTTCTCTTTTCCCCTAATTCCATTAATAGTGTTCTGTCAGACTTGCAAGTTCCTTGTGATAGATGCTTTATTTTTAAATTTTTTTAACTTATGAATGGTGAAGGAAAAGGCTGAGTAAAATAATGAAGGGTAGCTACAGTTGTAGAGTGTACAGAGATGGAGTTTTTAAATAATGTTGTCTAGTATAAAGACAGTTCCCAGCTCAGAGGATCTGATTCCAACTTTCCTCCGTATCCTGCACGTTTCAGAAGGATTTCTGGACATGGACTGTAGATGTAATCCTTTGAAAAGTATTAAATAAATAAGAACAAATAGATTTTTTTTTATTTTCAGAATAAAAATAGCTTGACAGCTTTTAATAGTTTACTGGTTCTTGGGCTGCTCCATATGAAGAGTCACCTTACTGAACTGGAAGTTGTCTGTAAGCAAAGTAAGATTTGGTGACTAGATGCTGGGGCAACTAACTCTGTTCAAGCAAGCTGAATGGATATCTCATATGTTTGGATACAGAAGTTGTACACACTTCTACAGTTCTAGTCTAAAGTGTACTCCAGTATGGCTTTTGGCAGTGGGATCTGGTGTGTCCAGGTATTCTGGGTCAAATTCCCCAGATATCTTAACAAAAGCACTCACACTGCCATGAGCACTCTGCTGCCTCTACTTTGAAAATAACTGCCCTGCAAATACTTTCCCAGGGAGTTGACAACAACAGAATCATCCCCTACATTTTGCTTCACAAAGCCATGGAAGTAATTGGAAATACACGACTGTCAGTCAAGGGTGCAATCTGGGCACATTGCCGTTAACCTGATACTGAGAGGATTTCTTTTGGCTGCAAACCCCTTTTTATGTGTGATGACATAGAGAAAGGAAGAACCTGTCACTGTATTTCAGGTTGTTCTTACCTGCTTTATTTACCTACTCTAGGCAGGAGGTAAAAGAAATTATTTTTTAAACTGAGCATGTTCAATACAGGAATCACAGAGTAATGAGCAGGGGCTCTCAAGGGCCCTTTTCTGAGCAGTAAACCCCATGCTCAGAAACAGGGAATGTGTTTAATGCTCAGTAAATAACTGAGGAAAATGCTTCTGAGAGCTCAGGTGCTATAAAATACCACTCTCTAGATTTAGTGGGCCCCCTGAGAGCAGCCCTTTGCCTCAGGACTGAAGTGCAAACAGAATAATGAACTCACAAACCACTGTCGTTTCCAGCCCAGTTAAGTTTGTTGCAGAACATAAATCTAACATTGGTCTCTCACCCTAGCAAATATTTCTCTTAGATTTGTAATAATTATAACTTTTTTTGGTTAGAATAATCAAGTAAATATTAGGGGAAGACTAAAAACATTATTACCAATCTAATGAAATTATTAATGCATATGAATATCTGGAAATTATTCCCACAGAGCACTGTATCTGACAGATACTCCTCTTTAGGGGTTTTTTGGTCAAATTTTCATCGAGTTCTCCAAGTTTTGTATCCAGAGAGGCTTTTCTCAGAAGATTTTCTTATTGCCACTTGGGATTTATTTTTTTTATTGTGAGATGAATTTTGTTCATTCCAGAAGCAAGACTAAATGAAAAACCTGTCATATTGGTGTTTTAAAAAATATCTGGTAAGGGTAGTGTTCACAGGTGGATAAGGGTAAAGTTCAGCACAATCAAAAGCCATGTGGAGACTTGAGCTGCAGTTCCTCTAATAGTCTGAAATGGGAAATGGAATGTCTAGAGTATCAGCACCTGGCACTCTGGAGTACTGTTTAGATCCTAAATAGGACTAAAATCAACAATTTGGTTTTCTTTTCATCAACCAGAGTGGCTAACACCCAAGAAGTTTTACCATGCATTATTCAAAAATAAACAACCACCATGTCTAGTTTCCCCAGTGGATGGATTGCAGCTCTTTGCCACTTATTTCTCATACAGTTTTTTTCCTTCTTGGGAAGCAGAAATTAGTATGGGTCTCAGGTCTTCGCTCAGCTTCTGTTGGCACCATCAACACTACCACTCCTGAAACTACAGGGCTCAGGAGCTCTGCTGCCTTTGAGTTGGATTTGAGATGACAGTAATCTCCTGTCATTCACCAAAGGCACTTGAAAACCTAGGCAAGTGGGCTTGTTTCCTGACTCCTGGTCTCTAGCCAAATCTTTCCCACTCTGGAGAGGGAAGCAGAGGTCTTGGCTGAAGAGAAATGGTGCTCAATCTCTCACAGAGAGGATGGACCTAGGTTGGAAGGCATTTTTGACAGTCTTCCCATCATGTGGGAGCACTGCCACACCCCTTCTCTGGGTGGGAGCAGGGATGTGGCTATAGGACAGGTGACAAACTGGTATTGGAGCTGGCTGAGAACATCACTGCAATGCCCACCTCAGCCAGCTGGTGGGGGGGAGGTTGGTCCTCAGAAACTCCTGTGGGAGGTTGAGTTGTTCCTCCTGCGTAGGAATCAGAAGCCACAGCTTCCTGAGCCTTGAGGAGAGGCCATCCCTTTCTCACCCAGCTCATACCCAGCTGCACTTTCTTCCTCTGCTTCAACACATTTCCTTATGCTCTGCACCCTGTGTTCCTCTGTTAAACACTACCTCATAATATTGCCCTTTTCCCTGAGCTGTATCACTGGGGTCTGGATTCCCCACCTCCACCCCAGTCCTACACAACCAAACACATCCAGCCATTCTCTGGATGAGCTAAATAAACAGTAACTCCCACTAAGCCTAAATCAGTCTTCCCACATGGATATGTTTGTAGAGGGTTGACTGTGTGTCCTCTCTCATGTTCCTTTGTAAAGGAGGAAAGCAGCGTCGCAGTCAGACAAGCCAGCTGACAAAAAGGAAGAGGAAAGCCAAAACGTAAGTGAAAGACTCCTCACTGTTTGCTCTTGCAAATTCCTTGTAAGTCAAAGCCCTGTGCTCTTTCACTATGTGTGGCAGGCAATAAGCAGTGCTGATCCAGGAATAGATGTGCACATTCAATCAAAAGCTGAATGAAACTGCTTTCACTTTTTCTGGGAACAGCACCCTATAAACAGGAATTGTTGCTTTAGTCATAGGCAAAGTATTGCATGTCTCAGGTTAATAGGCATTTTCTTATGGTCTGATCCAAGTGCTGTAAAGGGTGGTAGATTCTTGACCTGTAAGATGTATTGAAGCTTCCGTCAAGTTCACTTGAGACCAAGTTCACGTTTCTTATTTTACCTTTCAAGCTTCAGCTGAAGTGGATCCTCAACTGTGTGGTGTAACTTTGGATTGCCAACCTCCATGCAAAGCGATAATCAGCTCATTTCAGACCTGAGTGTACAAAGAACACGTCTGGGGGGGATGAAAGGGAAACAGTGTATTAACCATTAGACCATTCAAAAGTCAAAATATTCATTCATGATACCAACACTAAAATGAGATAGAATTTGGACAACTTTAGGGAACTTTAATCCCTGTTTTAACTATTCTGTCAGTATATTGTCCACAGAAGCAATTATACAGGAGGTTTTATTTGATGCTGTCTGTAGGCTGAACTTGATGCGGCTTTTGAGTTTAACATGCAGATGAAAACACATTTTTACCCGTGGAACTGGTAAAGGATGGAAGATCTTTCCTGTTTTGAGAGCAGGATTCGCACTGTGTCCCTTCCCATGTGGTACTTTTCTGGGCTATGTTCATTCAGCATTCCTGTTGCTAGCCAGTACCCTCATGAAGGCTTTCTGCCATGGCTGCAAGTTCATAGAGCATCAAATTGCTTATATAAAGGTGTTCCTTCCAAAGACAAAGTAAGAGCTGCTTGGTAGGAAATCCCTTCAGAAAATGTAGGTGTCACTCCAGGCTGAAAGGTTTGTAGCAAGAGCAGGAATAAGCACTTTGCACTGTTTAGGGAGAAAAGCAGCTATTTTTTGCATGTTCTTCAAGGGACTTTTCAAGCTTGGAATTTGCCTGTTGTACCCGCTATGCAACCACTGCTCTTAATCTTGCCCCAAAGCTGGTTTTGAACCATACACTTGGAGACGAAAGGCATCATTTAGCTTCTAACTATTCAGCCTCTGCTGTCTTTCTGTCTTTTCTTCTCTCTCTCCTTGAAACTTTAGTTTATATCCCCAGTCAAACTTTTCAATAGCACCAAACTGTTTATACAAGGTGTTTTAGACAGCATTGGTTTAATTTGTATCTTGAGTACATTTTGTGGTCAGGGTATCTTCTAATGAACTGGCTGCAATTCCATGCAAAACCTAACGATTTGCCTGAGCATGTTTTGAGGCCTGCTAAATAATATTGTCATGTCAAATATATGAATGAATGGTTTATGATGTCATACATAAATCCAAGATAAGAGTCCAAGTCTTTAATAAGTGTTTTATCTATTTAAGAGGGGTACTGGTTGATTTAGTTACATTCTGCTAGTAGCTGGACTCCTCTCACTGATACCAGTGGCTGTCCTGGGCTGAAGGACTGGGATCTGAGCTACTATTCTTTCAGATGGGTTAGTTTCAACATCTCAGAGAGTCTCTAAATTTAGGAAACAGATGGTTTGTATTTAGGCAACAGCAGACAGCACTTTAGAGTAGTTTCAGCCTGGTTTGGTATATAGAGAGAAGTGATTGAGTGTAATCATGAAAAAAGTATTCAAATGAGCTAAAATAAAAAGGATGCATTTTGCCATCATAACGGGAGAGAAAAGTTAAAATTTAAATGGCGTTGAGCCCGTATCTTGGCAGCCTGTTCAACGTGGTTGTGGGAAACTTGCTTTTGTACCACGTGTGCTGCAGCTGGTCTCCAGAGTAGAAGAGGGCTCTGTGTGCCATCTCCAAAATTCAGTAATGTCCTGTTTTTCTCTTTGTAGGATGATGCTAGCACCTCTCCTTCAACTAGTACACGAGGCTCTGCCCAGCAGCAGCAAAATTCATCAGGTATTAAGTCAAACTACTAGTGTTGCAGTGGTCTTCTTAATTAAATCTTGTCTGCCACCTCTAGATTCTGGATTCATTGTCCTGCTTCTGAGTGCAGCAGTAGTAGCTAAAAGAAAAATTTTCAAACATTTACTGTTTAAAAAACTGTACTCAGCAAGAAATTACAATTTTCTATGCTTTATGGCCAAAAAAATTGCAATACAGGTAGTTTAGTTAATGGGATCCAGTCATATAGCTGAGGATCTGTGTTTTCAACATTGTGCACCTAAATCTTCTACGAGAAAAAAGCTGTATTATTTTATTTTTTGTCCTGTACATATCTTGATTTGTCCAGCTGGGGTTTGGATCTCAGACTGTTATCTTTCCTTAACCTAGTAGCTTGTTGCAATAAGGCTGATCCTGAGAGTTACTAGATGAAACTAAGGAGCCCTCAAAATATGTTTTGCCCACAATGAGTTGAAATAACTGTATCAGAGTAGATGAGCCGCAAGCAGTCACATTCATCCTTGTGTCAGTCTTGGCTTTCACACATGCTAAAAGAAATCTCTCCCAAAGGAATGAGTATTTAACCATTCCAGCTTCCTTTTGGAACGAAGCCATGACTTGTGTGCTTTGCAAGAGAAGGAGAAGCAGCCAGGAGAAAGTTGCAAATAAATGAGGAACAAGATCTAGAGATTTCCTGGGAGTGCCCATAATTCTTTTAAAGGGCTTTTTAGGACTTCACAGAGGAGCAAATCCTTGTATATAAAGTTGTATATTAAGTCTCTGAAACAGTTAATTTCATTTTAGAAGGAGATTGGGACCACAGTAACAAGGGTTATGTAGTGCAGCTTTGGGGAATGTTCTGTGAGTTTGAAATGTAGTCAACATTAAATAAATTCTCTGTGGAGATTTGCATAGTGGGGTCTCACAGCCCTTTTTTTTAGGTAAACCTGCATTTTCTGCCAACTGCAGACAAAAAGCCTAAGACGTTTTAACTTATAAATAAGTATTGTACTGAATAGAATAAATCTTGCAGCAATTAGCCTGTATTTCCTAATAGAAGTGATTTATGCTTTTCCTCCAACTCTTCCAGTTCCCTGTCTTTTTAGTACTGTTTAACTATCCAGTCCCTAATTAAAGGGATCCTAAACAGATTTTTGTCAATGTTTTCCTTATAATGAAGGTAATTGCATTCATTCAGCAATCCCATTTTCCTCATTCTTGCTAAGTCACTTATCCTCACTGAATGAAAGTAGCCATATAAGACAATCAACTTCAGAATATTTTTATCATTAGAGCAAAATAATAAACTAACTTTTCATGTTTGTTTTTCAGACTCTGGGAAGAAGCCATGGGAAAGGAGCAATTCTGTTGAAAAGCCTGTATCTTCATTACTTTCTAGGTGAGCTGCACAGGGTGTCCCTGGGGCTGGCTAGCAGTTGGGATGGTCATGCTGTCCCTGTGGCACGTGCACAACTCATGTCTTGTTTCATTCCATTGCTGTAGAAATCCATCAGTGGTGAAGAGCTGTGAAGCTAAGAGCCCCACACAATCCCACGTGTCTTCTAGGTACTGGCTAACAGCCTGGCTTCTTAACTTGGCTTGTCCTTTGGCTAATCTCATCACTCAGCATTAGTGTTCGTCTTCTGTCTCATCTTACCCATTCTCTTAAAATCTGCTTTTTTGCTGCATAAAGCGTGAAGGTAGAATGTGTCATGTCAAAGGTTTGTTCCATGGAAACACCCCCCTGCTCACTTGGGCAGAGGCATCACAGATGTGAATCACAAACCATCTGTGTGTGTGAATCAGAGACACAGGCATGGCTGCGCTGTGCCACAAGGAAGGCAGGTTTTGGAGCATCTTTTTACAGCAAGTTCAGAATGACCCTGCCAATAGGTGAAGTTTTCATTGCCCAACTTCTGCAGAAACTCAAAAGCAAAAGCAGAAACTATCTGAAGAGCCTGCAGCTGGGATAAAGGAAGTTATTCTTCCACTCATGCAACTGCAGTGGGTGCATAAGAAAGGAGAGCAAAGCTTGGTGCAGTAAATCAATAAAATCCAGCTGTAAAAAGGCACAGCCACAAATATGGCATTCAAATATATGGAATACAAAAAAAAACCAGGTGTCAAAAGCCAAGAAACCTAAAGTAGGAGTCCTATCAGTCAGAAGAGCCAAGCTGCAGGATCAGTGTCAATGTTTTTAGTCACAGAGACTGAGATAAAGTTTGATGCTGGACAGCTAAAGAGAGGCTTGCTTCCAGTGCTGGTTGAGGCCCACCCAGTGTTTCTGGACACTGATGGATGGATAAGCTGAATAAGAAGGTAGAACACAGGCTTACATATGCCTTGTATTTGCCGCAAAGAGATGTCCCTTATTTTATATTGTTAGGTATATGATACTGCTGATAGTCTGGAGAAAGTTGCCAATGGCAACCATCTGCACCTATCTGCTGCTGTATTAAAAATGCTGTAACATGCCCTGCCCAAACATTCAGAAGGGTGCATCAGTGTTACTATAGCAAAATACGGTTTTGCCAGCCCTCCTAAAACCAATGGAACATGTTGGTTCTGGGAAATACATGAATTTCAAATAGAGATAGAAAGACCAGTCTTTCTCATTGCAAATGGGAATAAAATGTGGGCTATTGGAAGCAGCCATCATGTTTCACTAGCTGTCTTCTATAATTCTGTTCCATCCTGGGAGGAGGACTTTGGTGGGAAAAGAATGCTTTCCTAATTTAGCTCCTGGAGTAGTGCTCAGTAGTAGTAGTTGCTTGCTTGAAAAGACTTCTGTGGGGGAAGCAAGGCAGGTTTCTAAAGCTTTCATTGATGGTGCTCTGTTTCTGTTCCTGATGGTATTTCTATCTGCCTTAACTCCTGGCTTAGCTGTGAGATGGTAGGACACATATAAAGATTTCTCAATAAAGGGTTGCAATACCAAGGAACTCCTAGGAGCCAGCAGCGACTCCACCAGCTCCTTGTTTGGGCTCAGAGATTTTATCCAAGTTATTTGAAGCCCTTGTATAGTGTGGTTAGTTTTTTAAATGTTTTAGAGTTACTGATTAAAAAGAAAAGCCAGCAGCTTCTGCTTCCTTAATTTATCAGATATCATCAGAGTTCAGCCCACTGACTAATACCATGCTGAAAGACCAGTAACATTCAAGTGCATTAATCATTAAGGCTAGACTGGTTTTGTTTCTAGATCAAAAAAAAAATGACCGTGATACCTAAAGCTACCAACAAGCCACACTTGATTCAGTCAAGTCTTCTAAGGAAAGGACTAGTGTGGGTTATTATTTTCTCCATAATATTTTCTATCCTGTAATCTACTATTATTGTAGCCAAGACAGGGTTGCTTTACAGAAAACAGACCATGAGAGAAAACCAGACATCTAACTTGCAAATTGCAAATGCCATAATAATATTGTTCAACAAGCTTTGTCCCCTCAGCATTTTCTAGTCTGAAATCATTGGGATTCCCAACACCCAAGAGAAAAAAAAAATTCTTTCAGTGAAGTCATTGTGCTCCCTCCAATATGTCTGCAGTGGGAGAAATTTTGCAGGATCTTTGAGGGTCAAGCTGTGCATACAGGAGCAGTGCTGCTCCCTGGCTGCCAAATGCTTCTGAGCAGCAGGATAAGGAGCCTCCTGTCCAGCACTCAAACACAGGTGCTCCTGCCCTGGGGTGTTTTTCCTCCACTCCATCAGGTGGGTGTATCTTAGCACACATTGCAGGGAACTGACCAGCTTTTTTATGCTCTTCTTCCACTTCTCAAGGATGAAGCCAGTGAGCAGCAGCAATGATGTGGCTATGGATGCCTTAGATTTTGATCGAATGAAACAGGTGAGTGAAAGCATCATTTGCACTTAAGAGATTTGACGAGCTACCCATTTTCCCCCATGCATGCGCTGTACAAGCAAAACAGCTGTTCAGTCTTCTGATTTCCTCTATAACTAGGAGCTTAGAGAAGGGCTAGCTGATGAGCAGCAAGAGAGCACAATCTCACTGCTATTTCATCAATATGTCTGTACAGAGATGTGCAAATAAGTGTGTCAGCATCTTCTGCATCCGTGCCTGGGAGAGCAGACGTAGCTGTTAGTAGTGCCAGGCTCTGATCGGCAGCGGAGGCGGGGGACAAGCACAACCATGTTAAACTTGCATTTTCTTCCACCAGTTAGAAGGAAATTCTGAGCAGCTGACTTGTGTTTTGTCTCATCAGGAAATATTGGAGGAAGTTGTAAGAGAGTTACACAAAGTGAAAGAGGAGATAATTGATGGTAAGAAAGAGAAAAATTATTATTTTTCTCATCTTTATGACTGATTTCCCATAGATAAGATGATAGGAACTGCAGAGAGTTCCCTGGTGTTTTCAAACTTCTCTGAGCAGCTCTGATTTATACACACATTTGAAGAACAAGCATCTACCTTATCTGAGCTCTGACCATAACATTGTGTTTACATCCTTTATTATGCTGTTGATGAGCATTTTTACCACCAATCTATGAGAAATTCACTGGCTGTTGTTTCTCACAGGTGGGTGGGTGAGAAAGGGCCTGCCCATGGCACATCAATTTATCCCAGTCAGTGAGCATGAAATCTTGTAACTAGCTCACCACACAGGTCCGGGATGAGGAGGGGACAAAGGCAGCAAACTGAGGATCCTTCCCAAAAATCTTCCTGTGCTTGAAGAGCTATTTCAGCCCTTCATTTGATTACAGCTTTCCAAATAGACACACATTTTTATAATTAATTGAAAAGTACAGCAGCTGTACCAAATGTATCAGTACTTTATAAATTGTTGGGCAGTATATGACTGAAGGTACTTTTCAGGGCCATGATTGAAATGCACAGTGAAATTCCTATTTGAAGCCCACATTAGGGCATATGAAGGATGCATGCCTACACCCTGTACTCCCCACCTTAGATTCACACAGAAGGGAAAAAGAGACTGTAAAACATCTAAAATCCATTCCCTGTCCCCTTGCTCTAGACCTGTGTGCTCACAAAACCTCAGGGCAGGTGGCAGTTGAAGAGACCTTTGCCCAAATGCTACTGTCGCAGCAGCTTGGCCCTCCAAGCCTCCCTAGTTCATTCCAGTGCAAAATAAGCCATTCACATACACCACAGATGCAACTTCTAAAGTAGTGCTGCAGTTCGCAAGCCAACAGCTGACTGCTTTACCCTTACTCATCCTTTTGCCCTCCACTCATCCTCCTACCAGCGTGTACTTTCTGCAACCTCTGTACTTAGCATTTTCCATCACACTGGACATAACATTATGCACTAACTTTCTGGTTTGGTTTTATAGCCATACGGCAGGAGTTGAGTAGAATCAGTACAACATAATGATTGCAAAGCGTTTGGACGGTACTAAGGATGCTAGGAAGACCGGATCATTTCTAAGTGTACCAAGGTCATGCAAGATGGTGAGAGAGGACACCGGCACTGTCTTTGTTCTTACACCCTTTTTATTAGCAGACTCAGCACACTTTGAAGCTTGCTGCTGCCTTGGATTCGCTTCATTTTAAAAGTCTTAATCTCAAGATTATTAAATTTTAAATTTCTGGATTTTTTAGATTTCATCTGACACTGCACATTGGATTTGTCAGCCTTTTTTGTATTTTGTATTTGCTTATTTAAATGTATTACCTTTCTTTTTAGTAGTAGATAAGAACACACGTGAACCATTTGCTTTTGATAGATGACTTCAAAGTAATTTTACTAGTAGTCTGCAATGTAAATGAAGATCCTTTGCCAACAGAAACGTATTGAGGCATCACCAGAAGAAAGAGACATGTTTAGTTGTCAGCCAACAAGTTCTTTGTCTCAGAGTTATCACAATATTAAAAAATGGTACGTCAGTGCATCACAGTATCTGTGTTCATATTGGTAATAAACTGTTTATTGTCCACATGGCCCTGCCTTTCCTTGTTTCATTCATCCCTTGAGCTCCCACACTTTTACGTCACTTAAGATAAGGAAAAGGCAACTGACACTTACTATGTGGTGGCAGCTCTGCATGGCTAGCACTGCAGTGCATGAGGAGAGAGCCTGAGTGTCTTGTGACTGTGCAATGGCGACAGCTCTGCCTTCCGTCACAGGGAGATGCGGCTCTCACCTGCCCAGCCCTCTCACACTGCCAGCTGAGCACCACCTCCTGCAGTCGGGCTGCCACAACCTCAGCAACTTTTTTGCCAAGGTCAGTGAAGGACAGTGGCTCACAGCTCTTCACTACTACCTGTCCGACTGCATCTCCTGCCATCACTGGAAAAAACACAGGTCCCATCACCTGCACTCCTACAAGCTTCCAGTAATAAAAGGGAGGTGTTTATGCAGAAAAATGCTACCAAAGGCATTATAGGAAGATTCAAGTGGCACAGCACTGCTCACTAGAGGTATTATGCAATTCAGTTCTTAATGTTGTTAAGGTCTTGAGCTTTATCAAAAATATTCATACAAGACACTGAACACAGTGCATACTCAGTCATATCTTTCAGTTCACTCAATTTTTTTCTTTACAGCCATTCTTTCCACCAGCTCAATTTTAGGCATTTGTTCTTGATTTAGTTTGGTGCAAGTTTTACATGACAGTCATCTCAATACCATCTTCTTGATAACTTTGTGCAAAATAGGCAAGAGATTGGAGTACAGCAATTGAAATCTGTCAGATATTTTCCAAGCTCCTTCCTTTGCTTCAGGCTTTCACAAAGATTTTGTTTAAAAAGCCAGGCCCTGGGAATGGTTTTGGGAGCAGAGCCTGGTGCAGCAGCCCAGTAGGGGCTGTGGTTGTCCCGTTCATCATATCCCTCAGGCCTTGTGGAGCAGTGCAGCAGGCAGAAAGGACTGCTGGCCAGCTACAAGAGACTCAGGAGAGGAGGCAGGATGACTTGTGCTTGGCAGTTAAGTGTAAAATGTTACCTGTTGTTTTGGGGAGCATAGGGTGTTCTTCAGCACTCTGAAAAGCAAACCAATCTGCCTCTTAGAAATGTCTTTTTTACAGTATATTTATTGTGTAGATCAAATATGGGAGAAGTGAGAGGCTCCAGACTGAGCCTGATGCTTGTTAGATGTTTAATACCAGCAGAAGGCAAGAGACAGGTTAAACAGTGAGACAAAAATTTCCACATGGGAACTACAGCAGGCAGATACTGATGTGCACCACAAAACAACCTCAGAAGCAGAAGAAGGAGCCTTCTGGTATGAAGAACACAAGACAAGCATCAGTAACAGCAGAGACCGCAACGCTCTGTTGCATAAATCTCTTACAGTAGCTCATGCGTTTCCCAGTTATAAACCCATTTAATGGTATACCTGATGATGGCAAGTACTTTTCAAAACTGCTGCCTCTCATTCTGTGATAACTCCCCCATAATCCTAATTGAACTTCAGGAAGTTGATGCCTGGCTCGGTTCACATTTTCCTTTGGAATGTGGCATTATGCCCAAGGTCAGTAATAACCATGTTGTAATTCTGAGTGTACAACCTGGATATGGTGTGCCCCTCTGTTAACATCAGCCAGCTGCTGTAAATGGGTTTTTCTTACTTTCTTCCTCCACCTTTGCAGGCCTCATCTAATTAAGACATAATAAGCTGAAGTTTGCACAGGTGCACTTAATAGCAGTGGGAGCAAGGTGCATGGGGTGGAAAGGGAAGCTTGGCTGACAGGGGCAAGGGAGCAATCCTGGCATTGCTAATGCTACAGTTCCCAGCTTATA
Source organism: Serilophus lunatus (assembly GCA_013399895.1). NCBI lineage: Eukaryota > Metazoa > Chordata > Aves > Passeriformes > Eurylaimidae > Serilophus > Serilophus lunatus. Next base: position 840,315 of record VXBA01004919.1, read on the forward strand.
GCTCCAGTGACAGGGATGCAACAGGTGGTTTATTTTTAGTAGGGGCACTGCCAGAGGATTTCCCTCTACCAGACAGTAATTTGGTTTGCCAGTTGCTTCTGTAGAGAAGGGTGTCCTTTCACAGTGGGCTTGTTGAGCCACTGCAACAGAACAGGCTAAAGGCATTTTACGTAGCGGAAATCTAAGAGGACATTAATCTCCATTCCGACCTATCGTACAGCTATTTGTTCCTCCTAGCTCCTCTTGCCAGAGCATTAGTGTGTCCACACAATGAAGGAGATCTGGATCAATTTTTAAGCAAAGCTCTAACATACTTTTAACCCAGACCCATATACCCTGTTGTTATAAAGAAAAAAGCCTGCCAACATTACTGGAATTAGCAAGGACAAGTGCCCAGGGACAGCAGCACCCCCACACATTGGGACTCGGCTCACATCGCACATCTGCAGGCACTGCAGGCTTCCAGCCACTTCAAATTCCTGCTGAGATGGACAGTGCAGAGCAGGAGGGCTGTGGGGCTGCCCAGGCTAAGCAAGCTGGGACCATGATGGAAATACTGATGGGAAGCAGTTGACAATTTTGGTTGGCCCCTGTTGGCACCACAGCCTCTGTGTCAGGCTAGGCTAGTAATCCATTGACCACACAGGTAACTGCATCATGAAACAGCAGAGTAAGGAAACTACAGCATAAGGTCACTCATCAAAGAGGATGAGGACAAAAATCAAAGACAATAGCATAATCTTTATTGTGGTTTTTACATTAACTTGCTGAGTTGGACATGAACACCTGCTAAGGACATGGGAAGTTAAATATGTGATCAGAGTGCCAGTAACACTGAAGAAAATTCATACAAACCTGAAATTCCCTGATATTGAGCACCAATACAAAGAAAGTAATGGAAGTTTCCACATCAGTGACTCTTTCTTTGTGAGAAAAGAAGCTTTAATAATTAAGAGATAATTATGTTCTATAGTTGAGGAACCAGTGAAGGCTGAAGTGTTGGAAGAAGAAGCCCTGTTCTTCCTCTTCTTATCCAAAAGCACAACACAGTATCTGTGAATAAACTGGTATTCAGCCCCTGTATTACAAAGGATCTTGCTCTGCTGAGCAAACCTGGGTATTTATTTACCCAACTGCCAATTTCAGACAGGTGAGAAAAATAGAGGAAGGAGAAATGGAGGAGAAGGAACCCAAATTGCAGCAGGCTAGTTTGGCTTCCTGGTGTGTTCCTAGCTTCTGAATGGACAGAGTGGCTCACTGGATCCACTGCTTCTGGAGGAAGAAACAAATATGTGTTTATTGAGGAAACCAGGCTTCCCAGGTCTCATCACATACTTTGAGAGATCAGTGAGACTGCACAATAATCCTTTTATTTGCTACAGCCATAGATTTCCAGAAGAAAAAAACTGTTAGAGGGTTAGAAGGCAAGAGTACCTACACAGATCTCTTTTCACCACTTAGTAAGGACAGAAATACTTTGCCAGCTTTCCCAGGTGGTGGGAAGTTACTAGATGGCATCTGAATTCCTGACTTCCAAGATACTGTCTGCTTGGAGAAAGGTATGTTAATTAAGGGCTTTGATGATACAGAATTTTTGAGGACAGCCACAAGTTTATAGTTGGAGGGGACAGGTAGGAGGATTTAAGTATTCCAGTGGGCAGAAATGACAGATAAAGGTCAATAGCACCAAGTAAGAGATGTAGGGAAAGAAACAACCCAATCTGTGTGTTCCAGGTATATCCATAACACCATCAATGGCAATTTTATATAGCCACAGTTATATAGCCATTTATATAGTATCATGTGCTTCCCAAATGTCAAGTCTTGAATGACAGAGGCAAAAAGTTACCATTATTTGGAAAGCAGTTAGGAACAAATATCACCAAAATATCTCCATGACTTCACTCCTAAATCCTATGCACAGAAAGGGGTACAATATAGAGGAATGCTAACAATCTTGGCAAGGAACAATTAAAACTAGAACATCTCCATTCCCAGAAGCACTTACAGCAGGGAATAGGATAAGAAACATGAAGTTATGAATACAGTTGAAAAAGTGAGTGAGAAAGGACTAGCCAGTTCCTCCAGGAGCACATCCATACTGCTGATCAGGGAGGTAGGTGGAAGACTGAAGGAAGAACTCCCTGCCACAGAGTTCAGATCTGTCAGTTAGGTACAGTGAGTATTATATCTTAAGAATGGAAATGCATTCAATAAAAGGCTTAGACAAAGCCCTGGAATAAAGATCAAACAGAAGCTATTAAAATAATGATACAAATATACAAAAGTATGTTTATATTTCATGGCATATAAAAATCTCTGTTGCTAGCAATTCCCAGAAGATACTAGATTAGACAAGACATTGAGCAAAAGGCACCCTTGTGTTCTCCGGAGAGTATCATTTACTACTGCATGCCACTCCTCCCTGCTTCCACAGTCCTGTGCACACAGAGCATCTACTTCTAATCTGGCATCAAGAGAAACCAGTCCCAAACTACACACACATGCTCACACATAACACACAGCAATTACTCTCCATGGCAGACCAGGCCAAAACTCAGGCTTAGGCACGTGTGTCCCAGGAAGTAATTCTAAGCATAGACCAAAAGTTCACCTAATCACAGTTTCCGAGGGTTACATATACAAATATCCTTTATTAAAAAGTATCACTAGTCTAAAATAGTGCATGAGATTGCTTCATTTTCACACTCATCCTCTTGGTCAAAGGAGCATGCACCAACATTAATTCAGCACACACAAAGATCATCGTAATTTCTGCAGAAGACTGAAGTCATTTGAATGACCAAACACACACCACTGTGGCAGGTGGAGCCAGCCCATTAGCTTTCCTTTGCCAGCTTGCATAGTCTCTTAACCCTTGAGTAAGGACCAATAGCGTCATCAAAAACAAAATCCCATAAAACTCGAATCCAGGACTGGTGGTGTGGGAGGTTATCATAATATTCTGCTGCAATCTTCTTCACCTGGAAGAAGAAGAGAGAGAATGAGTTGTTTAGCTGCACAGTGTCAGGTGTGTTTCAGCCTTCACGTTCAGATCTGATAGCACAGCCATAACCTGAAGTTACTTGTTATTGCTTGTGAGCTTCTGAAGTTCAGCCAAATGAGATGTACTTAAATGCATTTAGATACTTCTTAGCAGATTTCTAATGTAAGTTTTGCCTCACAGTGTCAGAATTTGAAAATGATTGCTGCCTTCAGTCAGAATTATTTTGTCTCATTTTGGAGGTGGTGAGATTTCCACAATGAGATGCCTTATCCACCTTATCAATTGCCAAGACTCCAACACACTCTATTTAAAGCCCTGTTTTCCACTTGTAATATTCTTCTGTTGAGAGTTCTGGATAAGAATTACCAGTTGAGAAAATGCCAGACACAGTCTTGCCTACACTTCATTTTCTTTCCTGCATTCTGCTACCATGATGCAAATCCAAGACGGGTTCTTCCAGCAGGCAGAGGAAATTGCAGGGGTGGTCTGTTCTTTTCAGTTTGATGCTAAAAATGCTGCAAGATTCATTATTAGATCATAAGTCTAATAAAATTTCATCCCTGTTACAAATCCCAAAGTCTTAAGACTGTTGCCATCAGGGAAGCATTGTGCATCCTTGGTGTGCTGCTTGTAGTGGGAGTAAGGCCAGATCCAGAGGACAAATACGTTTCAAAGCTGGAAGATTCAGGGGACTCTGAGGATTCTCAAGTTATCAGTTATTATTCCCGCTCGACCTAGATGCTCTGCTTTTTGAACACGCTTATGAAGCAGCAGAGTCTGTTAACTATTGTACTCTTGCATGTAACTGCTTGGGAACGGTTTTATTGCAGCTCCACCTCCTAGACAAACAAAGCTCTATTAGAATAGAGTAGTTTGTCTTCCTGGATTGCATGACTTCTCTCTTTAGAAAACTATCAGAATTGTGAAGGTTTGCTATGCTAAGCACAGTCCAGACTTCCAGAGAAGAGAGGAAGGATTACACAGAAATTGTCATGCAGCAGGGAAAGTCTCATCAACACCTGAGGTATAATGGTGGAATCTTAATACAGCATTGTGACTGTTTGTGAACAGGTAAGAATCCCAGGAAAAGTTAAATTATAAACCAGTATGGCTCACTGCTAATTAACTCATTAATTAAGCTTCCTAGCAGACACTCCTCTGTGAGGTAGGTGGGTAACATACAAGAGCCATTAAGATCTTTTACCTCTGTACCTACAAACTCCTTGTTGCTCGTGGCATGGTAGTGTTGTGCAGGAGATGATTCAGTTGAGGTCTGACTTTCACTGCCTTTCACTGAATACCTCTGACTTCCTAATAATTCCCTCTACCCTGCTTAAAAGCATTAGTTTGTACTTCAAAAGTAATTAATTTTCAATGGGACTCAGACAGTATCAGGATTGCCCTTAAAGTTATTTGTTAATGACTGGAAGAAAGGTGATTTCCAGACACCAGTTAAGATCTCTGAAGATGAAGATTTAGTTCCCTCTGCTCTTTCTGTAACCACTGTCAGAAATCATTGAATCTGGGTTTTGTATCCTCCCTTTTTTCCCAGCTGGGAAAAGGGATAGCTAGAGGATGAGAAGGAGGACTATTTCAACAGTAACCTCCTTTGAATGAAAGCTTCTCATGAGGCCTGATGCAAACGTAAAGAGGGTCTCATACTCAGCTCCAAAAGCTCCACTCCAGCTCTGGCATGGTCATTCCCTAGCACACTGCTGCTTAGACCTTCCCTCCTACCACCATTTTAGAAGTTCTGCCTGAATTTTGACTTTCAGCAGTAATTCAGCCCACATCTATGCTAATCAAGTTCATATGGCAAGTCTACCACTCCCTTTTTCTCCCGAGCCCCCATATATTTCTTGCCCTCTGAAGCAGACATGTTCTCTCAGCTATTTGCATTATTGTGCAGAGCTCTTGATCACGTTCAACTCTGACCACTACAAGAACTTCATGAAGTTTTTCTGTATTGCTCCTTACACATTTAAGTAGAAGGCTAGAAAAATCACAGAAACCAAATCGGCCCCTATGAACGATGTCTCAGGAAGTGGCTGTGTCCTCTGGCTCCAAAGACTAACTGAAAATGACCCCAGTGACAATGTAGGAAAAAAGGGCTCAGGGAAGAGGCCAATAAACAGCCTTTCTATGTTCAACCCAATAGTTTCTGCAAACATGAGCAGCAGTATAGTATGGGCATACTGCTGAAGAGCTCAGGTGGACACAACATATACATCTGAAAACTTGTTTTTCAATATATTCCATACACATATTCTGAAGTTGTATTACAGATTTAAAACAGGCACCTAGAATACAAGTATACCCAGCAGTAAATTTGAAACATCATACACATCATATGCTGGAGGCATATGATATGGGCATATGCAACCCAGCCACAACTGGCAAGCTGCTTGCCAGCATCAGGTGGTGAAGGAGTTGTTTGTTCACCAAGAATACCTGTTTAGCACCTTCCCACAGAGAATGGTGGTAGCTTACTCTGAATGAGGAAGTCACAAGAGATGAGGGGCTTTCACTAGAGTGTGTTAGAGCAGATCAGCTACGGGACAGTGACTCAGACCTACACAAAATGTTTCTTGGCTCTCTTGGTTTTGTGTCCAGCAGCACCTTGTGCAAGAAGTCAGGCACCACCTGCACCACTGGCAAGGTCCCTGTGCTCTGGGCTGGACAACTGTATGAGTGGTACAGAAGCAATGGGGAGGAGAAGGTAAAGTGCAATAAGGGATGGTGAAAAGAGAAAAATATAATGAATGCAGTTGGAGGGACGACTTCTGAAGGATTTTCTTATGGAAAAGACAAGTTTGTTAGGTGGATGTCCCCATTTTGCTATCTCATGGCAGGAAAGAATTTTAAAAGTGGTTTCTCTTTTGTAATGGATCCGCAAAAGTTTCCCAACAAAAACATCTCATTTGTCGCAATTTCTTTCAGCATCTCCATATGTAATTATCTCCTTATCTACTAGAAAATTCGGGTGGTGGGAGGGCAGAAAGTAGTTAGGGTTTAATACAGACTCCCTTTTAAATGCAGTATTATATGAGGAGAGGCTGAATGAGTTGGGGTTGTTTAAGGAGGCTGAGGGGACACTATCATTGTCCACAACTGCCTAAAAAGAGGTTGTAGCAAGGTTGGGATTGGCCTCTTCTCCCAGGCAACTAGCGACAAGACACAAAGAAATGGCCTCCAAGCCGTGCCAGGGGAGGTTCAGGTCATAAGTCAGGACGAATTTCTTCACTGAAAGGGTTGTCGAGCATTGGAACAGGCTGCCCAGGGAAGCATCCGTCCCTGGAAGTGTTCAAGAAATGACTTGACGTGGCACTAAGCGCTATTTAGTTTAGTTGATATGATGATGTTCAAAGTTTGGATTCAATGATCTTAGAGGTCTTTTCTAACCTTAATGTTTGTATGATTTTATGGTATCTATTAGGATATCATAAGAGTATCTATGATACCTATATCTATTTTATGATATCTATTAGATTTTCATGAGGCTGGAGGAATCATCCTCTGCGTCAGATTCAGGTCGGTACAAAACCTGCGGGTGGCAGTTTCCAGGTAGCAAGTTTTGCAACCAGATCATAGATTGTCTTAAAAAAAAGGACGGCACTGTGACAAAGTATTCCACAAAATGCTCCTCAGACTCTCCATATTGCACTGTAGACGGTGTATTTTCTTCAATTTCTCCCACCCTTCCTCCTTATGAATCTCAACTGTAAGTCTTAACTCATTGCTAGTTGTGAATGGAGGTTTATCATGGCAGGACAACAGGAGATCACAGTGTCTCCAAGACAATTACTAGCCACTTAGCATCTAGAATATCGAGGCTTTTCTTCAAATAGTTCAAAGTGGTAAGCTAAGAAATCGTATCTTTTAGACTGAAACTTTGCTTCTGGTTTTGTGCTGGTAGAGCACAGTGACAAGATCCAAATCCCACTCCATCATACCTGATAAGCACGTAAGTCAAATGCAGCCTAGAATTTCAGCACAGCTTTTATAGACTCTTTGTCCTGGGGCTATACAGAAACTAGAGATCCTTATGACACAAAGCTGCAAAATTATGTGTAGAATGATAAAAGGCATATTACAGCAGTTCCCTCTACAATCCTACACCCCCACCGGAGGGTGGGGGCAGTCAAACTAGCCCTCCTGGCCATCACAGTATTTATGATGTGTGCAATTCAAAACGAGCACATCTACCATCTTTTCCAGTCTTGTCTTCTTTCATACCATGTCTTTTCCTTTTCCCACAAGCTTAATGAGTAACTAGTTTGCCTCTGGTAACACTGCCGCTTTTATTGCAGCTTCTAGGAGGAGCAGAGTTCCTCCCTCTCTAATCTCCTTTCTCCAAAAGTATACTCAATCCTTCATATAATGAAGAATGGATATTTTTACTCATTTTGTACACAGTGCAATGTTTTATAGTTATAAGATTTCATGCAAACATTAATCTAGTCTATAGGGAGGGTTTTTTAGAGCACGGCCTTCATTACAATATTAAATTTCATGGTCGCTTGTGTACTCTCTCATTATACTAGTGGGACAAGTTCTTACTGCACACCTATAATATCCATAAGCTTACAAGCACAACCTAATTCTTCCTCTTTCAAATCTGTTCACACTCCTAGGGTAAAGGTCTTTCCAGCAGCAAACACATTACTCATAATGTTCTGAATGACACACCTATAACAAAGGACAAAGCTGAATTTACTTTCCTGATAAGCAAGCTGAAGAGCCAGTTACTTTCCAAGACTAAGATTCAGTTATTTTCTATTCCTCCTCTGCTCCCAATCATGCAGGAACCAAAGAAAGTTCTTTATTCCACTTTCAACTTGTCAGTGACTAAAACTAAAAATAGCCTCACTGAAAGGTCATCCATATTACACAATTAAACTTTTAGGAGTTCAAGTGCCTAAGAGACAAGATCTGTAATAAACAGACCTTTGCTGAGTGAAGAATTTGTAGGGAGGTTAAGCAGAGCAAGGGGAGGTTTCTTGCCTGTTACAAAGTTTAAGGTTCAAAGTTAACCACAGAGGATCTGTTTCCTTATCTCTTTCTACCAAATAGGCAGAGATTCTTTTTTCCCCCCATTTTACAGAAAAGTGTAATCAACTTGTTTAATGGACAAAGATTTTTCTACAGTAACTTTCACCAAAGAATTTTCACTTTTTAATAGAATTCTTAATTGTAACTGATCACTCAAAGTCTCAAAGTTTTCCAGGCATAGTTCTGTCAGTAAACAGTGACTGACAAGTCTGCTATATCCTCTGCCAGCAAGGCAAGTCTCTGTTTCGGCAAAGAGTGAAACACATGAACGTAAGCCCACAAAATTCAATTAATAACTTTACACAGGTGGGCAGATACTTCCAGCTACTGCACTGCCTCAAGGAATTAGGCTGAACCATTTGTGGTGTGGGTGGAGAAGAGCTTTTCAGGACTCAATCAGGTCTGGAGCAACAGTCCCAGCAAGTTCAATTAGTCACCTCCCTTGTGCAGGATACAGAGCTAACCTCCTTCTCTTCCTCTATTTACATTTCACTAATCTAAGTATCTAGGCCTATCTAACAAGTTTGAACATTTGAGAATAAAGCTAAGCCCATGCACTTCCCAGCTGAGCTATCAGGTGTATCAGCAATGGGAGTGCCTGACCAGACTTCACACTGGAGTGTGGGCTGCTGTACCAGATGCTCTGTGCCCCGCCAGGAACAGGCAGCTCCTCCAGGACAGACCTCCAGCAGCAAAGGAGGTGAATGAAATAGAACTTCAGGTGGTGAATGAAATAGAACTTCAGGCTCTACAGAAGCTTCCCACACTTCTACACCACAAGAAAATTTCTCCTTGATTTGAAGCTCACCTTAGACAGTTTCTGTGATGAAGAACATTCAGCAGAGTTTACCTGGGTATGCCACCATACAGGTTGTACGTGCTATTCAGTAGTGGGGAGGTCACAGCTCTTGAGTCTCAGACTCTTCAGCTCTACCTCCACCTCATGAGGATTCTGCAGTAGCAGATCTCCACCTCTGTTTCAGCCCTGAGACAGAGGATGTTTCCTTCCTAGTATAGCCAGAGAATTTGTATGTAGGAGCAATACTTCAAAGTCACGTACCTCTAACACTGTGAGCACCTGCTGAGGAACCCTTGTATTAAAACACACAAGAGCAGCTACGTACCTGGAGGGAGATTGAAAACCATTCCTAGACACCTGGGCTTTGCAAATTTGATTCCCACAACTGATAAAACATAAAAAGGGGTTTGCCTTTCAAAGGAGGAAAGCCACAGCACTTTCCCAATGACAGACCAGGCCTCCTCGGTTTCTGTGGGTGGGGCTACAGAGCTAAAATAAGTCATGTAGAGGGGCTTTATTTTCCAGTGCCATTTGTGTCTGGCTGGAACATACCCCAATTCTTACATCATCTCAAAAACAGAAAAATTTTTCTTTGATGTTACTCGAGCAGTACAGTTAGCAGATTGATCACTAGACACATTTCAAGTAGTAATTGCCACCTGCCTCCCTTTAGATGGGCCTTTAAACTTTCGAAGAGTAGAAACTTGGTGGCTGAAAGATGTAATGGAGAAATTTAGAGCCTTTATGGAGGATTTTATCATGCAAAGAGTATTCCTCAAGCCCTTTGAGGCTCAGATACTCTAGTCTACATCAAATAAACTAATAATTACAGCAGTTTGACAGACATTTCTCCCAATCTCTGCTTTAAAATTAATTAGAAATAAATCCAAAAAGCTTCTTTTTTTCCTTTTTTTTTTCCTTAAAATGATCAGTTGCTATGAGTTGGAGTGTTGTTTTTGAGACAGTTTAGAAGCTTTTATAAAAATCCAGCTTGCTCATGATCATGCCATACTTACCATGGGCAATCTGCATCCAGGAATGCTGGGGAAGTCATGATGCTCCATGTGGTAGCCTACGTTAAAGGTGAGCCAGTTCAGAGGTCCGTAATAAGAGTATGTCTCGTACCCTTTTAAGAACATGTAATGTTCTGCTATGAAGTGCCCAGAAATGGGATGTAAACCCAAGCAAAGAATTGTACCTGCTATTAAGTAAATAACAGGCTTGAGCCCCCAAAGGTAGTAAATTATAAGGTCTATAGAAAACTGGACAAGAGCGTTAAAAATTTCCATCTGTGTGATTGCTTTGGGGTTCACATACAGTGGTCTCAAACTGTAGAACAGAGGTTGGAGGAAAAGCCAAAGCAGCTTCCGAAGTGGTGTACAGAAAAACCAGCCTTCAAAGTCTGTGGGAATGTCCACATCCAAGCTGTCCCCTCCAAGATACCGATGATGGTCAATGTGGTATTTCTTGAAGGAGGCGGAGTAAGGGACGCCAATCGGCAAGTTGGCAAAGACTGCGAACCACCGGTTCCATTTGGTCTGCTTGTTCCCAAAGGCAACGTTGTGTGAAATATCATGGATGGCTAAGGTCAGGGAATGGTTGATGCAACCCCCGAAACCATAAGCCCAGAAGAAAATCCATTTCCAAGGTAAGTCTTTCACCAGGTAGCATGCCAGAATTTGCGTGAAAACCATCCCAGTTACAATCCACTTTAAATGTGGATCTGGTCCCATCAGAGTCTTGATTTCTGGATACTTTGCTAAAGAGAAAATGCAGAGAAAAACTTCTTTAGATCATAGTTAGGTAAACACAATCACCACTGGGACTCTGTTTTTATTACACTATGTTTGAAGACCTAATTTTATAAAATGCTAATTCCAAAGTAGGATTGCCGTTACTGTACAGTGAAAGCTTTACTCATGTGTGGGCTCTAGTCCCACTTCCAGCATCATGTCCAATTGTGATTGACTGTATATGTATATATCAGTATCATATTAAAAAAATATTCTGATTGTCAATCTATGGCATCATGTGCCTTCACCACAATAACTATTGCTTCACAGTGATGAGTATTAGTATGCCAAAACCAACATGATTTAAGCTCTAAGAAGCACTTTCTGTCAAGTTTTTAATTTCTTTTTGTATTTTGCTCAAATCAGATTGGGGTTTTTTTCCACAAGAGGGCTAAAACTGCTTTCTTCATAGCCCTTTTCACTCTATTGTTTCAAACACAGTAGCAGAGGAAAAAGAGCTGAGCAACAGGCTTGCCAGGTTTTGCTATGTGGTTAGATGACAAACATAGCATTTAAAAAAAAATTCCTAATTATTTGAGTGTTTACCAGTCCTCATAATACACACTACACTTCACACACGGTAACATCACAATTACCAGGATTTTGTAAAACAATTTTTTTTTCTCTGTTCCCATTCTTCAGCCTGTTCCCAAGTCACATACCAAAAGCAGGCATAAAAGCCACACAGATAATCACACAACAGCTTCATGCAGCCTCACAAACACTACAGTACAGTGTCAGAGAGACATGAGCTGGGCTTGCCAGGTCTGACACATCAGGCCAGGACTAGCTTACTGATCTTTGGTTCCAGCAGCCACTCATCTGTCCTTTTAAAAAAAAAGAAAATAGAAGGTACAGCTTATCCTCTAGTGTTGTTCATTGCTTCACATCTCCTCTTTACAAATCTATACTTCTCACTTCTAGTATTAACTTGCACATGATTTTTCCCACTGTTTTATGGCTTTTACCTACCTATTGACCTTCCTCCTTTAACTCATACTCTACATTTCTCACTAATTACAGCTTACACAGATAAGTGTGTAGACAAGTCACTCGTTCTGAACCTTGAGGTTATACAGTGTGTCCCTGTAAGTTTGGATAGGCCCCTTTTATGAATAGAAAAGTAAACATCATCTGACTGCCACAGTACAATACCAATGCAATAAAATCAGATTACAATGATCTGCATCTAAGCAGCTGTATATGCTATAAACAAATGCTGGAGAAAATAAATGTAGTTTATGTGACCTTGCAAGCAGTGGCACGTACTGAGTGCCAGATGCAGAGAAGTGAAGTGTAGAAGTGAACCCCAGGAAGTTTGCTGAAGCTTCAGGGAGATGAAGCACTACTTAAGGAAGCAAATTGATTCCAACAACCTTTGAGCCTGTTGTCCAGCTTCAGCCCAGCTTGACAGGGGTTAGACAAGATAAAGACTAGACAAGTGCAGTGGAAGATGGTGAAAAAAGCGATATTCTCAAACTCTTCTTGTGAGGACAAGAAGAACAAGTCGCTATTCAGGCAAAAGAGAGATTTTCTAAGCGGTGGGAAAGCTCTAGTAAAAGTTTGTATCTTTCTAAAGTCAGAAAATTTTTTATATATAAAAATCTCTGGGAAGTCATAGGGGGGGGTTGTTTTGCCATTTTGGGCTTTTTTTCTTGTTTTCACAGTTTTTGAAATTCTAGTTTTCACACTGGAAAAGTTAACATGCTAAAAATTGCTCTCTGGTACCTGAATAGGTACAAAAATTTCATACAAAGTGCAGCTTATTCAAAGTGCATTCTGAAGAATAACTTGACATCATGACCTGGTTATAAAGACTGTTACAGACATGCAGTTTTATGTAGCTTAATCTCCTGCTTAGCAGCATCTGTCCAAAACCAGAAAACATTTTAATAAATCAAGCCACCTCAAATGTTCAGTCACACAGCTGGTAGAGGTTAAATTACTGCAGTCACAAAAAGAGGTGAAGAAGCATAAAACGACCAAACCTCTTCCTCAGCCTGGTCAAATTGAGGCCACATTGACATAAAAAAGTTTTAATGGGATGGGAAAATTGCTTAGAGATGCTTTATATTGTTATCTGAGAATAATGGAAGTTTTTGACCTATTTCTTTCTGTGGCAGCCAACAAGGACTGCAGATTCCATTTAAGAGGTTTCAGAACAGTCACTGCCAACCAGCAGCACCAGTGTGTGCAGACAGCAATGCAGGCAGGTTGAATTTATAGCAGGTGATATGTATTAAGTAACTTGCTAGGGTTTAATATTAAATTCAACACATGATTAACTCCTCTCCAGCAGTAAATTGTTGCATACTAGTCAAACCAGAGTACTGTGGCTGTTTATCATCTATACTGATAAACTCGTCCCATTTCCATGGCATTTCCTCAGGTTTTTCCTCATGGAGAAGCCATGGTTTGGGCAGGGGGGTAGTGTTGGTAAGCTCACTGGAGGCTAAAAACCCTGCTGCTGCAGTAGCCTGCCAGAGTCCTGTTGGTTCAGAAGTGCTTCACATGCAGAATATGGAATGCTGACCCTCTTCAAACTTGAGGCCAAGCACTCTTCAGTGAGACATGTTTAATCTCAGATTTAGTGAGCCTGGTGACTGCAGTTTATGTATAATGTCTATTAGACCTCTGGCAGCCACTCAATAAAGACCACCTTTGTTTTCTACACATTGCACTTTGTGAAGTAAACAGACACCTACTCCTCACTCTTGAGTCTGCTACAGTTTCATGCTGCTCTTTACTGAATTTCTTCCCTTTTGGTCTTCCTGAGCATCCTTCCATTCTAAGAATGATGAGTTTCTATGTGACCAAAGTCCATTGCTTCCCAACAAGAACTGGTTCAGGACTAAAACATGACCTAATCTAGAGCAATCATTATGCAAAATCATGGCATGGAGAGGGCATGGAAAGAGGACACAAAAGACAATACCATCACCCAACCCTTCTAGATAAAAGGAGTAGGGATGGACACACAACATGGGACAGGACACAACACCCACAAAGTTGCGTGGCTACATGGGACCAGGTTTTGCATTTAGAGTCCAATGAGAACAGGAGAGCTCCAGCTACTCACACAGCACATTTTCCAGACTTGAGAAAGTCTGTTAGCTCAGCCCAACAGACAGCTTATCCACATGTGCTGCTTCTAGTTGTCCAGACTGAGCCACTTCGCTGCCATTTGGAGGGTTTGGATACTGGTGTAGATGTACAGCAGTGCAGAAGCATGACTTTTCTGTCTCCAAGGTCAGCACACTGCAAAAGCAGTACAGGCACTTTAGTACAGCAGGTAAATGTAGTTAATAATTCTGTCCAGCCAGCTCCATGGTATCTATATTTAACCTCAGAGCAGCTGAAATCTGTTCCACAATGATGAAAGACAGCTTTTCCCACTTGTACAAACCATGAGAGAGCAAATGCTTCAAGTATATTTTCAGAAGCATTCACAATTCTGAAGCAACCCATTTACTGAATTAACATTTCACAGAGATGACTCCACTGTTGTAAGCATTAATTACCTTTCTAGAAGCAGGTCTCACTCACTTAACTGACAAATTACTACAAATACGTATTTTTTTCCTTGATGCTTCTCTCTGAAGGTCCAGGAGCACTCACCATATCCCTACAGCAACCCTCAGTTGGGGCTGCAGCAACTGTTCCTGAAGACACCATTGTTAGCAGGTCCTGCCATTCCTCTACCTCAGGAGACAGTAAATATCTCCTTCTGAACCCTCACTCAATCCTCTATCCTACTGACACTGTTCCTGAAATAAAAGAGCCCCAGTTATAGCACCAGATACAGTTTACCACTGATGTGACACCACATACTTTGCATTTGCACATTTGGGCACATATATGGGTTAAGAAATGAAGAAGAGCAGGAGCTGTCCACAAATACAGTGATGATATAAGTTTAAAGAAGCAGCAGCCTTGCCCACATCCACAAGAAGCTACTAATAATAAGAGAAGAGATTTAATTTCTTAATTTTCCTTTATTTTGAACAAAAGTGTAGCACACAAAGTGGAGATACTACTCAGTATAAGACATGCAGGAGGTCTGTTAAAGAAAAAAAAAATCTCTGTGATACTGCTGTCCTGGACCATGTTCTATTGACTGTGAGTCCCTGCCAGAACAAATAAGAGACATCTGGCACAAAATGTAGGCTTTACTACCTCATGTACTATACTGGAGCTGGTATTGGCACCAAAAAAATAAACAAACCAAAAGAAGACAGTTCATTGACATGATCATATTTTGACTGGTAGCAGCTCAGCTCATGAACATGCTCATGGAACAGCACATCGCACCAGAATCCCCAGTGAAAGACATGGATCTATTGGAGCAGGTCCAGAGGAGGGCCACAAAAGTTGCCAGAGCGCTGGGAACACCTCTCCTATAAGGAAAGGCACTGAAAGTTGAGTCTCTTCAGTCTGGAGAGAAGGTTCCAGGAAGACCTTACTGCCTTTCAATATTTAAAGGAAGCTCATAAGAAAGATAGGAACTAACTCTTCAGGAGGGCTTGTTGCAACGGGACGAGTGCTAATGGTTTTGAACTAAAAGAAGAGAGATTTAGCCTAGGTGCAAGGACAAAATTATTTACAATAAGAGTAGTGAAACACTGGCAACTGGTGTGGGAGGTGGTGGAAACATTCAAGACCAGGTTGACTGGGGGTCTGAGCAACCTGACTTAGTTGAAGATACCCCTTCTCATTGGACTAGATGACCTTTAAAAGTCCCTTCCAACTATTCTATTATTCCATGGTTAATTCAAACCATACATGTGCCAGGACAGAGGTAGGACATATACAGAGGACAATGCAGGTGACAAAAGCTTCTAGCTTTGCAGTTTCCTACCCTCTTCCAGTATGCCAACTAA
This sequence comes from Serilophus lunatus, assembly GCA_013399895.1. Lineage (NCBI taxonomy): Eukaryota > Metazoa > Chordata > Aves > Passeriformes > Eurylaimidae > Serilophus > Serilophus lunatus. The sequence goes on from VXBA01004919.1 coordinate 855,846, forward strand.
TATGAATCCTTTCTGGTCCAACTAATTCCACTGAAGATTTATATATCCACTGTCCAAGGACAAGTGTCCTAATCTTCTACTTGCCACCCACAAGCCTCTAAACTGCTTAGTGCTAGCTGGTCCGAGGGAGGTGGCTCACTCAGAAGTGGCCACCAGAGGGAAAGCGCCGCAGTGGTGCCACACTGCCGGTGTCAATCGAGATGGATGATGTCAGTACATCACTATGACAGCAGCTATAACCTGTTTGCTTACACTTGTTTATTAACTGGCTCAGAGTAAAGAGATGTAGGAATGTTAGAAAAAGGGCTTCCAGCTCCTTCTGAAACAAAAATCTGCAATATGGAGTAAGCTGAAGCCTTCAGTTGTACTTAATAGAAAACCACGAATGCCTACACCAGCGACTTTCTGCTCATGTGATTTATTTCACATTTATTTTCCCACAGGGAATTGTCATGAGCCCTGACATAGCAGCTCTCCTGGATGTGCTCATCAGAGAACATGCACATCAGTGGCAGCATTGTGCCCACACACTGAAGAAGAATAAAGTGGAAACAAACTCATAATTTCTTTGCCAGAAGCACATGCCATTCAGAGCTTTGATTTAAGCTAAGGAGATATGCACATTGCACATTTCAGTAGGTACAATTTATCAGAATTTTCATAAATGTGAGGTTTAAACAGGCAACAGAAGAGACAGCTGGAAGAAATAGCAGATTAATCTCTAAATATGACAGCAGAGCTGTAAACTACACTCAGACCTGCTAAATGGTAAAATAAAATGGATTGTTGGCCTTTTTATTATGTTCTACCACCCCCCACCATAGGCTAACAGCTCAGTCTTCCTACAGGATAGAGCAATATAAAGCACTTGCACTATCTCCACTCCAAAACAACTTGGGAAACAATTAATTATTTAATTTTTAATTATTCTTGGATCATATTTGGATGCTCCTCAGCAAAAGTGATTCAGCCCTCATTGTCAACAGTGAACAAGTGCTTCCTTGAGGAGCCTTTGAGGCAAGACATTTTCTAGCCAACCTATAGTAATTTTAAAAAGTTAGATCAAACCCATGGCGAAAACACGTTCTCATTCTTCTCATGTCACAACATATTGCTCCTTTGTAGAAATATTTGCAGGCAAAATGACCACACATTTTGTGCTTATGGTGTTACCTGCATCTGAGCAACAATTTCTTTTTGTCTCAAGAGTGACAAACCATCGATACTTCCCATTGTGCAAGACCATAGTTCTCCAAGTGTTTCAATCCAAAAAATCCTCATGGACACTAAAGCAGAAATCCTATTTCTACTAGAAGGAGGTATCCCCTCTATGTTATACTCTATTTCATATTTCTCTCTAATAGCATTTTTGTAACTATACAGAAAGGCTAACCAGTTCTAGATGAAAAAGTTCTCTTCCACCAGAAGTTTTTAGGTCTTTCCCCTAAGAGAGCCCAGTGCAGCATAACATAAACCTCAGTCCTGACTCAAGGCAGTAACAGGTTTTTCCTAATCAGAGAGCGAGATAATAGCAAAGAAACAGTTGCATTTCATAAACTGAAAAGCATGAATAACGTGTTCAGGAACATGTATAACGTGATACGGGTCGAAGTTCCAGCTTGGCAAGAGACCTCCCCTATAACTCAAAAACAGTTGGCATCTAGACAGTACCAAGCACAAGCTACATTTTAATACCTAGATTCTAAGAGTAAGATGCTACAAAGATGTAAGAAAAGAAAGTATCATCTCTGCCTTGTGCAAAATGTTGATCTATTTGCTGGTATAATTATAGCCATTAGGAATCACATCCCCAGTAGATTCATCTAGTGAAATGAAGTTCTGACATAAGTTATCTTCCAGCCAGCCCAATGGATAAACACAGCTCATAGCTCTGCAGCTCACTGGAACATGATGCTCAGAGAAGCTGTGGACAGCCCTTCCCTCTAAGTGTTCTAGGTCAGGTTAATATGGGGCTTCTAACAACCTGAGCTTGTGAAAGATGACCCTGCCTATGGCAGGTAGACTGGACTCACAGAACTCTCACTCAGACACATTGTCACTGACTACAAAAGTCTTACAGACACCTGGGCTATTAAGTCTTGAGTCATGACACGTAACTCTGTGATGGACTATTTTTCTAGGAACACTGAGGCAACAGCACAAGGAAACACCACTTACATAGAAAGAAACTACCTTATGTGTTTGTCAGTTTGCTCATGTATTTTTTCCTAGCAGAAAATATCCACTTGCATTTATCCAAGCAGACATCTGAGAGAGACTAACATTTCAGAAAACTGCAGTCTTAACAGAGAACAATCAAGTTACAGTGCTTAGCAACTAAATCATTAACCTGTTGGAAGGGAAATACTTCCTTTACCAGCATGGAATGCTGTCCCCAAGGCATTGCTGTATACAACAATGTAAAATACGTGGATTTTTGTAGATACTTGTTCATACGTATGTAAGATTCTTACAGTGTACTCCAGCTCAACAGATATTAGACACTTTAATAAGTACATACTTCGTGTCCCAGCTGATCCTCAGGCTTTGACACAGTGAGGATCATTGTATCGATACCATGGCACAGCTTCAGCAACCTTTGGTAACATTTCGGTATCATGACACTAAGTTTCATGCCCCATTTTGCCTTGATTGTTCTACCCACATCTTTCACATCTCTCTTTCCACGCTGTATTTCTTTCTTTATGCCGTATCTTCTGCTCTCACAGCTGGGGCAGGGGAGGCTGCAAAAAAGGAGATGGGCTTTGATTCCAGTCACTTGTTCTGAACTCAAAGTGGAGGTGGGTAAAACCTCTCCAAGTGTTCAGTTGAAAGGTCCTAAATCCAGTTTGCTACAGCAAGAGTAAGGAAGTCCAAGCAGTCTAGTACCTCCTTATGTAATACAATTTCATTGTGGTCTGCAGTCCCTATTCTACAGCACCACCAGAAAGGCAAGAGATCAGCAAGAACAAGACCCATCATAGACACAATTACCCGCAGCTCACCAAAATGTAGCCGCCTCGATCAAAAGGATGAGTAGCATGACACCAAGAAGAGTCATTTTTCTATAATGACATCATTTGACTATCATGATTACATAGTAAAATAATTATTATTTTCCTGGATTTAATTCAAATCCAGACTAGGCTATTCCACCACTGCAACTATACTGGAAATGTCTTTGTAATTTAGATTAATCCTAGATTAACCTATTAGATTGCGGAGGAGTTAAAAAACTGCATCTAATTAACATATACCTTGTGCATATATACCCTGAGCTGCTACTCTGCCACAAGCTCCACTGCCTTTCTTTATAAAAGTTCTTTAAAAACTTTATTCTACTAATTAGAGGAGGGGGTGGGAGTGAGGGAGGAAAGCCTAACAAAACAATCAACCCACTCCAAAAAACAAAACAAAAACCCCAAAACAAACCGGGAGAAAAAGGTTTTATTAATAAAAAGTTGGAAACGTATTTTCAGGAGATACGCAATAATACTATGCAGCAATTCTAAATTTTCAGTTATCTTCAGAAACGATCTTCAGAATAGTCCAAACTCCAAAACCAAAATAAACCTCCCGACCCAAAACACTTCTGTGCGCGATTAAACACTACATGCACAACACGAAAATACAGAAGTGTACCTTGTCCCTGACAAGCAGAGGGGACTTGGTTTTGCTCTCTAGCAAACCTTACCCACATCCCCGTTTATTTTACTGCGTTACCAAGACACTGGGAGCACGTACCTTCAGGAGGGCTCCCAGCCCGCGCCTCGGACAGAGCCGGGAGAGCTGCAGCCCTCCGGGGCCCCCGACGGCAGCCGCCGGCACTCGGGGCGCGGCGCGGGCAGGTGGGCGCAGCTCCGGCCGATGTCGCCGCGCCACCGCCAGCTCTGGCTCCGCTCGGCACCCCCGCCGCGCCTCCAGAAGGCAAAGAGTTGGGGAGAGCAGCAGCCCTCGAGGAAAATACCTCTCCAAGCCGACCGGGCTACGGCCGCCGCTCTCCGCCGCCTGGACACCACCCCGAGCCGCTCTCGGCACCGATAGCGGCGGACCGGGCGCGGATCCCCCGCCCCAACCCGTCTGTCCCCGTCGAGGAGCACATCCCAGCCCAGCCGCCTGCCCCGCCGGCGGCCCCTCCCGAGCCCCTCGGCGTACCCAGGATCTCCTTCCTGCGCTGCGTGTGGGGCTGCTCCGTGTAGACCCACTCGAAGTCCCCGCGGGTGACACGGTTCCCCATGGCTCCGGCTGCGCCCCGCGCCGCCCGCGCTGCCCTTATAGCTCCGCGCCCGGAGGAGGGGCGGCTCCCCCGCCCGCCTCCGCCCTGCCGGCCGCCGCTCGCCTCCGAAGGGCAGCGGGGTTGTGCCGGCTGCGCTGGGGAGCCGGGGGAGCTGCAGGGCCCCTCCGAGGTGTGCGAGGGGGATTCAGGAGGGAGCGAGTGGCTCTAGGAGCAGCGGACGGGCGGCCGAGGTTCGCTGTGCTGCAGGGACCTCGAAGGCAGGCGGGAGAGGCGTGTGGGGTGGGCGTGTTTGCAGAGCAGCAGGTTCCCCATCGTGCTGCTGCCGCCACCGGCGCTCAGCACAGCTACTAAATCCATCCCCGCCTGGGACAGTCTCAGAGCACAAGAACTACAGCGCCGCAGGTCCGCGGGCGCTTCCAGACACGGCTGTTGGCAAGCAAAGCCAGTGTAAACGCCACAAATCCAGAGACGGCCCTGAGCAGAACGGGGCTTAAGGCAAAGCCCAGTTGTATGAGCTCCTCCCAGACTCAAAGACCTGGGACAGCGCAAAGGCGACCAACGTCTGACATGCATTTCCTCGGCGCTCTGACAAATCTTCGTGAGCTGTCCCGGTAGAATCCAGCCCTTGGCTGCGTCACACTTCACTCCTGGGACCCTGCGGCCTATTTCCCAGGTCCCATCCCTGCTGGAGTAGCAGGAAATCACACTGCTCCCTCGGTAATAAAGCCAGGCTAACCTTAAAACTAACGCAACCTTACTTACTTCTTCAGCCATTCTGATTTACAGGGAGAGGAGTTACATATTAGACAGTGATGTTTCTACACACATACACAACCCAAAATTAAACTGCTGCCCTTTTTCCTACTATGTTCTTTTGCAAGTCCATACCTGACCCGCTGTCCATCTTCACTCACTATCCCAATCATTAGTCCTTTGACCGACAACATCACCTATGGATCACCTGCAGTTTTGTTTCACTGTGTTTCAATATGAATGTCTTTAGCATCCTTCATACCCTCTTACCCTTAAAAATTCCTATCACAGCTGGAAGTTAAAAGGGGAAAAAAGGCAGCCTTGAAAATGTGAAATGTAAATATTGTTCAGCAATTATTATTTTTGCCTACAAACACTGGCAACGCTATCACCTCTTACTTTAGTCTAGTGGAACTATTTAAGATTTCTTGGTACCACAGTTGCAACCGAACAACTCACAAACCCAAACCCCTAATGCTTGACTGCTAGAAAAGTTTTGGAGGCTTTTTTGAGGTGGTTTGGTTTGGTTTGGTTTGGTGGGGGGGCTTGTGTGGGGTTTTTTCTGTTGTTTTTTTTTTCCCTGAAGTGACCTAATGTAAACCTCTGAATGATTAAAGGTCCAAAACATGTCGAGTGGAAGGACTATGGTGTAAAACGAAGCAGCCTAACACACAGCAGGAGCAGGAGTTTAACCACTTTGCTGTTACAGGTCAGGTCTATGTAACTATGATGGTTTCTTCACTATTGCTCCAACACGAGGTTGCTCTCCCATGAAGTTGCAGGACCCAACCCAGTTAATGGACTGTTAACCCACCTTAAGGTTATTACATGTTTCTAGAAGAAATGAATTGTTCAGAGAGCAGATGCATCCAATATCTCAGCCTAAACCTTTAATTGGCTCAAACGTTTTGGTGTGTTGCCAGTATCGGTGGAGAAGCTGAAGACAATATGAACATGATGACACCCTTCTGTCACTTCCTGCTCAGCAGTGCTCAAGTGACTAAAAAAATCAAATTAATGAGGCAGTCCATGCAGTTACAAAGAAAACAAAGATGACTTCACTCCAAAAGTTTGTCCAATAGGACACTGCTATTGCAGTAAGTTACGCATGGAAACTTAAGTATCTCCTTTGTAGGCAACGGCATCTCCTTCATGTAGCTCATTACTATAGACTCAACCTGACCACATGAGAAGAACAGAAAGCTTTTCTGTCTCCAGTGAGTTGGCATTTGTTTTTGAGAATAGAATTTCATGCTTTATATTTCTATAATAAGCCAAACAAATCATATTAATTCAAGAGTAATTGTGGATGCCAGACAAACAAGAAATGCCAGCTTTAGACTGTCTTCTGGAATTGGCAATAGTATTATCTAGTTCTGAATCTTTGGCATCCTTAGTTTTACAGCATCTTTGTAACAATTATTCACATAGGAATGCGGGGGGGGGGGGTGTGTTAATGTCACAGCAATAATAGCCCTTTTGATGAATTCTGTAATAACTGCAAACTCTACAGATTCATGCAGTCACTACACTTCATGGCAGTTCAAACGAGTTTCACTTGGCCAGGTTCTGTCAGCTGTACCCTGCCTTTCTTCAGCAATTTCCTATACGTGTTCAGGATTTCTAACTAGTGGGAAGCCTTTCTGAGAGAAATTCCTAACATGGTCACGAAGAAGAGCACAGTTGCTGACTCTGTGAATGGTACCATCAAAATACCTCATTTACATAGTTTTAAGTACACATCAAATTCACCTCCAGCATCCCAGGATAAAAAAGAAAAAAATCCTTTGCTCCACTGAGGACATTACCTATGATATACAGCTCTGAAGCAAGACATATTGGTCCTCCCTTTCACATACCAAGGCAGACTTACACTTCTCCACCCACAGGTGCTTTTCCATCGGTTGGTTCCCAGCATGAATGTATTTCTGCTACATAACCCAGCTACTTCCTCCTTCTGCTCACTGTAAGAACAGATGACAGAGTAAATACAACAAGAACACCTGTGCACATCCCCTAGTGACCACTGCCAGCCTGAAGAACAGGCTTGGGTGTTAGAGGTATCTTAACTCTGCCCTGGTGTGCAGGCCTTAACTCTTCTGGTTTCCCACGACTAATCTCTATTAAGGTTGATGGTCTGGAACTAAAATAAAGTTGTCTGGTAATTTTATCTCTAAATATCTCCATGTCCCATGACAGACTTGTATTTTCAGCTACTGCATTACCTCCTTTCTTCTCTGCCTGTATATATTGGACCTTCCTTCACTATCAAAAGAAAACACAACTGTGTATTTGCTTGTTTATAAAATATTTTACAGTCATTTTGAATTGGGTGTCATGCTCTGATGTAAAAAGTGCCAAGGTTTTTACAATTTATTGAACAAAATCAGATTTTCATAGGCAGCACAATTTGTAATGAGCTGTGTCATCAAACACACATTCACACCGAAGTTAGCTCAGGGGAAATAATTTGCCAATAAGTTCTATTTTCTGTTTTCCTCTCTCACCGGTGCTGACTTTTCCCGTGGTCGTTCCGAATTTCCTAATTCTCCTGAGTTAGCTGCATGCCAGAGCTGTGACTTGAATTGTCCAAGCAAAGGATGCTGAGGTTGACGGTGCAAAAGAATCTTGGGGGAAGAAAGGCACGTTCGTTCTGCCAGTAGTAAGTTGTTAAGATACACTCGGTTGTATTGTGTGTAAGCCGCTCGTCACACAACACGGCGCGTTGACGCCAAGGTTGTGCAACAGCCACGTTCGCCCAGCACTCGGCAAGCCCTGCAGGGTGTTGGCTGCCTCGCAGCGTCTTTGCCTGGGAGCTAACAAAATGAGAAGTGAGGTCCAAGGAAGCAAACAGCTCCCCAGCGGATGAGCTCACTGCTGCCCATGTTCACCCTCCTCCCCTGCCGCCAGCTCTCCCAGCACCCCGACCTGTGCCGGGCGGTGCATCACTCCTCGCCTTCCGCAGGCAGCCCTGCGGGGCCGCGCACCGTGCTGTTGCTCCAGCGCTAGGAATGACCCCTTCGTAGATCGGGAGCAGCGAGAAGCGCTCGGGAGAGCCAGCACGGGCGGGGTCGGACACCCGCGGCACCGGCGATCCTCTCCGTCTGGATGCTGGGGCGGGGGAGCGGCGGCGGCTCGGGGAGCCCCGTCCGGCGGCAATGCTCGTCCGCACGGGGGCGGGGAGCGGACCCGGGGTCGGTGTCGGCGCCGCTCCCGCCGCGAGCCCGGGGCGCCCCCTGCTGCCCCCGCGCCGCCACCGCCGCGCCCGCCCGGGCCTCCTGCGGGCACCAACACCCCCCGCTCCGACCCCACTCCTGTCCGAGGGCACTGACACCCCCGTGGCCGCTCGCCCGGGCCTCGGCTCCATCTTCGCTTTGCCTTAGAGCGACACGTGTTCTTTCATCCCAAGTCTGACTGTCCCTCGAATGTAGGGACGATCAACGGAAGGATGGCTAAGGGCTCACTTCGCGGGAGCGACGGACTTGGTTTGGTAGCGCTCAAGTGTTCTCGCTTCCTTTAGAAATACGTCCTTAAGGAACTTAAAAATGTGTTGTCAGAAGCCGGACAAATTCAGGGCTGCTGTAAATAACGACATCACTTTGCTCCGGTGCTTAAAATATTTAGACAGACCGCCCCTCCGCAATTCACATGGAAACATTCCCGCTTCTACATAAATATCTTTTCTCCTGACGCGTTTCGCCCTTCTGCTTCTCAGCTTTTACAAAGAATCACAATCTTTATGTAAGGTAATTTATTCCACGGAACGGTTTGTGTTGTTCGGAGGATTTGCAATTGCTTTCTCTCATGAAATAATTTGCTGTTACACGCTGTAAGTTCTTATTCCATGGATAGCTTATGCTACCCTTCCTGCAATTTCGGCGTTTCAGGAACAGTTTTACTAGCATCCTGGTAAAAACACCAGAATGGAGTGTGGCAACCAGACTTCTATTTCACAGCAGAAATGTTATAGGTAAAAAGCAGCAAACGTTTGTAATCTTTTACCTAAATGGGAGAACCTAAGGGGTTCGCTGTCAACAGAGTCAGGATTACGAGAGAATGTGGGTCCTGTGAAGAAAGATTAAACTGGGGCGTCTCTCCTTCGCCTCTAAGCATTGATGATGTAACTCTTCCTTAAAAACCCACACGACTTTACACGGCTGATCTGGCAGTGCTCCGTAGACCTCGGAGATCTACTTTTCTAAACGTATTTCCCGATACTCAGGTTTCAACCCGATGCACTTAAAACCTTTCATTTCAGGGCTGCTGAGCTCACTTCTGACAACGGGAGTCACACGGGGTTAAGAGGGGTACTTTGTTTAGCCTCCTGAAATCTCAACTTGAGATTAAACTTTGAGTAGAGGACAAAAAAAGCCACTTGAAAATGGCTTGCTGTGCGCATGCATATATATATATATATATGTATATATATACACGTGTGTATATACACATATGTGTATATATATATATGTATGTGACGACGTGTAGGGAGAGTTTCCTCTGCAGGGAACAGTTGGAGAGCAATTTTGATAACAAACAGTGCTAAATTCCAAAGATTATGTCTCTTTTCAGTTTGGAGAAATATTTTTAGTTAGTATTTATATTGGAGCAACATGTAAAGATCCTCCAAGATGGACTAGGATTTGACTATAAAATCACAAAGTAAAATTACAGTCTTGTCTCTGATGAGTTACAAATCCTTCTAATACAAGCATGCTAGAAAAAGCGTTGATCAGCTTTGCTTACGCCTAAGGAGTATGATGTTTTATACTCTTAGTTTAGCAAGCTGTCGATCGAGTCACACTATCTATTTCCTCATGAAAACCTAGATAGGTTGGTTTAATAAACAAAATAACTGCCCTTGGGCTTTCATGGAGACTGCAGCAATTTATAGATCTTCTTTATTTTTATTTATTCAGCCTTGTTCATTTCAATCTGAGACTATTTTTCTTTTAAAATGTAATATTAACTCTAGGGGTAAATCTTCCCTAGTACTCCCGGGATCTGTCTGTGACTTGAATGGAAGCGAGAGCTCAGCACTTTCCAGCATCAGGTCTAGCGTCTGTAACCCAAGGGAATGCATATGCAGGAGGGCTAGAGAAGCCCCGCTATTTGTAGGACAATCGGCATGAAGAGCAGTTGGAGATTTGTTTCCTGGCCCCAGGGAGCAGTGAGAGCAGTTAGGACATGCATTCACAAACATGGCCCGTGCTGGCAGGTGTGAAATCGTCCCACGCTGGGTCAACTAATAGTATTATTTCCCTGAAGTTTCTGCTTCTTGTGTTGCCTCTAATTTGCAAGATACAGACTACTCAGATGTCCACACAGATTCTATATTGATAGGTATAATATGACTCTTTTGTAAACGCGAGGCTTTTTGGAACGGTAGTTTCATACCCATGGAGGAGAAAACTTAAATTTATAATCATCAGCTTTAAAATTCAATAATAATTACTTGTATTTTCCATGCACAATTAAAGAGCCAAACATTTCTAGGGCTAGGATTAGTCCCACCGATTCATGTATCCTTTCATACAGTAAGAAAACAAATTATATGATCTTGTCCTTACAACAAAACCTGTTTAATGAAACTGGGATGATTAATGACCATAACTTAGAAATTAGTTCAGAATGGTGGCAGTGCAAACTCTCTCCCTCACTCTGCCAGATGCCTGATCAGCAAAGAAACCCTTCCTCGCTGTGCTCAGTCTCAAAGACAGAAGCAGATGACAAATGGAGGAGAGCACTATAAACCTCAGCAAATTAATTGGTGTCGTTTTGTTAGCTGCTTGGTTTGCTATTAAGAGGCAATCTGAAGTAGTACATGGTACAACAAAGAAAAAAATAATTATTAAAAGTACCAGAAAGTAAAATGGCGAAAAGAGGTGTAGAGAGTTCATTGCTTGTTCCTAGTCATGGTCAGCAAGCAGAACTTTATCCTCATAATGAAGCTCTAAACGTGTTTTGTAAGAGTCCATATACAAATTGGGATCAGGGATTCCCCTCATGTTTAATTAGCAATCTGAGGAGAGAGGACAACAACGTTTGTAGCAGAAGGTTAGCAAGCCATAAAGGCCAGGCATGGTGGTAGTTATATTACATCAGTTAGAGGTGAGGAAGTCAAATTATGAAGGAGGGTAAATTATGAAGAACTATTTCCTGCAGAGCTGCAAAGAGCTAGGGCAAGAACTCTGGGAAAGGACGACACAACTAATTAACATTTTAGTGAATTTTACTTAGTGAATTACTTTGATGGCATTGTAAATCCCAGTTTAAATTCCTTACAGAGTTTGTTGGGGGTTTTTTCCCCTTGAATTATCAGAACTTATTCATCAGTCCTGGCTAAGTCTTTAACAGGTGTTAACAAGGGAACCCTTTATTATCAACTACTGATTTTCTTTTCAGTAAGTGACTATCTGGCCGTCTTTACACAGGAGCAAAAATATCTTAAAAGCTATTCATGTCACATATTTAGCAAGATATGTAACTATTATCACTGTAGCAATCAGTGTTGATTTACAATGGGAAGGCTAATCTTTCTTCTTAAATATTAGACAAATATTTTGTGTGAGAATGAGAGGAAAAAAATAGGGTATCAGAAGTTTCCAAATCAGTGAATTTGAAAGGCTGGGTGAAACAAATCAAGAAAAGGGTGTGTTGACCCTGCTGGAGGCAAGAGAGAAGGCTGCAGATGCTTCCTGTGAAAAGCTCACTTGTTTCAGTAGTTTCACACTTCAAATTTCTTCCTCTCATTTTAATGAAAACTGGAGAGGGCAGGAACAGGACTAAAAAAAATAAACAATCTAAGATTTAGAAAACAGACAATGATCATTTTATTCATTCATTTGTACTTTGTGAAAGATTAACGTGTGTTGTGTGACCTTCCTTTTCTTAAAATATAGCAAAATTTTGTGTTAGTCAAGTATTTCTTTTTAAAAGAACAGTTACTTAGTTTTAGCTAGATGAAGCTGAGATAAGGGTCAGGACAATTAGTTGGGTAGTATGAAATGAGAAACAGCTCTTTATAAAAATATCGTGTAACCAGATACTATACACAAAGTTGGATTAGTACAGCAATGACAAGGGTGGTTCCAGGAAAAGCTGTCAACTACTAGTTCACCACAAGAAAACAAAACCCACACGACATTACAAAGCATACTATTGATTGAGTGGTTAATGATGTTGAGTACTGACCATTATCTGCTGGATATTATGGAGCATATCTGAGAGATGGGCTGTAAGAGTTCCTCCAAACCAGGGTGCTGCAATACCTCAAGCATCCCATGTCTTCTTGTGCTGTAAGCAGCACTGCTGATTTTACACTGCACTAACAAATGCTTAAACTCTAATCAGGGCACTGAGCATCCCAGGAATTGCAAAATAAAATTCAAAAAAAAAAAAAAAGAAGATTGGAGCCATGCTTTTCTAGTGGTGTGCAGTAAAAGACATGATGCTTCAGGCACAAACTACAATACAGGAAGTTTTATTTCTTTGGTCAAACATGGAAACAAGTCACCCAGAGAGGCTGTGGAGTCACTATCCTTGGAGGTATTCAAAGCCCAATGGAACTCTACCCTGAGCAACCTGCTCAGCTCCATTTGACCCCACTTTTGAGCAGGGGTTTGGATTAGATCACCTCTGGAGATATGTTGCAGCCTCAGCTCTTCTGTGACCCTGTGAAACTGAAAAGATCAACGTCTCTCATTGAAGGCCCAAGCTTAGTAGCCTTTGGAGTAAATTGAAACAAAACATGATTTTTCAAATTATCCATATTTGTCACCCATGCATAATAAATGGTGGCAGTAACCTACCTGCAGAACCTTATACTATTCACACTGATGTAAGTGCTCTAAAACAAGTACCCAGCACGTATGATGGTCTGTAGAACCTGACGCCAAGTCTATGCAAAAAATAAAAGCTGGAAGAGGTTCAGAGGAATAAGAAATGTCTTGAGAAGCATGCAACTTATCTTTTTCCTTCCTCTCCTTCATCTCCTTCCTTCTCCTTTGTTTCCCTGTGCATAATACTGCTGGCCCAGGTAAATGTGGATGGCACTAATTTTTTTATGAGCCTGTACCAAAATGAAAAGGGGTGAGCTCTCAGTAACCCAGAGCTTTGTAACTCGTCCAAATGACTTCTGTACAGAACTACCATACTGTTTGTGCTGGCTTTGCAGTTGCCATCTCTTTGAATCCCGAGGTTTTCCTTGTTGAAAAAAGGCAGATGCATGAGCCAGTTCAATCCAAAAGAAAGGAAGGTTAATGATGACAGTAGAAGCCGGGGTTATCAAGAGGGAACCCATGGGGTTTTGTTCTTTCAGTGCTCAAGATCTGAAACTACCACCAGGAATTTTGCAGTGTCAGGAAAGGAGAGTGGTGGTAAAACAATGCTGGGGTGTGTGTGTGTGTGTGTGTGTGTGTGTGTGTGTGTGTGCGCGTGTGAAAAACTGATTGCTGCAGGCTGGTGGTGGGCTACAGTTTTCTACAGTAGATTTTAAGGAATGAACTCGAAGAAAACACCCTAAAACAGCATCCAGAGCTTGTACATGATATTTTTATAACCTATATTTGTTTATGGATGCTTAAAAACAACTTTTATTTCTAATGGAAGGTTTTACATTTATAAATTTCCCCCCCCCCTCACTTTTTAAACATGTCTAGGAAAGAAGCTGGAGCTCTGAGCATGGAGAGCAAAATGGTGCACATAGGGCAGGGAGATAAGAGATTATCAAATTCTGCTGCTTTTTGGACAGGGGACAAAGTTTTCTTTGAAATATCTTTTCACTTGGCAGCTTTTACATCTTTATTTTTTCTTGTTGCTGTACTTTTTTCATGGAGTTAATGAAAAATAATGTTACTTAAGCAAATCATTCAGGATAAAGAGAATTGTAAAATAGAGCTGATGAACAATAATTGTATCATGCAATATTTTTCCATGAAAAATAATGAAATATGAATGTTGCAGCAAAACATTAAAACGTTGGCCTTAAGCCAATGTGTGGAAAAAAGCAGAAAACGCATGCAATTCAAAAAAAGGTGGCTCTGATGCTTAAAAGTGCCTTTTCTGTTCAAAATTATATAATTGTTTGCAGTTAAAAAAAAACAAACCAAACCACAAAAATGAAATGAGGTTGGGCAAGATTACTAAACTATTATCACTGACCTGAACCAAAAATTTTATCTTGATAAACAAGAGAAACTTGTGACTTTGTTCCTATATTGGACAAAGCTCGTTTACACTAACATCAAAATAAAACCACCTAAAATAATCCTTTCAGGGCTCAATCCCACTTGCCCTGAAGGCAACTTCAGATCTGGTGGGAATTCAAGAGCAGGATTGACAGCATGTCTAAGATGTAGGTGATTCCATGTCTAACATGTAGATGATTCCATCTTTTCTCTATGAAAGCTTAGAATATGAAGTAAAATGAGTAGTGCATTTTCCATGAAAAGAAAGGAAAAGAACTCCATAATGACTCACTGCATTTTTTATTACATTTAACTTTTATGGAGGGACTAGGGAGACTTCATTCTAATTTTGAAATCTTATTTTTAAAACTTACAGAACTATTTTTCCCACACTGCTGCGTGTGTCCTTCCAACTACAAACAGAGGGGCAGAATTTACATGTAAAGCTCTGGAAATCTCTCTACAGGATCTAAAAACAGCTTTTCAGTTTAAGAGAATTTTGAAATGATAAACTACATTTTGTAGGGGGTTTTTTTAAATGGAAATGCTGAGTATGACTGGAGAGAAGGAATTCCCAGACCTCCACAAGTTAAGTAAAACTGTTGCTATTTCTAATACTTAAAAGGAAACTATTTCCTAATCTCATCATTAGGCCAAAACTCAGTATTGGTGTCTTGAGACTTGGATTATACTAACTTTGAGAACATTTGATGCTGAGGTAGAAAAACTGATCAAAGATTCCTGCTAAGAAATACTTTCTTATTCTATCATGGCAATTTGAGATATAAGCAAACAAAGCAGTGGTGTAGTGGGAAGTGAAGGTAAGAACGGAATGTTTACTTTGCAGCAGCCTTGGAAACACTTAAGAGGCAAATCTGTACTTGCAGTTAACATAAAAGGGAAAGAAAAGGCAACAGCAGGAAGAAAAAAAGGAAGAAATGAGGAACAGGAGAAGACCTTGTACTGAGTACAGAATGTGAGACTTTAAAATCCTTACTTTCAGTAGTACTTACTTTGTATAACCCAACACTTGGATTTTTTCAAGATGTACATACTTGTAGAGCTATCAGTACATTAACCTCTGTCCGAAGATAAGACGCGGTCCTTTCCAAGGACTTTCCACGCTGCCTATAGAGGACACTTCACCATTACCGCGGCTCTGCATCTCCCACTTGTAACAGTGTCTCACATCGGCTCGTTCCTATCCAGAGAGATCGGTTTCCTCGCTAATACCGCTCCTGGTTCGTGTGTACACCGGCCTGACCCTCGCAAAGCCAATAACCAAGTGAGCGCAAAATACGAACGAGTGGTACTTTTCCCTTGGCATCTCCGCAGGCGGGGAAGTTCCTGGCGGGGGAAGGAAGAGATGTGCTGCGGCAGAGGGGGAGTGGAGCGTGATGGAGCACGAAGCCGCTGCCTTTGCAAGGCACGTCCAGCGGTGCTGTTGGAGGGGCTCGGGACCGAGCGGGAGGTTCGTTACTAAAGCAAGTGCCTGCTCCTGGTATTTCACAGGAGGGCATCACTTCACGTACTGCGGTTTTTGTGCAGCGATTGAATCGCAACGCACCGCCCGTTCCAAACGCTGCTCCGGGTACCCGAGCTCTCGCTCTCGGCCGTGACTTCGGTCGGGACTGCTGCCGGCACCGGGAGCCTTCGCTCCGCAAGCCACCAGCGTGTCCGGGAGCACCGGAGAGCGCAGCGGGGAAAGCACCGCACGCCGAAGCGCAGGGGAAAAGTGAGAAGAGAGAAGAGCCCCCGAGCGCCGGCGACAGCCCCGCTGTGAAAGTCAAACCCCTCTCAGACCCGGCCCGGGCACGACACGTGACCCGGCTCGCGCCCCGCGCGCGGGTGGGCGGAGGCGGGACAGGGCGCGCGCCCCGCCCGTTAACGGCCGCGCCGGCAGCG